>VXAL01013080.1:0-17234 GCA_013399475.1 Chauna torquata | reverse complement strand
CTGATGGGTGTCCTGGTCCTTCTTTGGTGTCTCACCCTTCTGAGTCTGATGGGTGTCCTGGTCCTTCTTTGGTGTCTCACCCTTCTGAGTCTGATGGGTGTCCTGGTCCTTCTTTGGTGTCTCACCCTCCTGGGTATGTCGAGTGTCCCGGTCCTGTTTGGGTGTCACACCCTCCTGCCCCTGTTTGCTCACCCCCTGCTCTGGGACCTGCCGCTGGTGGGACACCCTCCCCGCTGCGCCTGGCCCCAGTGACTGCTCCCCGCCTGCCTCCTCTTGCACCGTCGGCTCCTGCTTGTCTTCTGGTGCCTGGCACTGCTGGAGCTGCCTGTAGCAAGCCTTGGCCACACGGAAAACCAGGCTGAGAAACTCACCGAAGTCAACCTTGCCGTTGCTGTCTTCATCCAGGAAGCGCAGCACCTTCTCGATGGTGTTGGGGTCCCGGGGGTTCTGCAAGGAGACAAATGGTGTTGGCAAAGACCGTGAGCCATTTGCACCATCTCTCTGGGATCACTCGAGCAGTCTCGGGGCAGAAACCCAGCCCTGTGCTCCCCTCCCCATGGCATGTGTTGCCAGATCCTCACCACAATCACGTCTGCAAATTCCTGCTCGATGAGCTGCCTCAGCTCCCCCCTGCTCAGGGTGCTGCAGTCGCCGTCCCTCCTGGCATACGTGTAGAAAACAGCAATGATGCCATTGATGTTTTCCTGGAGCCGGGCCATCTCCCCACAAAGTCGAGGCAGCCTGTGAGAAAAACACCGGCAAAAAGGGGCTTTTGTTTTTTTTGCTTGGTTTTCAGGTAAGTTACTCTTGAGCAATGCAGCTGGACAGGCAGAGAGAGGAAGATGAGCCAGAAGGACACAGATAAAATGAAACAGAATAAGCGAGAGGAATAAGAAAGCAAGAAGGGACTTTCAGGAAAGCAAATCCCTGAAAAAAAGAAGCTCGCTGTGGAGATGGCTGGGTGTGAGGATGAGCAGGTAATGGCTGGAGAGATGAGGCACAGCAAGAGCTGAGAGGCTGAGGGCTCAGAGAGAGGAGAAAAAAATCCCATTTGGCTTTCTCTGGAGCAGAGCTGTGAATGCAGGTCATCTCTAATGGACCACAGAATAGCATAATTCCCAAACTCTTGCAGTATTTTTTGCTTCAGGAGAGTTCAGCTCCAGGAACACCCTCCCGGCCAGAAGCTCCTGTGTGAGTGTTGTAGCAAAGTCCAGCAGTGCCTGCCCAGGCTTACCTGGGCGAGGAGCAGGAGCGTGATCTGGAGCGGACCCGCTCTCGGCAGTCTTATATACGGTTGTCGGTCACAGCCTGCATCGTGCAGAGGAGACACCCCATCAGCAGGGTGCCGCATCTCTCACCCAATGACACTGTCATCCCCCTGTCTTCATTTGTCTCTTTCTCATTAAATTCTGCTCTGATGCTTTTCTCTGGAGTTAAGACATGATCCTTCCTAAGCTTGCCCCACCTGCAGATGCATTGCAGAGGAATTAAATAGAAAAGGCTATTTTTAGTGCTGCAGGATTTAGTTTAAGGTGATGCCCAAGCAACGCCCGAGACTCTTGTCTTTGGCGAGTGTGTTTGGTGAGCAAGCGATCCGAGTGACTGACACCGGGGAGGAGGCTGCCTGGGAGCGTTTGCACGGTGGATAAAGAGAAAATAAAACAAAGGTAGAAAAATAAGGATATTGAGATGCCAAGATTAAAGTGATTCCTTCCAGGAACTCCCACTTGTGAAACCTGGCAGGGAGGCAGGCACCCAGCGAAGAAATCTTTTCCAACAGTGCCACCAAGTGGCACTTGGAGGGGGACAGATGGGTGACGGCGTGGCCCGGGGCAGCGAGCAGCGCGGGGGGGCTGCAGTCACCGCGGTGCCGGGCGGGGAAACTGAGGCACGGTGCAAGGAAGGGACTTCTGCTCCTCGTACTGGCACCAGTCGCTGCTGCGCCCCTTGTCCTGCTGGTGCCCAGTGACTGGGAGCCCCACGGGCCTCAGTGCAGCTATCACTGCTTGCTCAGGAAATTCGATTTTGTATCTCCTTGCACTGCCTTTTCCCCCCGCTGGTACAACGGCAGTGTGATGTGAAAGTTATTTCCTAGGCATTTGGTGTATGATTTTTCAGTGCTCTCACTTTAGCTGTCTACTTTCTAAAGTCCTTTTCTTAGCCAATTCATGGCTGATCAGAGAGACTGAAAAAAATAATGTTGGAGATCCATGTAGTTTGTAATGTACAAGGTGTTTCAAGCACAGGAAATAAAATACAGCCAGTGTTGTGTAAGAAAAGGCACTTTCAGGAAAACGCCCCAGTTTGCTCCACACCTGGAATGGGGAGGGTTAATGGGCACCAGAGCATTTGGGTGAAATGCTGGCAGGTGTGCAGGGGTGCTGGGAGGAGATAAAGTGGGGAGCCAAAGAGCCCCTGCAATCACAGCTGGGGATGCTGCAGAGCCAGGAGGGCTTTGGGGCTGTCCTGTCCCTTGGCTCTGTGCTGAATCCTTCTGGGCTCCAGGTTCCTTTTACTCCGGTAAGCTCTGCTGTAACCCGTGCCCTTTCCTTAAACTGAGAGGTTTCTGATCTGTCCCTGCTTTAACCTCAGCTGCCACCAGGCAGCTCTTCTGCATGGGCAGTGCCCTCCTCTGATTCATGCGGGGAGTGAAGTGCTGGGGCTTGGAATTGGCGCGCTGATGTTTGCAGTGTTTGGGGCCTTTTGAAGCCTCTCCTGATGGCTTCTGGCTTTTCTCTTAGCTGTTTAAGCTTCAGCTCTGAACAAAGAGTCAGCATGAACCCAGCTCCTGAATGGGGGAAGGAAACTTGAAACTCTGAAGCAGTAATTCTGCTTTTATTTCTCTCTATTGACCTATCCGTCTGTTGTGTCTGCATGAATACACACCGCTTCTCCTCTAGTGTGGCATGTTTGCTGCTAATCTTCTCGTTAAGCTGCAGTGAGGGTGGGGGCCAATTACTGGGGACACCTTGGAGAGGCAGAAGTGCTTAGGGTGTTCTTGCTGAAGTTTTTTTCTGGCTGGATCACCCAGACCCTGGGCAGGGCGGTTTCTCTCCTGCAGACAATAACAGGTTCATGTTGTGCAGGACTTCATCCGTGCTTTATGAAGTAGAAAAGGTTAGAGGGTCAAATGGTATGTGAAGAAGTTAAAAGAATGAACTGAGAGCTGCATAACAGAAGAGGAAAAGACTGCTTTTAGCAGAGCTTGAAATGAATAACACTGAATCCAGAGGGTAGATGCTTCTGGGACCTGTGCTAAGAAAATCACTTGAAACTTCAGTGGTGCTGCATTGACAGGTGGAAAATATGTGTGTGGGGGGGGGGAGGCTTCGCACCTGGTTTCTAATAATGCTGGGGGCTTTCAAACAGGGTTGGGCCTGGGCTGGGTGAGGTTGGTGTCTGGAAAGAAGCCGAGCTTCCTGCAGCATAGGAGCAGCATTTCTGCTGCTCTTTACCAGGAAAGCTGCTCTGCCAGCCCACGGAGCGAAAACATTTTGTGCAATTAGCTCATGGTGCCTTTGGCTGAGAAACCTTAAGCCTCATTTTCTTTGTTTTCCCCCAATATCAAGAGACTAGCAGCCTCCAAGGCTATGCCCTGCATGGTAGAGACCTTTGAGCTGTGCCAGTGCTGAGAAGGTGTTAGCACCACAGCTCTAAACTCAGGGCAGGATCTTCACTTTAATGTGAGTGAATGCTCCTTCCTCTGTGATGCCACCCAAGCTTGTAAGAACAATAAATATTTCGGAGTTTGCATCTGAAGCAGCCAAAATGCACGTTAATCTGGGCTGGTTTTCTGAGGCTGATTTGCTAGGGAGGCACGGAGGGAAGGTGCAAGGTGTGGCGGAGGAGCGAGCAAGTCTGCAGCTCTCTGTTTACTTGGCAAATGCGCTGCAGTAATAATCACAGACTTCTGAGGTGTATTTGCCAATGGAGCTCTGTCTTCTGAGCTCACTGGTAGAAAATGTGCTGGGGCACTGGGCAAACCAGCTTCTCTGGATAGACAGAGTGTGTGTGTGTGTGCAAGCTTAGGCTGTTGGTAAAATACTCTGGTTGCTTTCTTTAATCAGTTTGGACACCTAATTTTATCCAAATCCATCCAGTCCACCTTTCTTTCTGTTTCTCAGGCACAAAAGATGGTCTAAGCATGCTGGTCTGTGTGTTCCTGCAAGGGGCAGCTGCAGTTCTCCAGGCTGGGGGCCTGCCCAGCTGGGGTGGGTTTGGGGGAGTGATGTGTGATGGAGCTGGGGATGACACCTGGCTCATGGTGATGCTGTGTGACTTTGGGGGTGGTCGTTTGGAGTGTGAGTCATGTCAGATGTGCAGGAAAAGAAAGGTGTGGAAAATCTAAGTGCATGTGGTTGCACAAGAGGCTTTCAAGAATTTAGCAGCTGTTGGTACCACCTTTGGGCATTGATGCAGGTCTACAATGCAGGTCATGCTTAAATTTCTCCTGCTGTATTTTGATGTGTTAAAAAAAAAAAACTTCGGGTGAACCAAACTCACCTAAAGTTCTGTTCTTTGAAAACATAGCTTTGGAAAACATCAGAAAACCCTTGGGCGGCCCAGGATTACTTTCCTCTCTTCTGCCTGAAGCCTTCATGGACCTGGGAAGCTCCTCTTCCCCTTGGTTAATGGGGAAGGAGGAGATGGAGGGGTTGTTGAAGGGAGGAGGCACAGCGACAGTGTTTGCGGCCCTCTGAGGGTGCAGTGAGTGTCAGGCAGTAACAGTGGGGACTGGTGATGAGCTGGTGTTGGGACTGGGGGTGTTTGGGGGTGCAGGTTTGGTCGGAGCGGTCAGGTTTCTCAACAAAAATGGAGCAGGAAATTACTGTTTATTCCTTCATGGCTCGGTTTGATTGTTCCCCCTCAGCAGGGAGGAGCAGAGGTGTAGGTTAGCACTGAGGAAGGAGGGAAAGTGTTGCACTGAAGGTTTAACGTGATAAAGTGTTAAAATAAGGTTTTGGAGAGCTAGGAGGCTGTGGGGCTTGAAGGGATGGGGCTTGCTTTGGGAAGCAAAAGCCTGCTTTAGTGTCTTCGCTCTGTGCAGCAATGGGAGCCAGAGGTTTGTCTGCACCTATTGCCTTTTCCGCCTGTTTTTTCCTTTTTTCTTTCATCTGCTGAGGTCAGTTGATGCCGAGGTTCCCTTTTCTTGCCTCATTGCACACACAAAGCATGATTCCTAAACTTTCCCAGAGCTGGAGCCCATTATGCAGAAAGCTTTATCACTACATCTATGTCATTATCAGGAATTAAGCTAATTGCAATAAAATGCTTTATTTTCCTATGCTGCCTAGGCAGTTCAGCAAGTTATTTCTGTTGCTGCCTTCTTTACTGCTAATTCATTGTGACATTAAGGAGTGTAATACATCAGATTTTCTCTAATACGTTTCTACTTTTTTACATGTTAATGAGCATATTTAACATATTTCTTCAGAGATAATTGGATTCTGAGACTCCCTGTGGTAATGCACTGAAAGCCAGCTAGCACTGCCTTTAATATCTAAAAGACTTTCTGCATTTGAATAATCCCAGAATTAAAATTAGGAATTAATCTCTTGGCTGAAACAAGGCTTTCGAGGATACTTTGTTTTGAGGCACTTTTAATACATATGTTAACCATAGTTATGGGGAAGTTAATTAAACCTTTCCTTTGCATTTCTACCCCAGAACTCACAGAGATGCAGGTATTTCAGATTATCTTGTTCCCATGATCCTTCTCATGAAGGCAGGGTTTTTCTGTGCTGTATTTGCTCTTAGCTTATCCAGATGGCTGTTTTAATGCAAAATATAGACATCTTTGAGTAAATTATTTTCTGAAGGGGCAAAGGAACGCCTAAGTTTCCTTTCCTCTTCCAGACCCAGAGCTGTGTAAATAAATGATACGTAGCTAGCTAGTGCGCTATCATGTATGGTGTTATACAGAGCACATAGGAATTTCTATATCTCATTTTAAGCAAAACTTTAGTAATTAGAGACTAAGAATAAAGCTAAGAGGGAAGAAGGGCAGGAAGGAAGGTGAGATGAGAATTCTTCATAGCAGAAAATGTGGGATAATCTCCCCTCCCTCTGCAGGCACCTGCTTTTCCCTGTCAGCAGGTGCAGCAAGCTGCCTGCTCTGCTTCAGCCCTGGTGCTGGGGAATGCTATTAACTAACAGCTGGGAAGAAAAAACTAATTATGTGGCTACTGCTTGCTACCTCCAGCCCAGAAGACTCCCAGTCCTGCTTTTTACCTGTCATCAGAAAGCGAGCTCTGACACTGCCTGTATCCTCCTCGCCTTTTGACTTCGGCAGGCTCCAGCAGGAAACCTGTGCAGCAAGCGCTGCCTTCCTGTGCTGTGTACTGCCAGAGGACGCTGTGCGTGTGTGCGCACATGGATGTGTGCATGCACGCAAACATCTGTACACACTTGCTGTGGGCAGCCAGGACCCCAGCCCTCCTGCCAGGTCTGCTGCCCATCCCCAGACCTTGCTCAGATGCATCTGGCTATGGGGATTCTTGGAAAATCCACTTCTAAGCCTGAACCAGCTTTTTGTGGCAGAGCACAGAGGGCGGGCAGGCTGTGAGCTCTGCTCTTTACTTTTCTTGCCCCTGCTGCATATGACTGAGCTCGGAGTTTCTGCCAGGCAAGAGATGGAGGCAGCAGCAGCTTGGCCAGGGGAGCTCACTGCCATGTCCCCGTGCTGTCTGCAGAGCAGGTGGGATGGGGCAGCTGGCTCCCTTGAGGCCCCTCCTGGCTCGCTCTGCGAAGGCTGAGGGTTTGGCAGAGCCCTGAGTCACCTCCTGTAGCTGTGGTGGAAATGAGTCACTGCTGCAGTCATTTCAGCAGCTCCCCTTGGTGGTGGGGACAACTTCAGTGCCTTTCCCCGTTAGCTTGCTTGCTGCCCAGCACCTCAGCAGGAGAACTTCAGGTTTTTGCTGGCTAGTTTTAGAAGGAAACTGCAATGTTGGGCAATAGATTTTCTCTGGCTGGGGTGGAAAGATGCTTTCTGCTGTCCTGAACAGCAGCTCTGGCTGCCAGAGAGTGACCACAGCAGTGCCCAGGGCAGGTGGAGACGAAGTGATGGAGAAGGGCTGGGGGGTGGCTGTGCCACAGGAATGGGAACATCGTCTGGAGCAGGGTGTGGGAGGGGGCAGTGAGGACATGTTGAGAAACTCGACCTGATGGCAACCCCACCAAAGGCAGGCTGATGGGGTGGTGGAGCTGGCTGGACAAGGTGCACCAGGGAGGAGCAAGGCATTGTGCTGGGCTGGCAGCCGAGCACTGGAGCGGGTGCTCTGGGGCACGACAGAGCTCGCCTGGCAGGGACCCGTGTCTGGTGGCAGCACCGCAGCATGGGCAGGGCAGGAAGCCTCTTGCACAAAGCTTGTGGGGTGGCACTGGGGGTAAAGCCAGGCTGACGCACCTTGTCCTGGCTGTGTTACCTGTGCCACTTGCAGCAATGCAATCCCTGCCTGCTCCTCTCCTGTTTTCCTAGGGAGATGTACAAACAGAAGTCACCTGCTTTCTTTTTAACTTTGGGGTTGATCTTTCTTTAGCCTGACTTTCCCAAGAAGGACAACTATGCTTGCAATTATTATATCTT
Source organism: Chauna torquata (assembly GCA_013399475.1). Lineage (NCBI taxonomy): Eukaryota > Metazoa > Chordata > Aves > Anseriformes > Anhimidae > Chauna > Chauna torquata. The sequence goes on along the minus strand of VXAL01013080.1, from coordinate 9,649 downwards.
AATCTATTATTTGCAAACAAATTTGACACAGTGGTGTGGTTCAAACAAATGCTTAATTTCTACCAGTTTTATGAAAAAACAGTAGAGACTTGGTTAATGCTGCCATAGTAGAAAGGACCAGCCACTTCTCCCTTTGTTGGACACAGGAGAGATGGTGGAAACCAGGCTCTGCTGGGTCTGCCTGGTTTGTTTGCTTACGCTGGGAAGGCAAGCACAGAGGAAGTTGCTGGGCTCTAGCAGGCTCCAAGCTGTTCTCAGGAACTTCTCTCCGCAGTTCATGTTTCTGCTGAAGTTTAGAGCTGTGCCACACTGGAAATAGAGCTGATCACAGCCTATGGGCAAAAGCCACCTGGACTTGAACCACCAGGATGCTGAGCTGTAGCCTGAAAACCAGACAGGGAAAAATGGGATAAAAAATAGGGGATCCAGAGCCAATCTCACAATGGCTTAACTCTATTTTTGTTAAATGCTTCACTTTTTGCAGCTCGTGTGTTGTGAGAAGTTTACTGAATGTGTTAAAGGGGTGCTGTCCTCTTTGCTTTCAGTAAAGGGTGGGAGATGCTCACTGTAGCTGCACTTCCCGGTCTCTTCCCTGTGCCTGGAAGACCCTCTGGAGCTGGTGACTCAGGCCAGGGCAATGTGGACTCCAGGCTGGCACTACTCACAGGTGCAGACGTGCAGCAGTTGACTTGCTCTGAAGGACTGGCTTCCTCAAATGACTCACCTAGCTCCATGGGACAAGCAGTCCCAGCCCTGGGGAGGCAGAGCTATCATTATGGTGATGCTGGTGCCTCTGTGTTTGTTGCTGGCTTGAGAATTGTGGGCAGGGAGGACTTGTACAAGCCTAGCTCATGCTTGCTGTTCTGACAGGTTGAAGTTTATTTGGGGAGTTAACAATATTTGCTATCTCAAAGACCAAGAGAAGGAAGCTGGAGCTTGCCACCGAGTGGCTCTTGCTCCCTGACAGCACTGTCACCCAGAGGTTTCTTATTGCATCTGTGGGTGAGAGTTGTGCTGGCTTTGGTGCCAGGCTTCTCTTTCGCAGCCCGGGTCCAACCCCTCTCTTGCCTAGTGGATGCTTTGGGAAATGGGACCTATGAGATGTCCAGAAAGTGCTGAGCTCCCACTCTGTGAAAATGAGAGCAGCTGAGATGTCTGTATGTGAGCTCTCGGTGTCACTGGCCATGCCTGAGAAATGAAGTCTTTGCCTGTTGTTTGCAAAGTTTGGCCAAAGCCAGCCTGGATGGCATTTTGTCTCTTCCTTCCTCTCTGTAGGAAAGGGATAAATGACTAGCTGATATGTTAGGGATGCCATAATCACACCTAATGCCTCTTTTCCAGCTGTACCAATTACACTCCACCCCGATGATGATGAGCTGTCACAAGGCAGCATAATGACAGATGAGTGAGGAGAGGAGACCATGGCAAGAGAACTGCCAAACGAATGGGGAGCTGGGGGAAGGCAATGAGAAGGCTGCTCATGAGTGCTGAGATGCAATCACAGCATGTCCCCAGATAACATGGACCAGGGAGAGGATCTAGCTGGATCTGGTCCTCTTCTTGGTTTGTTGCTTTGCCATCAGCACTGCAGCTCAGGCACAAAGTCCACCCCTGCCCCAGACTGTTTGAAGGAATAAATGTCCACTGAAGTTACAGTTGGTGCACCCAACAAAAAAGTTTTTTTCAGGTTTAGTTTTTATATAAAACATAAATCATCAATACTTACAGTCCTGGGTGGACTGTGGAGCACTTTAAAGAGCTAAAGAAACCCTCACCTTGGCTTTGATGAAAACCTCCAGCTTCAGGAGGTTCATGCAGCTTCCTAAGGAAACGACTCTGTCTCCAGGTTTTGTTTTGTTGTCATTATGTGCTCAGAAGCACCCAGGATGACGCCAACAAACTCTGAGCATCAGTAGATGGATGTTTGAATGTCAAACATGCTGGCATGGAGCGCGCTGTGTTGGCATAACCATAAATACTGGGGTTGTGAGGAGAAGCGCCAGCCAGGGCGATGCAAGTGTGTAATAAGTTATTTTTGTAATTGAGATCATGTCAGAGAGCACAACAATTTGTAAAGGACAGCTTGGTAATACAGTGTCAGAAGAGTATCTTGTAACAATGAGCTGAGCTTATCTGCCTTTGCAAGGGACTTTAGTAAACAGTGCTCCTCTGGTTCATCCTGGTTATTTTTCCATTACTATAGGCTATCTTCACTAATGTTTGATTTATAATTGTTTCCAAAGTCTAATACTGCAGATCTAATCTAACTCATAAAAGAGTAACATAACATAATGGGTAGTACATATAGTTCCGGGCATGATAATCTGGCACAGTGTCTTGAGAACAAAATCTGTTGATTTATTTACTGGGTGGGTGGGGGGAACAACAACAAATGGAAATAGCTGACAAAGTTTTCAGATTCATGAAAATTTATTCCCTCAATCCAATAAGCTGCAATTATTGCTACAATATAAGGACTCATTTAATCTCTTTGCAAATGCGCACAGCACACTAACATGTAGGGATGTTTTATTTGATGTGCATATGGAGGCAGAAAAATCCTTTCTAACAGAAGACATTAAAGACCCAGCCATAATCCAATAAAAACGGCTTTCATTGAGCAGCTGTTTGTGGATGCCTGAGCTGGTTCTCATCATTTTTCCAGGCTGCCCTGAGCTGGAGTGGGCTCTATTGCAGCAAGCGGCTGTGCCAGTGAGCAGCAGCTCGTGAGCAAGTGCCCCTGGGAGTGCAGAGAGCCCTGGATGCCAGCGCTGAGCTGGAGAGGGCTGCTGGGCAAGAAGTGTCAGGCTATGATATATCAACTGCACGATGGGCAGCTGCAGGAACAACTGGCGTATCCCTCTCCCCCTGGCCTTTGTGTTACATTTTTTTAAGGCTTTATCCATCTACTACATCAGGCTGCTGCTAATATTTAGAGATATAACTCCAGTGCTGGGGAATGCTGTTACATGCAGGAAACTTTTAATTATACAGCATTTTACCCAGTCTTAACTGGACATTGTGCAACAAAACTTATGTTTCTCAGCATTTTTCTTCTCCTTGTGTTTTCTCCAAGTTCTTTCTATTCAGCATTTGCTCTTTCTTCACCCTAAATGCCTTCTGTCATTTTATATCTCCTTAAAAGACTTTTCTCAAGGTATGTTAAAATCATGCCTTTGAGCTACTTTTCTCAATATTCTCTCAATGATTTCAATCTAACAGACCATTAAAAGAGAGGATGGAAAACCCAAAGGCAAAATCCTAACTGAATTTAAGGCAGATTATGAAAGTAGTTAGTTATATGTGGGAAGTAAAAAGGTAGAAGATGATGAAACGAGTCTCTGTGAATGCAACTCATGCGCATTGCACTTTTGCCATTATTGCAGTTAATATTAGGCAATAAAAATAAGGGCTGTAATTAACAGATGATTGAAAAGTATTTTTTATTTAATGCGAAGCAATTTTCTCTCCTGTTGATACACATAAGAAACCAAGAGACTCACCAGCGGAGGTCTCATGCAGCAAATCCTTTCCTATCCTCCGTGCCTGCTGGTGCTGCTCTCATTTCTTGCCTCGCAGCCAGTTCTGACACCGGGAAAGGCACCGCTCCACGATGGCAGCGGTGCGGCTGTTTGGGCGGAAGGGTGCTCGTGGGGACGGGTAGGCACCGGCACCCTTGCTTGTGCCCTTGGTGGAGTCGGTGCCCGCAGGTCCCGCGGTGCTCTGGGGCACGCACGGCTCCGCACAAACCACGCTTTGAGGCATGCAGGGATCCGTGCATGTAACTGAGCATTGGTCGGGGCAAGGATCGCTGATGATCGCAGTCTGAGGGCAGCAGGGCTCCTCTGGCAAGGCTGCGCAATCAGGATGGAAGGTCTTGGTGCAGGTCTCGAGCACTGCAGTGGTGCAGGGCTCCATCGGTGACACCGGGTGCTGCATGGGAAAGGTTTTCATGCAGGTCTTGGCTGTCTCGGGGATGCAAGGTTCCACCAGTGAGATTTCATGCTGGTGAGGGAAGGTCTCCACGTGTGTCCCCACAACCTCGGGGGTGCAGGGGTCTACTGGCGAGGCTGTGGGCTGCAGTGGGAAGCTGGTCCCTCCCTGGCTTTGCTGGAGGTCACAGGAGATTGCTGCTGGACACACGCAGCAGTCACAGGCAGCCGTCGGCTCGGGGCAGCAGGCATCCACGGGCATGGGGACAGCAGGAGGTGTGCAAGCAGGACCGACCTGAAGGCAAGCATCCAGGCTGGAGGCTGCACCCTGGCATGGGCAGGAGTCCACCCCAAAAGCCTGCTGAGGACAGGGATGCATGTCCTGCACAGGGCAGGCGTCTGGGTCCGCCACGGCACAGCATGATGGGCAAGCGTCGGTGAGCGCAGCTGTCCCCATGCAGGCAGGAGGCGGCAGGCAGGGCAGCTCACACTGGTGGGACATCTTTCTGTGCTGCGGGCAAGCCTGAAAGAAAAAAGAACACTGCAGTGTCCACCAACCCAAAGCTTCTGACCGTTTGTTTTCTTGCTGGTGAATTCTGCAGCAAGGTGATTGCTGCCACAATTTGGGTGTGACATAAGGAATAGAGAGAAAATTGGCTGTTATTTCAAATTCTACTGCCATTCCTTACGGAAAGAAGGTTGGACATGCTGTTTTTCTGTATGAACTCCCAAAGCCAACTTGGTCTTCTGCCGAACAATTTCACCCTAGCAGTGAAGGAAATGTACCCTAGCATTTCCTTGCACAGATAGGAATGGGGTTGATTAACATTTTCAGCAGAGCTGTAAACTTCAAGGTATTCCCCTATCTTTTCCAGGCATTTTCTCCTCTTCCTGTAACTCCCTTGCAGGAGAACACTTCTCTTGCAGTGGCTGCAAGAGGAGCAGCTGTCACCATCCTGTCTTTACCATTGCTAAAGGCAGCAACAGGTTTGGCAGGGAAAAAGCCAAGATGTGCTGCCTGGGTTTACCGTGGGAGTAGGTGCTCTTACCTGGGACCTTGGCCGCTGCCGTATGTGATGCTGTAGTCACTTCACTGCTTAGATGACAGCTACATGCACAGCAGCTTCGGCTCCTCGGTGAGCAAGATGGTATTTTAGCCTTCTAAATCTGGTGCTGGGACACCAGAAAGCATTTTGCAGAGCATCCATGGGAATTACAGCAAAGTAAGTGCAAAGGGAGAAGACTATTACTCTTTCAAACTCTTATCATCAAGATCTGAGAGCTAATAAACAATTTCCCTTGCACAGCTGGTAGCAGTAATTGTCTCAGCAGAAATTTTAGGCCGGTAGTAGGTTTAGATCTGTAAATCCTGAAGATACTTACCCAGCTCAGTATCAGCAAATGAAGACAGCAAGCAGACCCAGCAACTTCAACCTGGAATCTGCCTTGTATATTCGAGAGTCTGGCCTCCAGGATGAGGAGCCCCAGGCGCACAGACAAGCAGCCCTTTGCTAAGATTGACCTGCTCCGCCTCTGCCCTGTGACAGCTTATTTGACTAATTATTTTTAATGGAAACCGGCTATTTCCATGGCTGCAGCATAACCTCGAGTGAGCCAAGACGGCTTGCAAATTCACGTGTCCTTCCAGCAGCTGACGTCAGAGAAGCATTTGGGAAATGAATGGATTCTCAGCTTGCCGTCAAAGAGTCAGCCAGTCATGGGTTGGTTTTTCTGTGATGGTAAAATATCCTCCAGCCCAACACATCATTGAGGGCCATTAAAGACTATGTGGGATGTGGGGGATTATTTTATTTTTAGCCACATCTGACCTGCTTCTGGCACTGCCCCTGTCTGGATGTGGCACTGCCCCTGTCTGGATGTGGCACTGCCCCTGTCTGGATGTGGCACTGCCCCTGTCTGGATGTGGCACTGCCCCTGTCTGGATGTGGCACTGCCCCTGTCTGGATGTGGCACTACTGGTTGTAGGGTCGTGATGTGTTTCTGGAAACTCTTATATCGTCACTGGTCTCGTGATGTTTTGCATTTTGTCCTACAACTCTGACTCAAATAACAAAGCTTTATCCCACCACCAGGATATCGCCTTTATCCTTGTGCAGTCACACTCCTGAAGAGCAGACGGTTGACAGCAGGAGTGACTACTCTTTCCCCTTCAGCCCACTGGTTTACCAAAGTCAGCTGAATTACACTAAGGGTTTATTCAAATCACTGTGGTGGGCAGAACACTGGTGACCTGAGTGGTCATGCATCCTGAATTTATTGATTTCAGCTTAAATAACCAAAAACCACTGCATGGGGCATCGCTGTGCTCAGCAGCATGTATGCACACATTTAAAGGGAGGACAGAGCGCAGGCACACATGAGCGCATCTTAGTCTCTGGATGAAATATGGGCTCATCTCTGCACACAAGGAATACTGGTTTGATGGTTGTGTTCCCAAGTGACTTAAGGCTAGTTTGGAGTGAGCAAAGAAGGAAGTCTCAGAGTCTTTGATCTCTCAGAGGCAATACACTTGCTGGCTCTCCATTCTCTCTTCTAACGAGGGGATTTCAGATGAGAACATCTTTACTTGACTGCAGCAATTGTGGCAGGCAGAATGTGACTGCTCTGTGCTGCTGTGGTCACACACAGTTTGCTGTCTCATGAAGGGCGTATCTTGGTCTTGGTTTAGCCTGCTCTACTGTAGATGTGAGCACAGCAAACCAAAAAGGGGCACTACGATGGGCACTGCAGTCAGGGCACCAAACACAGGTGGTTCATCACCCTGCAGTGTCACTGCAAAGAGGTGGGCTGCTGCAGGAGATGACCTAGAAGGAACCTAAGTGACATTAAAGGTCTTAGCACAGTGTGAAGTCTTCCCTGGCTGCCTTACTGCTAAAATCGTAAGAAATTTCTGTTTTGCTGGAATTCTGCCTTTGGCTGAGGAGCAGTGAGGTTATGGAGCTGCCCAGGAGATGTGGGTGCTGCCATGCACTGTGCTGCTCTTTCCAGAGTGCATCGGCAGGTCTGGGGGGGGGGGGGTGTTCCCCTCTGTTGGACAGGTGAGACCACATCTGAGGTCCAGTTTGGGGCCCACAGTGCAAGAAAGTCTCCAACAAACTGGAGTGAGTACAGCAGAGGCCACCAAGATGTCCAGGGGGCTGGAGCAGATGGTGGATGGTGAAGATGCTGAAGGACCTGCTCACCCCGGAGAGGAAGAGGCTTAGGGGAGATCCTAGTGCTCCTTGCAGCTACCTAAAGGGTATTAATGGAGAAGGGTCTTCTCAGAGGCACCCAGAGACAGGGTGAGAGAAAATGACTGCATGTGGCAACAAAGGAAACTCTGGCCAGATTATCAGGAATAAAATTTTTGGTGGGAGGGATATTATATGGTAGCAAGAGCATGGAAACTTGCGCACTGGAGCAGAACAAAGCTGCCTAAAGAGTCCTATCCCACCTGTAATCCCAGTCTGCATGGGCGTCACAGCAGAAGGTGCAAGAAAACTTGCCAAAGTAACTTTTATTGCAATTTAAATTTAATCCCCAAAGGGGATTGTTTCCGGGCTGTATCACCTGGTCCTTGTTCCCCTGAAATTGTATTAAAGGGTTCATATTGTAGTGTTTCTCAAGCCGTTTTGGTTTCGTTTGCTGAATTGGGTAAGTCTCTGTTGGCTTGCTGGGAAGTAACGTAAAGGCTGGGTCTATTTGATTTGAAAATATGATCTGCAGAAGCAAGTTAGAGACTTACAAGTGCTTCTGCTTAGCGAGATTTGTAGATGGTACTTATGGAGCAGCTAAGCTAAGGGTAAATATTCATTCCGTCTTCTGCCCATCTCTGTTTGCTGTATGTTTTGCAATTGCTGTGTTTTCTCCATCGAGGGGCGTCTCAGGGTAGCGACATGGATTTGCTGACCACTGAATTCTGCAGAAATGATATCAGTATTAGCAGGGGATCTGGGACAATTTTAGTAGGCCTCCATGAACATTTATTGACAAGGATCTGAGTGCTTCCCCCTTAGCACCAAAGTTGCTCGCAAAGTGCTCCTCCAGGAATGAGCAACGTCCTCAAGGACTCCAAGTTGCGTTGTTGCACGTGCCAAGGGTCGTGCTGTGCAGGTTCCCCGAGCGGAGATGGTGCAGAGTGGGTTCAGCCTCAGCAGCAGCTGCTGAAGGGAGGAGGGACGGGGAGGCAGACGGCGGGGGAGCCAGCCTAACTGCTGAAGCAGCTGACGTGAGCGCATCTCCGTCTGCAAACTCCCGCTGGCTTGGTTTGAAAGATGCCCCAGGGCAGGAGGCCGGTGACTAACCTGCAATTATCGCCGTCTCGCTTTTTCTAGCAGAGGAGTTGGACCAATAGTGGGACGTGATAAATCATACCTGCTGGATGTGGCATTGCATGCGGCTAGGGAGATCCGGCCTCGTTCAAGTCGCTCCACCCTCGTGGCTCTCCAGTTTCCGTCCTCCTCTCCTGGTGGGTCGTGGCAGAGCCCAGCTCTTGCTGCTGGTTGTGCAGCACCCACGGGCTCAGGGTGCTCGCCCAGTGCTCTAGGCATTGCCCAAGCACAAATGCTGCATATAGTATTCAGAAGAGATTTTTCCTTAAACTCTTTCTCTACAGCATCCTTCTGGTGGTTTGAATCTTGCATCATCTTTAATCCTTCATATTATGAACTTGGAAACTCCTCCCCCTCTGTGGGATGTGCGGAAAATCAGGGAAAAAAAAGTAAAAGCTCATGAGTTTGATAAAGATAGTTTAATAGGACAGGAAAGGAAGAGAGAATAATAATAATAAAAGTATATACAAAGCAAGTGATGCACAATGGAATCACTTACCACCCACCAACTGATGACCAGCCCATTCCTGAGCAGTGCCCCCCCCGCCCACCTCAAGCCAGCCACCCCAGTTTTATTGTTCAGCTTGCTGTCATATGGTATGGAATATCCCTTTGGCCAGTTTGCACTGCCAGCCCCCTTGCTGGAAGGGCTGCATGAGAAGCCAAAAAGTCCTTGGCTCTATGTAAACTCTGCTCTGCAACAGCTAAAGCCATCAGTGTGTTATCAGCATTATTCTCATCCTAAATCCAAAACACAGCACCATACCAGCTACTAGGAAGAAAATTAACTCTATCCCAGCTGAAACCAGGACAATACCAAAACAAACCAGGACACAAGTCTTATGAGGAGTGGATGAGGGAGCTAGGGTTGTTTAGCCTGGAGAAAAGGAGGCTCAGGAGAGACCTTTTCACGTCATAGAGTTAGTGGACAGGAGGCCGTAGTGAGATGGGGATCAGTCTCTTCTCCCAAGCACCAACTGAGAAGGCAAGAGGAAATGGCCTCAAGTTATGCCAAGGGAGGTTTAGGTTGGATGTTAGAAAAAATTTTTTCACTGAAAGGGTTGTTAAGTATTGAAACAGGCTGCCCAGGGAAGTGGTTGAGTCACCATCCCTGGAGGTCTTCAAAAAATGTTTGGATTCAGAGCTCAGTGACGTGGTTTAATGGTGGACTTGGCAGTGCTAGGTTAATGGTGGGACTGGATGACCTTGGAGATCTTTTCCAGCCTAAATGATTCTATGATTCTGTGATAATATCCACCTCTTATTCCATACCATTTACATCATGCTCATGTCCCACACTTTCCAGTACATCCCAGTTAATCACCACCTTTCGTGTGCTTTTGACATATACGTACACAGAGAACATTCCCTTAGTCTATGGACCAT
>VXAL01013076.1:0-14617 GCA_013399475.1 Chauna torquata | reverse complement strand
GCCCCCTGCCGGAGCCGGAGGCCCCGCAAGCTCCCTGCCCCCGGGTGCTGCTGCAGCCGCGGTGCCCCCCGCGCTGCCCGGGCCCCGGAGCCAGCTCCCGCGGGGCTGCCTTCCCCGCCGCCCGCTCGTGTTTCCTGGGGCTGCGACCCCCGCCGGCTCAAATCGCGCCGAGCCCGAGCCCTGCAGCGGGCCGGGCAGCAACCTGAACCCGGCGGCTGCGGTTTCAGGGGCAGGGCAGGGGGGCCGGGTCCCTGGGGTCACCTCCTCGTCTGCAGCGCCGGGTAGCAGCAGAGCCGGCCCCGAGGCAGGCACACGCCTCTGTGCCGGGAGCGGCTGCTCCAAGAGCCGAGGGGACGTGGGGGCTCTGGGCAAGCCGTGCTGCTCCCCTGCGCCCAGCTGCCATCCTCCGCGTCTCTCCCTCGCAGCTCTTGCCTTGCCCTCCCGGAGGCTGTCGAGGCTGTCACCATGACCCTCACCAAAGGCTCCTTCACCTACTCCAACGGGGAGGAGTACCGCGGCGAGTGGAAGGAAGGTGAGACGGGACGGGACAGTGCTGCACAGACAGAAGGTTGTGCCTGTGGGTGCAGGGATGCCGTGCACCCTGCCATGCTCCAGGCTCGTGTGACCTGGGGGCCAAGCAGCCCCTCTGCCAGCAGCATCCTTGCCCAGTGCTCTGCAAGGGCAGGTCTTGGCTCTACTCCATCCACCACTGCCTGTTTTTGCCCTTGGCTAGGACGCAGGCACGGCATTGGCCAGCTGACGTTTGCTGATGGCACTGCATACGTGGGGCACTTTGAGAACGGGCTTTTCCATGGCTGCGGTGTGCTCACCTTCTCCGATGGCTCCAGGTGAGCACAGCATCCTCCGGCCCCTGGAGGGTCTGGCTCGGGTGCAAGTCCATGTATGCCCCCCGGGCATCCCCACTTGTCTCCTCTCATGCCCTTGCTGTCCTGCACAGGTATGAGGGGGAGTTTGTGCAGGGCAAGTTCAATGGCGTTGGCATCTTCACCCGCAACGACAACATGACCTTTGAGGGCGAGTTCAAAGGCGGGCGCGTGTACGGCTTCGGTGAGTGCCCAGCAGCCCCCAGCAGGGTCTTGCTCGTGCGGGGCATGCTGCCTGCAGCGGCAGGGTGGGCAGCTGGTGCATCATGCCCGCTGCAGCCCTGCACAGCCCCAGATCAGCACACTCCTACTCACCCCCGCCCCTGCTGTCCTGCCCTTTTGGTGTCTACCACTCTGTCCGTCCAGGCCTGGCCCTGGTGTCTGCTGCTCCCTACCCCATGACTCCCATCCCTTCCCTCCCCAGGGCTCCTGACGTTCCCCGATGGCTCCCATGGGGTGCCCCGCAACGAGGGCTTCTTTGAGAACAACAAGCTGCTGCGGCGGGAGAAGTGCCAGGCGGTGATCCAGAAGGCACAGAGTGCCTCCAAGTCTGCCCACAACCTCACGGCGTGATGGTGCCCTGGCCCCCACACCTCCTTCCCTCTCTGGTGAGGCCACCGCAGGGTGGCACAGCCATCCACAGAGCGGGGCCATGGCACTGCCAGCCATCCCCTTGCCAGCTGCCCAGCCTTGGGAGGGTCGGGGTCCCCCACCACACCAGGCAGGCCCCTCTGCCAAACCCCACTGGTGGGGGCAACGGGCCCCTCTGCCCTCCACCCAAGTGCCCAGAGGCAGCTCTGTGTTTGCCGGGGCTGCTGTGGTGCCTTCTCCCTCTAACCGCAGCCCTGTCCTCCCCCAGAGCCTCTACTCTGCCCCCAGCTCTGCCAAAACGGCCACTGGCAGGGCTGGGGGACAGCGTGGCCAGGGCTGCCACCCCGCTGTGGGGAGCTGAGCAGTGGGGTAGGGGCTGGGGCTGGCTCCTGGCCCCATTGCCTCAGGTGCCTATGCTGGCAGGCAGTGGGCAGCTGGCTGGACCACGCACCTGCAGAGGGGCAGCTCCTGGCCCACTTCTCCAGCCCTGGTCCCCAGGCGGGGTTGGCACCCCGTGGCCTGTGCCCTCGGTGCTGGGTGACCGGCTGTGCACCCTGGGCAGGGTGACATGGTGCCCCTGAAGGGCTCAGCCTGCTCTGGGGCTGCGGGAGGAGCGATCAGATGTTTTCCCCTCATTGCTGTGCCAATCCAGCCCACTCACTCCCGTGGGGACACCTGCAGCAGCATCCCCACCAACAGGGACCGGGGGATGCTTGGCCGTTCGTGCTGCGTCCCAGGAGAGCTGGGTGAGGACAGCAGTGATGGCGAGCAAGAAGCAGGCTCGGCCAGAGCCAGGGCAGGGGGCTTGGGCAGGGCAGCGTGGGGTGCCAGGCCCAGAGCAGGGGCTCTGGGCTGGGGGGGGGCGGTGCAGGGATAGGGGCACGGCGAGGGTGCAGGCAGGGTGCACACAGCTCCCCATCTTGCTCCCCACGTGCATCCCTCATCGCCCCATGTGCGCCCGCCTTCACCAGCGTGGTCCGGCTCGCTGGGGCGCAGGGTCCTGGCATCCCTCGCAGCCTGGCTGTGCCCTCCCTGCTGGTCTGTGCCCACACCTGTCCCGTGCCTTGCTGCGACCCTGCCTTGTGCTGCCGCCTGCACAGGCCTCAGCTGAGTAAACCACGTTGCCAAATGCCTGGGCTGTGTCCTTTTTGCTGGGGAGCAGGCGGGAGGCTGCTTGCACAGGCACGAATGCAGATGCGGAGGGGAGGCAGCAGGTTTATTCACGGTGCTCTAGAGAGCTGCTGGGCCAGCGTGGGCATCCACGCCTTGGGATCACCCGGCCCAGGTGGGGACAGCGGGAACCTGGCAGTGCCCCAGGCAGGCACCCACATGGATGAGAGGCTCCCAGCTGGAGCACAGGGTGCGTTGTCCTGGGGTCTGGCGGGGCTGGGTGCATGCCCAGGCCAGGGGACACACAGGTGGCCAGGGGATGCTGGGCTTTCCCTCCACCAGCCCTGTCCAGCAGGAAGGAGTGAGATGGGTGGCTTTCTCCTGGCCATATTCCAGTGTCCCCACCACGTCCCCAGCTCCCAGTGGCCCCTGGCTTCCTGGTGCAGGAAGGGGCAGGGGGAGATGGTGCTGCCTGCGCTGCGGGGCTGGGTCGGGGGGCTCACAACCAGCCGTTGGTGCTGAAGGTGCCTCTCAGCTCCTCCACCTGGGCTGCGCTCAGTGGGGCCAGGGGTGCGCGGCAGGGGCCCCCGTAGTAGCCGAACCACTCCATGGCCTTCTTCAGCCCCGGAATCCCAAACCGGCGGGTGACCTGTGGGAGGCAGGGTGCGGCATTTTACTGGGTCCCCTGGGACAGGACCACACAGGGATGGGGCTGGTCCCCACACAGGGAGCATCCCTGCAGGACACCAGGGGCCATCCCACAGTGGGACAGGGCCCCTGGGAAGGAGCAGCTCTTCCCTCCATCACTGCCTATAAATATCCTGCAAGTCTCACGCTGGGGCCGGACAGGTGCCCGGTGCCAGGGCACGCTCTGTTCCTGGCACGAGAGGGCTGGCATTTCCCACCCTGCCGCCTACAGCCCAGTCTTGGCTCCCCAGCCAGGTGCTGTACTGTTCTGTCCCCGCAGCCCACCCATGCTCCCCCACAGCCCCCAGGGACCTGCGTCCTCACCACCCCCAGCTCTGCCGGGCTTGTCACCCCCACCCCGCAGACGTCCCAGGGTGCCGTCCGCTCACCGCCGCGTTGGGCTCGATGAGCCGGTGCTGCAGGTCGCGGGCCTCCTGCCAGCAGCCCTGGCGGCACAGGCGCTCCAGCTGGCACAGCGGGGCCCCCAGGACATTGGCGAGGGCGCAGACCCCCCCAGAGGCACCTGGGGACGTGGGGGCACAGAGGCAGTGAGCTCGGCATGCAGTGCTCAGCCAGCACCTCCTGGACATCCTGCCCTTCGCCTCCCTGCAGTGCCCCCGTGCCAGCACTCCGTGCCCCTAGTCGAGCAGCAGCACCTACCCACGGCATAGCTCGCCAGCAGGAAGCCAGCCGATCCTGCCAGCACCTGGAAATCCTCCTGCCGCGTCTTGTGGACAATCAGCCCCATGCGGGTGATCTGGGGAGAGACGCGTGCCTGGGGGTGAGCATGACCCCATCTCCACCGCGGGGTCCTGTGGCACTCCTGGGGCTCAGGGAAGGGCTGTGACACCGAGCTCCCTGTTCCTAGCTCGAGGCCAGGTTTGGGGCCAGCCCTGGGTTCCCCTGTCCCAGGAAAGCCCTGCCCCACTCACATCCCCACCGCTGTCCTTGATGCCGATGATGTTGGGGTGCTGAGCCAGGGTGAGGACAGCCTCCAGCGGCAGCTCCAGGCCAGTGTTGGCAGGGACACTGTAGAGCACCACAGGGATAGGGGACGCCTCGGCCACCTGCGGGCAGCCGGGCAGAGCTAAGGGTGGGATGGGGACGCGTGGGAAGTGTCCCCCACTCTGATGCCCCTGCCAGGGCTGTCCGCGGGTGCCGGGCACGGCTCACCTCCGTGTAGTGCTGCACCAGGGCAGCGCTGCTCATGGCTCCCCGGTAGTAGCAGGGCGTCACGACCAGCGCGGCATCAGCCCCCGCCTCTGCCATGCTGACTGTCAGCTCGATGGTGGCCTGGGTGGCTGGGGAGGTGGCAGAGCAGTAAGAGATGCCCCGGGGGGACGCGGCCCCCACGCTCGCCGCGCTCTCACTCACATTCGCAGCCTGAGCCCGCCAGCAGCAGGCGGTCCCTGGGCAGAGCGCGGCGCACGCAGCTCACCACCTCCAGCCGCTCGCGGGGCGCCAGGTAGGGGTACTCGCCGTTGGAGCCCAGCACCACCAGCCCTGAAAGGCAAGCATGGGGAGGGCAGGAGCAAGCACAGGAGCAGGTGCCCACGGGACAGCTGTCCCTGCCCTCTCCGCACCCCACTCATGGGTGGGCACAGGGCACGCGGACCAGCCCGATGCCCGTGTCCCAGGAGGCTCCTGCAGGTGCCCCACAGAGCTCTGGGCAAAGGAGCTGGGTGGGTATGTGCCCCCCCCCAGACCGTAGTGCCCACCCACACTGCTCTGAGCACCAGTGCCATCCCCTCGTGCCTGCTGTGCACGCGGACAGCTGGGCACGCTGCCTGCCTCCAGAAACCACCCAGCGCAGCAGCGCTAGTGAGGGACCTGCTGGTGCCCGCAGCTGGGCTGTGCTCCCTGTCCCCGGCTGGGGCACGCAGGTGCCTTCCTTGGGACCCCAGAGGTGCCACCTGCACGGGCAGGCCAGCTCCAGATCAGCTCTGCCGGGCTCTGCCACTGCACCCAAGGCTCCAGGGTGCCCCCATCGCCCCTCACTCCCTTCCCTGTCCCTGGGCACCCAGAGAGGGCTCTGCAGCCTGTCCTCCCCTGTCCCCATCCTCACAGCCCCTTGTCCCAGGCAAGCCCTGGGCTCACAGCCTGGTCAGGAGAGGGCAGAACCCGGGGCACGCATCCCTGCTGCCCCAACCTCTTCCTGCAGCCCCTCTCCTCCCATCCACGCACCCTGGCCGGACAGGGGATACACACCCCATGTCGTGGCATCCATGTGAGCGTGCAGAGGGTGGGTGCAATCACACATACGGGGCAGAGAGCGCAAGCCTGCAGCTCTGCATGGAAGATGCGTGCAAGTGTGCACAGGTCTGAAGCGGGCGTGCACGCACATGAGTGCGGCGGGGGGGTGCCTGTGCTGCCTGGGCACGTGCCGAGCGAAGGGCCCCAGGCACGTCGCCCGAGGGGCTGCCGGCCACCGAGCAAAGCCCGGCTGGAGGCTCAGCACCCTCGGGAGGGCAGCAGGCTGCCTGCCCACCGCCGCACAGCCCCTGTGGCGGGCAGGGGTGTGCGCGGAGAGGAGCAGTGGGGCTGGCGGCAGCACTTACCTCGGAAGGGGATGCTGGCGTAGCGGCGCAGGTTCCCCTCCAGCTGGGCATAGTCCACCTCCTGCATGGGCGAGAAGGGGGTGGCGAGGGGCGGGAAGATGCCCCCGAGGTCGAGCCTGGGCTCTGGCCCCGGGGGGGTGCTGAGCCCCCGGCACTGCCCAGGGGCTGCCCAGCGCAGAGCTGCCAGGGCCAGTCGGAGGGGAGAGGCAAGGCGAGTGCTGAGTGCCATGCTGGCTGGGTGCTGCGGCCAGCCCGCGCCGCCGAGGGGTGGTTAATGTTTGATGGGGCACGTGAGGGAGCTGCAGCCCTGCTGGGCAGGCGTGGGGGTGGTACTGGGTGAGCTCTCCCCTCCTCCAGGAGCCTGCAGAAGGAGCTCAGCACCCCTCTGGATGAGCCCCGACAGCACCAGCTGTGCTTTCCCTTCTTTTCCTCCCTTAATGGGGCTGGAGCTGGGCTGCAGCACTTGCAGGGCCAGGGAGGGGAATGGGCACTGCAGGGAGTCCCAGGGCTGTGAGCAGGGTTTGCCTGCTCTGGGTGTTGTTGTAGGGTCTCCTGTAAATACAGGCGAGTGGCAGCACTTGTGAGTAGTGAGTAACGGGCACCATGCTCAGCAGAAGTGACACATCCTGTGAAGGGGCTGCTGTGTGCCCCCCGGCATGGATCCAGTGAGGAAGGCAGGAGAACGAGCCACCCTCCAGCCTGGTCACCTTGGCTGCCCAGGAAGGGCACGGCTGCTGCTTCCCAGCGAGGCCCCAGCCTCCAGCACAGCGCGGCTTGGGGACGCCCCGAGGGGGTGGTGGTGCCTGCTCTGAGCAGCCCTCGCTGGAGTTTTCCTCCGTGAGTGTGCTCAGGTGGGACTGCAAAGCACTGCAAACAGTGCCGGGACATCCCGCAGTGAGGAGTCCTGCCGTTGAACCGCTCGTGTGGCGGCCCCACGGGTGTCACCCACACCCCAGTGCTGGGTGTCACCCACACCCCTGTGCTTGGTGTCACCCACACCCCTGTGCTGCTCCCCGGAGCAGCCCTGGAGCAGCCCACTGGAGCCAAGCTTTGCTCTTTGTTGATTTTATTGACACGGCTGAGTCTCAGCTGGATCCAGCTCCTTGGAGCCAAGCCCAGCCCTGGTCCCTGCCCGGCACCATCAGGCAGGGACCTCGGTCTCCCTCTGTGGCTGCTCCTTGGTCTCCAGCGCCTGGCGTGTGTCTATCTGCCACTGCTGCACCAGGTCCGTCGGGGTCTTGCCAGCCTGCGAGAGCGGGCAGAGGTTGGGGCCAGGGTGGCAGCAAATGGCACTGGCACCCGCGTGCCCTGCGCTGCTCACCTGGTTCTTGGCCATCATGTCGGCCCCGTGCAGGATCAGCATTTTGATGATCTTGTAGCGGCTGAGCCGCGTGGCATCATGCAGCGCCGTGTCGCCCTCCTGCGAGAGATGCAGCCTGGCTCCGCGCACCCATGTCCCCAAGGGGACACGGGGACGGTGCCTGCCCCAGCCCTGGCCATATGGGTGCCAGCACTCCAGGCAAGGGCGTGTGTCCAGATGTGCCCCGCTGTGGGTGCTGGGAGCCCTCAGAGGGGCCAGCCGAGGGAGGGGGCCCGTTGCCCCCCGTGCTGGCTGCACGGCCGTGGCACTCACCCTGTCCGGGGAGTTGATGTCCACCCCGCAGTGGATGAGGTGCTCCACGATGTCAGGGTGCCCGGTCCGGGTGGCCACGTGGAGGGGGGTGCTGAGCAGCTGGGGTGGGGGGGAGACGGACACCAGAAGGGATCAGTACCCCCCTCCCTGCTAACACAGCACGTGGGCAGCCCTGGACCCCGCGGTGTGCTCGTGTCCCCGGCACAGCCCCGTCCCTGGGCTCTGCCCCGCTCACCTTGTCCTTCAGGTTGAGGTCAGCGCCGTGGTCCTGCAGCAGCTTCACAGCGTCCAGGTGCCCCCCCCGGCAGGCCCAGTGCACGGCGGTGCAGTCCAGCTGGGGCGCAGAGCCCGTGTCACGGCAGGGGACACCGCCACCCCGTGTCCCCCCCAGCCGGGGGCCAGGCCCCGTGCCTGGGCTGAGCCAGTAGAGCCTGGCCCATGGCCACCTCCGCCCTGGGGACAGCCCAGCCCTGCTGCGGGGACCCTCGCCCCGCTGTTGCTCCGGCTGTATTGTGCCCAGAGGCTCGGGCATGGAGATGGGGGTAGGATCCGGCCTCACCCGGTCCCTGAAGTCGACAGTGGCCCCGCTGTCCAGCAGCTTCTGCAGGATGTCCGTGCGTCCCTCCAGCGAGGAGCGGTGCAGGGCCGTGCGGTGGAACTGGAGGGGCCAAGGGGCCGCATTGGTGGCTGGCTCTGACCCCTCTGCCCAGCCTGGCTGTGCCCCCATCACGAGCCCCAGTCTGGGGCACAGCCGGGGACTCCGCACTACCTCGTCACACGTGTCCGGGGAGCCACCGTCGGCCAGAAACTTCTCGATGACGCGGATCTTGCCCTGGACGGCGGCTCGCAGGAAGGTCTCCGGCTCCACGGGACCCTCCTGAGGGCAGGACAGAGCAGGGCTGGGGCAGCGGGGACAACAGGGGGGCCCCATGCCCTGCTTCTCCATAGGGTCCCCGGCTGCTTGGGGGGCTCCAGCCACCCACCCGGCCCCTGCACGTACGATCTCCTCGGGCTCCGGCGGCGGGGGGGGCTCGGGGGTGGCCGCCCGCTCCTCCCGGCGCTTGCGGCGCTGCTTGCGGAGCTCGATGAGGCGCTGTATGCTCCCCACGTCGATGATCTCCCGCCGCAGGTCCACCGAGCTCCTCCGCACCCGCTCCTGGCCCTGCGGGGACACGCAGCGCCCCGTTCGTCCCCGCCGTGCCCTCCCGTGCCCTGCTCCCCACGCCCAGCCCCTCACCTTGATGGCCTCGATGCCCCGGTTCCGGGGGCCCTGGCGTTTCTCCTCCTCCAGCTCCGGTGTGCTCATCCACTCCACGGCCAGCAGCTCCCGCGGGCCATCGCTTTTCAGCCTCTGCAGGGGTGTGTGTGTGTGTGTGTGTGCACAGCCCTGAGTGTGCACGGAGCAGCCCCAGCACCCATCCCTGGGCACTGCTGAGGTCTCCGGGGAGCCCGTCAGCCCGCAGGCTCCCGCTTGCCCGCCTGCCCTGCTTGGCAAGCCAAGGATCCCTAAGGATGGGCACGCTCCCCCCAGAAGGACCCACCTTCTCCTCCTCCTCTTCCTCCGCCAGCTTCTGGTCGATGAGCTCCTTGGCCTTTTCCACGTCCAGCTCCATGTCTGCCCCGTGCACAGCCCCACTGGGGTGCCTTCGCAGGATGCGGCCTCTCCTCCTTGTCACCGCAGGCAAGGAGTGCCTGGCCCTGGCTCCCAGTGCTGCCGGAGCTCCGCTGGCGGTGGGGCTTTATGCCGCCGGCCCCTCCGTCCTGCAGCCCAAGGGCACCGACAGCTGTGCCTGCTCCACATGACTGGGGCAGCTTTGCCATGAGCTCACCCTGCTCCTTTCTGGTGCCCCTGGCTCACCTCCTGCAGGCTCTTAAAGCAACCCACAGCCCACCCAGCTAGCTGCCCGGGACCCCCGTGCCGGGTGGGGGGAACCTGGGGTGTGCGGAGCCCTCAGCAGCCGGTCCGGAGGCTGGATGGAGCAGGGCCATGGTGCGCGGTAGCCCTGTGGGTCCTGAGCCTGTGCCACCCATCCCGGGCAGCCAGGATGCTCGCGGTGGCTCCGTGCTTCTTTGGAGGATGACCTCAGGTCCGGAGCATCCCAAGCAGCCCCACGGCCACCTGGTCTCCCCGCCGCACACGGGCAGCGGGGCCGGCAGACAGAGCCCGCAGCTGTTCCTGGTGCCGGGGACATTGCTCAGCCCCCCTGGGTTTTGCTTTCCCTATTTGTAAGATGAGGCCAGCGTGCCCTGTGCCGGGACAGTTAATGCGCTGGGCACCAGCCCCTGGGACCAGGCAGAGGACAGGGGAGGAACGGATGGGGACACGTCACCCTCCTGGGCGCAGGCTGGTCCCAGGGCCACCCTTGGGTGCCACGTCCCACGGGTGCCACAGCCTCCAGCTGCAGAAAGGAAGGCACCGATCACACAAGGACAGGCGATCCAGGCTGGAAGGTCCTAGGACTGTCCCCCTCCTCCAGGGACTGTCACATCCCGCCTGTGTACAGCGCAGGCTGGAACCTCCAGGAGGGGAGCACCATTGAAAGACGGCGATGGCCCCACGTGGAGGTGCTGGAGGGGACGGTGCTGGCAGTGCTGGAAAAGGGCCCAGGCAGGCAAAGAGGTGGGAAGGAGAGGGGCAGGCTGGGGTAACCCAGGGCTGACACCCAGGGCTGCACTGGGGAATGGAGCCCGGATGCCCAAGTCCAAGCTGTCCCTGCCAGGTGACACGGGAGTGGCTGCAGGACAGGCGTGTGGGCCCCGGGACAGTCCCCGCAGCCAGCCCCAGCGTGGAGGAAGGGTGAAAAGGCTTTATTGATAAATACACAGGCTATGTACAGAGGGGAGACATCTCCGCCCAGCCCCACAGCCCAGCGGCCCCCTGGCCGGCGGGAGCAGGAGCCCAGCCTCGCGGCCGGGGCCGGCAGGTCACAGCCTCTCCCCGGCGGGGCAGCCCCACGGCGGGGCCCCCCGGGAGACATTCGGTCTCGCACCTTCCGTGGTGAACGCGTGCCCGCGTCCCCAGCCCAGCGGGGCCACCGTGGCGGCACAGCCCCGAGGAGGGGAGCCGGTGGCTCCGTCAGGGCTGGGATGCGGCACGGGGCATCCCCGAGGTGCCACCCTGCCCCGGCATGGGAAGGGGCCTCCCCGCTCCCCACTGGAGCTCAGTTCCTGGGTGGCAGGGGCTGGTTGACGATCACTTGCACCACAAAATCCTTCTGGATCTTGGTCTCCTGCAGCCGCGTGCGGTCGGTGAGCAGCTTGCCCGAGAAGAACCAGCGCTGCCAGGCCATGTCGATGCCCTCCTGTGCCTGCAGCTGCTTCTTCAGCTGCCCGATGGTGTCCCCCATGCTGGCGCTGAGCCGCAGGTCCTTGCCGGTGGAGAGCCGCACCTTGAGGGCGAACTCCCGCCGGGCGTTGGGCAGGGGCTCGGCCGGCTCCGCCGCCTCCTCCTCGCCCCGCTCCAGGATCAGGTTGACGGGCGGTGCCAGGCAGTACACGGGCAGCTGGTACCGGTTGCCCAGCTCGTCGTAGCACTCCGTCAGGGACCCTGGGGACAGCGGGGTGAGCGGCCGAGCCTCGCAGGGCGTCCCTGCCGCGTCCCCAGGTGGGGACGAGACGCAGGCAGCTGGAAACCCCCCTGCTCTGCACCCCGCCGCGGGGCGCTCAGCACCCCCCCGCTGCCATCTCTCACCGTGGGGCAGGGTGATGCTGGCTCCGTCGAGGATGGCCTGGGCCAGGCCGTGGTCGTTGGCCTCCACGGCGTAGGCGGCTGCCTTCAGGGCGTCCCAGATCTCCTTGCGGCCCTCGAAGGCGGGCGCCGTGTCCCAAAACTCGTCCCGCTTGCTGCGCAGCTGCCCATCCGTCATGGGGTAGTCGCTCTTCCACTTGGGACGCTCCTTCTTCAGGGGCTCATTGCGGCCTTGGGGGGGGGGGAGGCGGGCACNCCGGGGGGGGGGGGGGCAGCGGCAGGCTCAGCAGGGGGCCCTGAACCCCCCACCCAGGTCCGCCCCCCACAGCCAGGGGAAGGGCACCCCACCCCACAGGCTGTTGGGGACCCCCCCCCGTCATGCACAGCCATGTCTGCCCTGGCCAGTCCCCAGCACAGCCATTGGGAACACAGCAGCTGCCCCCCCGGCAGGGAGCAGGGCTCTCACCCCCACGTTATGGGGACCGGGGAGGATGGGCCAGGGGCCAGCCCCTTCCCACAGCAGGGTGGCTGCAGGGCCTGGGGCCCTTTGAGGCAGAGCAGTATTTATAGCTTGGGGAATTAGCCAGGAAATAAGCTGGAGTGTCGGAGCAGGAAAGAGATTATGGGGGCTGAGCCGCAGTCCCGGGGCGGGGGGGGGAGGCATGACTTCTCGGTCCTCTGCCCACTCAGGGCACACGGGGCACTGCCGCGGGTGGTGACAGCACCGTGCCGCACCACGCCTTGCTGACCCCCCAGCCCAGGGCGCTGCACTGGAGCGCAGCTCCCCGCAGCCTCGCCAAACGCGGCAGCCTGGCGGCACCGCGGGAGCCGACAGCATGCCACGCGCATCGGCGGGGCAAGCACACCAGGACGTCACACCGGGAGGCGGCGAAAGCCCATCCCCAGCCTGGCAGCACCCTGCTGCGGCAGCAGACGCAGGTGTCACCAAGCTCGCCCCATGGGACGTCTGGGAGGGGCGATGTTGCTGGAGAGATCCCTGCGGGGCAGCCCCCTGCAACGGGCCAAACCGAGCAGGCTCGAGCTGTGAAACAGCCCCACGCCAGGCTGCGGCCCCGTGGGAACGGCCCCGCGCTGCCAGCCCCACGGCAGGGCCGGAAGCATGGGGCGGGAAGGAGCTGTTGTCACTCCCAGCTGAGCTGGGGACAATGAGTGACAACAGCTCCTTCCTGCCTCCGTTTTCCATGGCTTCCATGGGGCAGCCGGCCGGCAGTGCTCCTGCAGGGGACGCAGGGGGGAAGGTGGAGCCATGGCTGGGCAGGAAGGATGCTGAGTGCCCGCTGTGACCCGCTGGGCAGGGTGACGCCACTCGCCTGCAAGTGCTACTGCTGCTGGGAACAGCCGCCACTGCTGGGGACAGCCACCGCCGCCAGCTCCAGGCTGAGCCATGTCCCCCAGAAGGCTTTTCCTGAGCAAGCATGTGGTGACACAAAGCACTACACGACCCTTTTCCACACCAGCCCCATCCACCCCTTGACCAAGACCCAGCGAGCACCCAGGCCAGAGCTGGATGGAGAGCGTGGCACAGGGTCCCCATGGGGCACCCCGAGGGCTGGGGCAAGGTGCCGAGCATCCCCGAGCAGGGTCGGGTGGGCGGCATCCTGCCTGCACCTGCATCCCCCGAGGAGCGAGGGCAGCCGGCTGCAGCCAGCGCTGCTGATTCAGCGGTCACGGTGCTGGGCAGGAGGGATTTGCCGCGTGGCAGGGCAGAGCAAGGTCAGACACAGCACCTGCCCCAGGCAGTGGCCAGCACCTGCCTGAAGGGCACGGTGGGGACCGAAGACCAGGCAGCCACCACCACCACGGCTGCAGCAGGTGGGCAGGGCTGGAGAGCATGGGCCACCGTGGTGCCTTCAGGCAGGGCACATGCTGCAGAGGGACGCAGGCTGGGGAAACGTCCCCATCCCAGCTGAGTGTGACGGCCGACTGTTCCAGCACAGCCTCCACGCAGGGTCAGCCGGACAAGGACACGTGGAGATTAGAGGGTGACAAAGGTCTCCTGTCCCACGGCTCAATCCCAGCGCTGCCACCTTCACCGCCCCAGAGGCGGCCGTGCCTGCAGCCCCGTGCAGCAGCTGGGAGGAGCAGGCGCGGGCTGGCACAGCAGATAGCAGAGCCCGGCACGGCCGGGAAGGGAGGCTCCCGCAGAGCCGGGCGACGGGCTTGTCTCGGACGAACAGCAGGGCTCCCGGCCCGCACCGTCCCCTGGCTTCGCTTCCAGGAAAGGGAAGAGGGCTGGTGCCCAGCGCCGAGGCTGGCCCAGGCGAGGAAGCAGTATCCGGGGGCTGCTGGGCCCGGATGCGCGCCTGAGCTGTCAGCGTGGCAGGGAGCCCAGCCAGCGGGAGCAGGGACAGGCTGTGGCCCCGCAGCCGTCCCACGCCCGCCGGCAGCCCTGCCCAGGTAGGCAGGAGCTAAGCCTCTTCTATTTATTGCTGCCGCCCAGCCTAGACCCAGCCTCTAATCACCTTGTGCCGCTCTATTCCCAGCCCGTTGTGCAACCCTGTGCCTCCAGAGGGTACGGGGGCTCCAGATGTGCCCGGCCGCTCGCTGTGCCCGTGCTCACGCCAACAAGACTGGGCAGGCAGCCTGCCCCCACGGAGCGCCCGCCGGCCGCGACTCACCAGCTCCAGCATCTCCTGCAGCAGGGCTGCTCCCAGCCGGACGCCTGCCAGGGCTTTGTACCCCACGGCATCGTCCCTTTGGGGGTCCGGGGGCCCCCCAGCATTGCCCAAAGGCTGCGGCAGCTCGGAGCCCCCAGAGCTCCCCAGCCCCAGGTCATGCTCTCAGCTGTAACCTGGGGAAAGCAGGGCTCGTCCTGGAGGGAACACCAGCTGGGTGGCACATGGTGACACTTCCAGCGGGGAAGCCAGCCCGGTTTCTTTCCGAGGAGCGGCAGATGGGGTTCAGCCTCCCGGCCCCCGTGTTGGGAGCACCCTGCTGCGGCCGGGGCGGGCACGCAGAGCACCCCTCCCAGCCGACGGCAGGTCCCTGCGTGCCGGGACGTGCCGGCCCCGGCGCCGTGTCCCCGTGCTGCGGGCGAGGGCAGCTGCAAGCCTTGCTTCACCCCCAGCTGCCGGGGTGCAACCCTGCCACAGGGACACGCCGCGGCGGCAGCCAGGGATGCAGGGACAGCAGGCGGAGGGGAGCACGGGGCATCCGGATCCAAGCCCCCACACCCGGCAGCGGGGAGCCCACGGGCACTCGGAGCACCCCACAGTGCTGGCCTCTGCCAGCCAGCACCCGCTTCTCTTCCCGGAGCGGAGGGCACCGTCCTGCGGGAAAACCCCTACCCCTCCGGTTCCCGGGAGAGGGCCAGGGCTTCCCCGACCCCACGCACGGCGCTTCCCGCCCCTCCTCGCGCTGCCATCGCCTCGTCCGGCCCGAGCGTGCGGCGGTGGGGACACGACAGGGACACGACGGACTGGCAGGGCAGGATGGGCGAATTCCG
>VXAL01013075.1:5006-25622 GCA_013399475.1 Chauna torquata | reverse complement strand
TCTATGATTCTATGATATTTTGCAAACCAAGATGGTACGTTGAAGGTAATGCTACAGTGGTTATACAGTTATTTCTGTAAACAGCAGTTATACTTAATCGAAAGCAATACTCCCAAACTGTTCCTACACTGCTACGCATAAAAATATGTATTGTATGCCATTCTCTGGTGTGTCCTCTTGATGCTACCTTGTCTGCAAAAGTGAAAATGTACAACACCACACTGCACTCCTGTAACGGGCTTCCATGGCAAGGTTTTGGTAGCCAGCGCGGCTGCAGCGGTGGCCTATGTGAGAAGAGCCCAGAAGCTGCCTCATGTCAGGTAAGAGCCAGCTTCAGATAGCTACAAAAGGGACCTGCTGCTGGCCAGAGCTGAGACAGTGAGCAACGCTGGCTGTGCCTCTGGGAGAGCAGATTTAGGAAAGTGAAAAAACACTGAGCAACAGCAGCTGGTTGGAGAGAGAGGAATGAGAAACAGCCCTGCAGACACCACGGTAGGTGAAGAAGGAGGGGAGGAGGTGCTCCAAGCACCAGAGCAGAAGTTCCCCTGTGGCCCATGGTGAGGACCATGGTGGAGCAGGCTGTCCCCCTTGCAGCACATGTGTACTACAGCAGAGCAAGTCTCCAGCCTTCAGCCCGTGGAGGAGCCCATGGTGGAGCAGGAGGTCTCATGGGAGCTGCCATCTGTGTGGCACCCATGCTGGAGCAGTTTGCTCCTGAAGGATGGACCCCGTGGTACGGANTCAGCCCGTGGAGGAGCCCATGGTGGAGCAGGAGGTCTCATGGGAGCTGCCATCTGTGTGGCACCCATGCTGGAGCAGTTTGCTCCTGAAGGATGGACCCCGTGGTACGGACCCATACTGGAGCAGCTCTTGAAGAGCTGCAGCCTGTGGGAAGCCCACACAGGATCCATTCAGGAAGGACGGCATCCCGTGGGAGGGACCCCACGCTGGAGCAGGGGCAGAGAGTGACCACGAAGGAGTGGCACAGATGAAGCGATATGGACTGACCGCAGCCTCCATTCCCCATTCCCCTGTGCCGCTCGGGGGGGAGGAGGTAGAAGAGGGTGGATGGGGGAGAAGGTGTTTTTAGTTTGCTTTCAGTTTCTCACTGCTCTGGTCCCCTAGTGATAGTAATAAACTATATTAATCTCCCTATGTTGAGTCTGTTTTGCCCGTGACGGTAATTGGTGAGCAATATTCCCTGAGAAGATCCTTATTTCAACCCTTCAGCCCTTTTTCATTGTATCTTCTCCCTCTGTTCCTTTGAGGAGGGGAAGCAAGAGAAGGTTGTGGTGGAGTTTAGCTAGCCATCAGTGTGAAACCACCAGAACCCCATTTAACCACTTGTACACTGCACACATCCAGAGATGTAATTCTACCAGCAAGGCTTCCCAGCCAGGCCTTCCATTCAGTTCAAACCGACACGCTACATTTCCATCAAATTAGTAGGGCCTACAGGTGCTACTGCCTCTCGCATTCATAATGGCCATAACATGTTACAAAACCATTAAAAGTCTTTTTTTATATGACATATATATACAAAGAGAACAAACGTGCAGCAAAACACACCTTTCTGTTGTCACACGGATCCTTTCACTGTCACTGGAACTCAAGCTTTCATTCTTCTCATGAAAATATTTTTCCACACACTGTTCCTCAAAGTCATGGAGCTTCTTCAACTCCTCATCACTCAGGTACAGCTCTGAACAAAGAGGTTGGAGTTGGTATGAAGCATGCTGACAAATGCAACTGTTTATAAGTGCCCATGAAAAAAGAAAACTGTCAGAATAGGTTTCTTTCCCCTCCCTTGACAAGAATAAAACAGACCTAGTTCTGTGAAATTTGGGCTTATGTATAAAGACCAAACATGCCAAACACACATAAACATGTTCTTCATCTTCTCTTAGGCAGGGAACAAAACCACACTGACAAAAATTCCAGCGCTTTCCCTTTTAAAATCTCAAAAATATAAATCCAAATGACTGCTTACAAAGACTTACTTTCTCCCAAACTCAGAAGACTTACATGTAAACATGTAAGGCTTAGGAAGATTTACTGTGTCATGGTTCTGGCAGGGACAGTCAATTTTCTTTCTAGAGGCTCACACAATGCTGTGTTTTGGATTTTGATGAAAAGAGTGCTGACAATGCACCGATGTTTTCAGGTGTTTCAGAGCAGTGCTTACACAGAGCCAAGGACTTTTCAGCTTCTCATGCTGCCCTGCCAGCGAGGAGGCTGGGGGTGCACAAGGAGCTGGGAGGGGGCACAGCTGTGACAGCTGACCCAGACTGACCAAAGGGATGTCCCGTACCATATGGTGTCATGCTCAGCAATAAAAGCTGGGGTAAGGAAGGAGAAAGGGGGGATGTTTGGAGTGATGACTTGGGATGTCTTCCCAAGAAACCGTTACGCATGATGACAGGCTGTGTGTTACTGAGCTGCCTGCTGGGGCTAAACCACAACACACTGCAATTTGGTTCAGACATTCATTAAGGACTAGTCACCTTTAACAAGGTACCTTTCAGGTACTCAAAGCTACAAAGGTTTTTTTTTACCTAGTTGCTTCACATGTTCATATGTGCAAAATATTATGCAAGATTACTGAGGCGGGGGAAGAGAGTAACGCATTCAAAAGTTTAAAACCCCACAGCCTGGGCTGCTCATAAGGCTATTCTAGCACACCAACATAAGATTTCTGAGAGAATGGATCAATTATAAGTCAGTATGAAGAAATGCGTATGGTGGAAAGCTACTTCTCTGATCCAAATTCCACATCTTCCAAGCTTCTTTTTTCTTTTCTTTTTACATAATGAAGTTCCCACTGTACTTGCCAGGGGGTATCTATGCCAAGTGATATGGCAGTGTTTGCTACAAGTGCACACAGCTGCAACACGTTGCACCCCAGGGGAGCCCCACACAGTGTTCTGGGGTCCTCCTCTCACCCCAAATGAGACTGGATCACCTGCTAGGATCTTCTCCCCTCTGCCCTGTTTGTAATCTTGCTTCAAAGATTTCACTCTCTACCTTGGAATTTTCATTGATTTTCCACAGGGTGGCACTGGATCCTCATTGCTAAATGCAGTTGTTTAACCACACCAAAATTTACATACAAGAAAATTGTCAAGCAATGCACAGACATATAGAAAAGGAACACAAAGGTATATAAATAGGAAAAAACTTTTTCTGAGAGAAGTGTAGGCAAGCTATGAGCCCTCTTCTATCCAAGGACTTTTAGATGTGCTAAGCAGTCTTTCAGATTTCCTGGTGCCTAATGTACCTTGCAAGCAAGAAACCCTTTGTGCTGTGTCACTTATTCTACGCATGCGTATAAAAAGAGCAGTGGTACTTCAAAGGCATGCTGATGTATCCAACCATGAAGGAGGAGCTGAGCCTAGGAGCAGCAGTAAAGCTGCTCAGCATTGATTAATTAAGCCCACTGTTGAACTCTGTAACCACCTGTAAGTGTGGCAGATATCTTCAGGGATTCATGTGCAGCAGAAAAAATCCTAAATGAACCATTACCCAAGAAGGATCTGCTCAGCTCAGTTATTAGGTATTAAGAATGTACACTGTTTCAGAAAGCATAAGGCTGTGTAATACTATACACTAACATTCCCCTTTTTTTGGATAAGGTTACAGCCACCAGCCTCCTCACCTTCTCATTCTCCTGTCTTGCCCCACCATCCACCAAGCCCCACTGTTCGCTCCCCATCCTGACTCCCTGTAGTCCCTTCGCGTCAATGGCTACAGCTGTTCCTGGCACAGCTGCAGGAGCTGGAGGCAGTGGGACTTGGAGCTGGCATGGCCATGAGGAGGCATTAAGAAGGACCTTGGGACAGAGCGGTCCAATTGGGAAGGGTGAAGGAGATGGGATTAAGGTGCAGTGGTGAGCCAGTACACAAAGGGACTGGAGTACAGTGAGGAGGCTGAAGCTCCTGTGCTCTCTCCCCCCACCCTCCATCAAAAGATCTCCTCTGTCCTCAGGCTCTGTAGCTACTTCCTCAGCTTCCACAGTGACTCCCCACTCCCCAGAGTGGGAGGCATCAAGAGTACTGTGAAGTACTGTAGGAGGACTTGTTCTGGGCATTGTCCTTCGTGTTGTTTGTTATTCACTGCTATAAAGTAATGTTGGCACACTGACTAGCAACCAGACTGAAGCCTAACATAAAGTGGTTATTTTGTGCATGACCAAAGACCTAGCAAGCTGGAGTTTCCTTTTATTAACTCTGTTTTCCCAGAGGCTCATATGGTCTAGCACGATTTCCCCCCCACAGCTTCTTTACATCTACAAACAGATTTTGTTACTTGACACAGAAATGGGTCCACAAATGTCAGGTATCACATTCCCAGCTGATGCCATGGAAGTAGAGAAGGGACTCTGCACTCAAGCACTGCATTGTATAACAAGTCAGGGACATGAGTCAGTCATTTG
Source organism: Chauna torquata (assembly GCA_013399475.1). Lineage (NCBI taxonomy): Eukaryota > Metazoa > Chordata > Aves > Anseriformes > Anhimidae > Chauna > Chauna torquata. The sequence continues at coordinate 21,190 of VXAL01013075.1, read as the reverse complement.
CTGAAGCACCTTTTATAGGCTGCTAGCACCTTTCACCTCAAAATACCCTGAATTAGCTTACTTAATATATGTGATTCTCATTACAAAGGGAACTGAAAGCAAGAGTCTCATCTCCACTCAGTGCCTTTTCACTTAAACTGTCCCTTACCTTATGAACCACAGATCCCAACTACTCAAGCTCCAGAGAAAAAAATCATGAAAACTTAATGGTATATGGAGGATACAGAGGGAAGAAGTTATTGAATAGTTCCAGAAGAATAAATACAGGGTCATCAAAAGTATTTGTGACTTTGGGCAATTAAAAAGGAATTGATGGTCTTTTCAGGATAAATGTACAAAAATGTACGCCTCTTGTATTGTTTATTTTCCTTTAAAATAAGGTTATTCTACCCTACAGAAAAAGTTAGTGCCACTTTATTTCAGCTCCGAGTTGTGATTATCTATGCCACTCCAGCAGGATAGTTCTGCAACACCTTCTTGCAAGTCACAGGCCAGCTGCATTGAAAATAGCTATGACTGAGTATGATGTAAGTTAGAACTCGGAGCTAGAGCATGCAATTCTTCACTGTTACTATCTACTTTACATCTTGACTGATGCACAATATTTAGCCAAATAAAAAGCAAAACATTAACTTTTTTTCTACAAGAGTTCTCAGAAAGGCACATTAAATTCTGGTTTGTGACTAAAAACAGTCTCCAGCCCAGAAAATCTCTTTTTTTGGAGAAACTGAGATACAAAGTGATGGGAGGCTGGCAAAACATTCCTCATAAGCTATTTCTGTCGGTCTCCAGCTTATCTGTGCTTACTCAGTCCAACGTCGCCTTCCTCTTGATCAGACTCATTTGGGGGCCGATGGTGGAAGACAAGGTTTATCAGAAGTCCAATGTGGCTCAGGAGAATGAAAGGTGGAGGCAGCCATGGCTTGTCATGATACATCATAATGTAGCGGTACCGGTTGTACTTCCAGAGCTTGTTTGATATGGATTTCAAATCATAATAAACATTGCTGAGAAAAGAGATAACGGGGAAAGGAAGGTAAAACACTCCTTTCAAGAATCTTCTCAATACAGCACAGGATGCTTGTCTACAGATCTAATCTGACACTGAAGAAAAGTCTTATCCCTCCAGTGAAGTAAATCAGGTTAGCAACTTTCATTTCACAAAGCAGCAGCATGTGCCTGCAGCTACTGCACAGAGAATGAGATCTTCAAAGCTGCATAACAGATTGGGATATCCAATTCCCATTCACATTAACGGAAACTGGGCAAAAAATATCCCTAAAGTGGCTTTGAAATCTCAACCAGATTATTTAAACTTTAATACATAGCCTATCTGGGAATTCAACGTTGTCTGCCTCTTTGGACTGGATTAAATGTGTGAGTCAGGCTAAGGGAAGAGTGTTAACAACGGTTCTGCTGCCTTGCAGTGCACTCCCCCTACAGCAAAATACTTGCTACAGAAGGCAGCAACATGAGCAATTCTTCTGTGGGGTACTCTTCAGAGCAGTGGTATTACTAAACGTGACTCTGTTGCTGCACAAAGTATTTCCTGTACTATCTTAGACCCAAGTACAGGAAGGCAACTTTGTGGATTCTGGCACTTTAATTTCAGTTGCACTGTCATACTACACACACAACATATAATCACAAAAACATCAGCTTTGCTTATGGGAGCGTAATTAAAAATATTGCTCATACCCATTTTTGGTCCCACTTCTGGAACAATCAAATCACTTAAGCAGAAGGTTTAACATATCATCAATGCTGAAGGTTTAAATCTAGAAATAATTCAAATTACAATTTCACAGCTGTGCATTAAAAAAAAAAATTAATGCCTCACCACAATTTCAGGAAAGGGATTTCTAATTGGAATTGGGAATAGAATGAGTTTTGATCATTCCGTTTTTTTGAATATTAATCACTATATTTCCTGATTTGAAAATTTTGTTAACCTACTGCTGACTTCTTCTTCCCCAGAAATACTAGAAGTCTAGGAAAAAAAAGTTAACTACTTGGGTTACACTGATCTTTACTAATATTTACACAGAACTTGATCCATTTCAAGGGTTTCCCTGTTAAAACTCAAAAGGTCTATCGCTATAAAGACTATGATGAAAGCCTCCTACTCTGGCAGCAGACCAGACAGTTAACAGATACACTACGGCTAGAACATATCAAATTGCACCAAGTAACTGGAATTTTCAAACAACTTCCTAAAGGAAGAGCATGCTCCTACAAAGTCATTATACCCTTCCCTTAAATACCTTCTCCACTTATCTGCCAATTTAAATCGCATGCTACCCTGTGATGAGGATTATATAGGACGTCAGCACAACAAATACAATTTTTAGGAAAAAAGGACAAATTATTTCAAAGCTGAATTAATGTTGTTTGTTCGCCAAGTGGAATTGTCCACTGCCACTGAGTCAGATTCTGTTCAAACAGCAAAACAGTCAAGACAGAAGTGTTGGCAGAACATCTATTAGTTTTGTTTTTCCAGCAATATACCATGGTACCTACTTAAAGAAAGCAATGAGTAAGTTGACCATGATGATGTATTGCACAAAGAGGTAGACAGCTTGGAGGAACGGTGTGAGGAAGGACCCAGGAGGACAGTCTTGATTGGTTTCACAGACTAAAAGGCAAAGACATACAGAGCACCATTAGCAAGGAAATCAGAGCAGAGCACAACTAGGGCATACACTCCTCATTTGCTCAAGCAAGAAACAGAACGGCCCTGGTTACTTCCACAGAGATATGTTGTTAAAAGTCTAGCTCCGTGTAAGGAAGATATGAGACCTCTTCATGATCCTACTGCCTCATTGTTTCCACTGCAATTCAGAAGCTCTAGACACCATGTCATACATACCAGTTCTTATGACAGTCACCATGACTTTTTGTTAAGGGCAAAAATAATGCAACTGCAATATATTTGGGGGACGGCACACACTCAAGTAAACTGAAATACAAATTTTTGATCTTTAAAGCAAGTAGCAAAGCTATCACTGACTCCACTGTGGAAAGAACATAGCTACAAGGCTGCTTTGTCAGTATTGGAGTATTAATCCTTTATAGCTTCAGTAAAACCATATTAATTCATGTGCAAATGTACATATGGATATTTTTGATAGTTCACAGAAACTAAGGGATCTCTCTTAATTTTTTTTTAAACTGCCAAAATAAATACTTTTCAATGTTTATAATTTTTCAATCAGGTTTTGTACCTTTGAGGAAATTTTAAAACACATTTATAATGCAGCAGCTCTAAATTCAGGAGATATTCCACAGCATACAGATTCATTACAAAAAACATAGCCTTATCTGTGAAGTTTCAAATTTCTAAAGGTTTAGCACTAGTAAGTGATTAAATTAATTAAACTGTGAAACTTAATGGCACACTTTTCTTGAACGTATGTTGACTTATATAACCAAGATATGTATCTGTCATGTGACTGTTTCAGCAATAATAACAGATGCAACATCCTTAATTATTTAAATGAATCAGGCCTAAGCTGAACTATGTATCTTAAATATCTGTACCTATTTGCATACCTTCTTTTCTGTTTTAGAGACTATTTTACTTGGACCCATCAGTTAGTAGCGTAAGAGTGCCTTCCATCTATAATAATGAAATACGTCCTGGAGAGCTTGGTTCTTCCCTCTTACTGAGACAAAGTCAAAGCCATAATCAAGACATAACATCTTTCCTATTGATTTAATCTATTTTTATGCTTAGCTGGTTTATCTGTTTAAGAAGGATACCAGGTAATTCTTATTATGGTGAAAAATCTTTTTTTTGTTTTTCTCTTTCCTTTTTTTCTTTTCCCTTTGTTCTATCTTCCTTTAAGATGACTTTGCAGTCTTTTCTCCAAGAGATCACCAGCTTTGGATTGTCCTAATGGCAAATTCATTTCACTGTCAGATGCCCTGACCAAGAATTAGCTTATTAGTCCCTATGTGCTTTGCTCTGAGATTTGTAATATACTTCATTTCAGAAGTTAAATTCAGAAGTTTTAAAGTTTAATCTTCATTTTACACACAGAAACTAATATTCTCACTTTTATTCACGCAGTATTACAAATTAAGGCTATATACACAGTGGAATCAAAATTTTGAGTAAGAATAGACTTACTATGTGGTCAAAACTTCAACAGTCCAAAGTGAACCTCTTTAAGCACATATTAAATTTAAGCTGTTGAGCTGTACTGTGAAAGTTACCTACCATCTATTTCTCCAGCATAGACCTCACCAAACATCATCCAGTAGGGTTGAAACACAATGTCTCTTGCCAGAGACCAAGAAGGAGGCTCTTCTGGTGAAAGTATTGCCTTTCGTGAAACTCCAAAACTCAACAAGACTATAGCCATCATGACCACAATATAGAACATGTTTGCTGTCTGGGCATGGAAGAATTGTGTTAATTATATGTAAAGAGACATACATTTTAGGGAAGAAAATCAGTCACTGCTTTTACAAATAGCAATACAAAAACAATGCTAACAGTCTGATATGTCGGAGGAAATAAAAACATTTTCTAGAGATTAAAATCATTCTGGACCAAAAAGGCCACAAGTCCCAATTGTCTCTTAGGTCTCTGAAGATCTTAAGCAAGATTTGAAAAATGCAGAGACCTTGTGATGGTGCTTTTCATCAGTGGCATCTTTGTTCAAACTGAGAGTAAGCAGTAGCAGTTAAAATGATTTTGCCTTCTAACACCAAATCAGAATTACTATGCAAGACAGAATATAAAAGTATTAATAAGATAGTTCCCAGTAACCGAGGGAAATTACAGTGGGAATCTGCACATGTCCCTCAAGACTAGGCAGCAGTTCAGCAGCAGTTACGATACCAAAAGAGAAAAAAAATTAACTTTGATCTCAGAGAAATTTTGCCTGCTAAAAATGGGATATAATTACTTGAATCAAAATGTAAAATAATAATGAGACAGTTTCCAAGAGCTAGGGGAATTATCTATAGAAGTGAGCCCGTCTGCAAGACACAGTGACTTTTCTTCCTCCTACTATCAAGCTGGATCAGAAACTCAACTCAAATATAACCCTTCTCTAAGGAACCAATTGAAAATGGCTTTTGTGAATAAACTCAAATAATGAACAAATTAGAACAGAAGTCTGATTACTGACAACTCACAAACAGAAAGAATCGTGGTACTTTCAGGTAATACATTCACTAAGAGTTATTAGGTAACGTTTCCTTTGACCACCATTCTTTTCTGTCACTTCTGACCTCTACAGGATGTCATGACTACATAAAAATTGCTCCATAGTGTAATACTTACCATTTTTCCAATCATTGTCAGGTATGGGCCAGCATGCTGGTTCACAGCAAAAAGATCAAGGAGCCGGGCGTACCAAAATATTATATCCAAGCAGTAAAGCAGCCGCCCTGCAGTTTGAACAGGGGGGTCGGACCAGCGCAAGCCAAAACCAATCATAAACAGGATGATGGCTATAGAATCAGTAAAATTCCAATATTCATAAATCCACACCTTCACTTTTTGGCAGAATTTTCCAGGTTCTGAGATAAAGACCTGAATAGAAGGGGGGGGGGGTGAACAACAGAAAAAAAAACACCAGAAACTCCATTAAAATCACAGATACATTCTTTGACTTTTTCTGTCTGAATTGTTTTATGGTATTTGGGAATGTTTTTTTCTTTCTTCTTTTGTTCTTTGAAGGCCCACATACTACATATAGCTATTCATTCTTTATTAAGGTTTAGACTTAATCTATGATGTCATATTGTTCAAGCATGCCACACCAAAGAGGAAAGCTCTTCCTATGGAAAAACAAATCCTGAGCTTGAACCTGTTCACTGAAGAGTGTATTCCTCAGTAGAAAAGAATAGGCAGTATAGAACATTAATACATATGTATCATTATAAATTAAAAAGTATTTTCTAGAGGCCATGACCTGCAATAGCCCTTTCAAAAGCCCCTAAGTCATGGAAAGTATCAACCTAACCTTGCTGATGGGAAAATAACTAATGCCCCTTATTTCAGATTGAAAATATAAAGTAAGATCCTCACATTGTACCAAGGACATGCTAAAAAAAGGAGTGCTGGCAACTAGCAAGGTAAAGAATGAAATGTTCACTCCTTGAACTCTGAGGTGCCCCAAAGGGATTTTAAGCTTCACTGAGCAAATGTGTGAAGTGGAATCTTTGGGAGGCTGTAAATAAAACCTCTGCACATTGTGTGAGGTCGATTATGCAGTGCTATGTAAGATCACACTGATAAGAACCAAGTGAAGGAGAGATTTTTAAAAGTTATGCCCTGATCCTGCAAGAATTTAGGCATATGAACACATTCATGTAAGTAAGTGATCCTACTCAATTCAGTTTGACTAACTCACATGAGGAGCTAGTTGCAGGATCAGGGCCTAAGGCTTTAACCATTACTTGATACAATCTAGAGAAATGGAGGTTTGCAGTTATACATAACAAGACAATAACGAGTAAATAAGATGGACGTGTAAGACACATTGTCCTACAAAATCTTTGACAGCTGCCCAGAACTAGTACTTGGACAAAGCAAATCAAGAAGAAATGAATTTCAAAGTCTCCAACAAATGTTAATGCAAGAAAGAAGAGTTGACGTTTCCACTGTCCCACCACCAATACGATGCAACACAACTGATCTCCAAAGTCCTTGATATCTCATATTCTTTTTTTTTCTCAATTAGACAATCATTGTATAGATTTTCTTCCATTTTACCTCATGCAGCCACAGAACTTCTATGTTCATCCCAAACTTCAATATATTCATAGCATTTCTGCTGCCCCTTAAAATCCTTCACCTTTCTCGTACTGATGTTGTAGTCTTCTGAGTGATCTGTTGTAATAGCATCCTTCACTCAGAACTGTGAATACTTTGATGCAGAGTTTTATTCTTCTAAAGTACAGCATTCCAAAAGCCATATAAAGGATACCTCACACCAATGTTGATTACTGCTGTGCCAATTCCACACTGAAGGTATGTCTGATCAGAAAAAAATAATTTGTGAAATATATTGCTGCATTTGTCCCCAGCCTCAGGTCTGGAGTGCAAGGTGTGTTCAGAAACACAATTAATCGCATTTCGTTGTAATTAATTTTGACTGGAGTATCATTTTTTCATGCCTAATCAATCCAGCATTAAAATTTGCTGGCTTTTTTTTTCCCACTTTTGTTTCTAGATGGTCAGTTAGACTTGATGGAGAGCCTGATATTATTCTACATGTAACACCTGATAACAATACCCACACTCAAAGTAATATCTAAAGACTAATTCCATATTCATTACAGGAAATCTAATGGTCTACTACAAAAAATTAAGAAAGGGGTGCCTATACTGGGGCTTTAAATCCCAATTCAGCTCAATCACTTTCAAACGAAATGTACATTACCACTGGCTTACACAGAAAAACAGAGATTTAAGGATAGACTTCAAGATGTATTTCAAAAGTCCAAGTACTGGTCTTCATATAAAAAAAAAACTTAATAAAAAATTTCCTACGACATTCTTTCCTCTGCTAAATTCTCTCCAATGGACAATTCTCAATTTTTGGCATTCCCCAGTTTATTTTATTTTCTGGTTTATAATATATCCTTTATAAATGAGAAATGTGAATGGGAAAGCTTACCTCCCTAACTTTTTCAATGGCAGTGCTGAAAATATAAATAATAACAAGCCACTCCTGCACACTTGGTCTTGGTTCCATCTTCACCAACACAGTGTAAGTGAAGAGCATGAGAAATGCCATGTATGCCATCTACAAAACACACAGTATATAATCCAGATGCACAAAAAAGTCCCAATAAATTTCTGCAAACTTATTAACAAATGACTACCCTGACCACACCAAAATATACCTTGAATATAAATATATATTCAAACCACTGGGGCACTTTAAGACTTTTTAGCCCAGCTCTCCAAAGTATTTGTATGGGAATACCCTTAAACATCATTTAAAACACGTTTTGGTGCTCAAAAGATGTAAGTAGAAGATGAACTATCGGAGTGCATGTTCACCTAGGCCCCAACCCCACGATATGAGACAGACTATTATCTACCTTTCTTCTGTCTGTCTGTCTAGATATTAACTATCTGCACAATGTAACTTGAGTGTAAAGGCAGTGCTATGCTTTTATCCTAACCTTCTGCAGGAGCAAGTAACCATGCTCAAAGCTAAGCAAATCAGGTTTAATTTATCAGTGCCTTCCAAAACACAACAAGATCAGATGGAAAACATATTAAAAAGGCACCAAAATATGCCATAAACATACCTGAGATGGCAGATTAACAACATATAAAGTGGTTGACTACAACCTGTCAAAGGAGTACCAGTTTATTTACACAGTGGCCTGACCTAACAGGCAGTCTGATCTTAAATATCCTAAGTTCTACTGATATAGGGTTAGTTACTCAAGTTGATTTAATAAATGCTTGTAGCATAAATGCAAATTGATTTAATAAATGTTCTGTAGCAAATGACCTTTTATAGATTAATATTCATTTTATAGATTAATAATCGTATTAATAAAATACAGGGATAAAAATATATGTGAAAGCATATGCATTTAAAGTCAGGTTGAAACCAATCTCTACATGTGCAATTAACTACCGTAAAAAAGCTGTGCTCAGGCTTTTCTTTAGTTCCTTACAATTGTTTTGTGGGATTATTTTTCTTTTTTTTTTTCCTGTTTTGGGGGGGGGGCTTTTTTTTTTTTTATTGTGCCTGTATGATTTTATCTGAAAAGTTTTCATTTAATTGTGAGAGAAATATTCAAATGTCTTCCCATTCCCCACTACCACCAAGTGACTGTAAATCCATGTTGGGCAAAGAAAAAGTGGCATCAAGTGGTATTTGAAGAATCAGAGGAGAATTCTGGCAATCCAAGTTCTTGTGCGATGACCAACCGTGTGAAACCAGAACTTGACAATTGGAGCATTGTAGAACTCATAGATTTTTCTAGTGCCAGGCAGGTTTCCTTGTCCACCATCTACTTGGTTTTCATCAGACGTCTGAGTCATCCTCTCCACATCATAATCCTTCGTTAAAAGGAAAGAGCATTTTAAAAGTAAGAAACCATGGTCTATGATTGCAAAGGTTGTGCCATGTTAGAAGGTAGAAATGTTTGAGCTTTGTTCAGAATGTACAATTATTGTAGCTTGATTTTATCTTGTTACAACCATCTCTCTAGCATGCCCACTTTTCCATTATAAATACCATTTAGAGTTTGCTCTTACACTTACAGGCAATGGACTGGGCATCAGACTTGAATCCAGTCCTATTTATGACACATGCTTCTCTAAGGCTTTAAGCAAGTCACTTATCCCCCGGTATCTCACCTCCTCTATCTGTAAAATATAGATAAATAGCAACTCCCAATATGACTTCAGTGCTTTAGCTAGAAATCCACTAACATCTGTAGGGCATTCTGAATGAAGGGAATGAGTACCACAGTTCAGCTCAATGTACACAGTCTGAATACAGTTGCACAGAAAATGTCAGGACAGTGACGTTCTAAATACAGAATCCAGTTGTTACATTTGGTTTATTGTATGCTTGATTAGAAGATAAGGATGAAATAAGTATTCTCTTACAAAATCTGCCTACCAAAAATAAAGGTAACTTTTTTATTATCCTCAATAAAAGAAAAAGAAAGGAAAAAGCAAATTTGATTCTGCAATCACAGTTTGACATTTGTACAAGAACCTCTCAGAAGACACATATATCTGAGTTGCTGCTGAAACCTAGGAAAAGCTGCAGACCCATAGCAGTTGGCAACTGAAAAAAAAAAAAGAAAGAAAGAAAAACAGAAGATGCTGAAAGAAGTTTTAAGAGATGAAGGGGGAGAGGCTATAGGAAACTACAGATAGTAGCTGGGCAGGGCTGGAGGAACCAAACTGTCTCATTCAATTTTGTTTCAATGTTGGCCAATTGCCTTGGCTAATATCAATGCTAAAACTTACTGTTACTAGACATCTGCAGTGTAGCATTTTTTAGGACATGGAGATTTATCCCTACTACAAAACATTTCCTTGTTTTATGGGGGGAAAACTGTTTTTCTTTTTTCCATCATCTTTGACTCAGGAAAGTACTAAAACAGAAAAAATGATACTCAGAATCATCCCAACACACTAACACCAGATCCTCTGAGGTGAAGTAGGGAATTTGTCCTATGAAAGAGCGCAATTTCCAGCTGCAGCACGTCACTGGAATTTATGACCTTGTGTGAAAAATGGTCTATATGGCACTCGTACGTTGTTGAAATTTTCTGTACTTTTTTTCTACTCTATTTCATATCAGAGTATTTAAGAAAAATAGCTCAGCCTTTTGTTTTAAACAACACTCTGTATTAGATAAAATCAGAAGTTAAGGCTATTGCTAGCTCAGAAAGGAAGCAGCCCTGTCTGAGGCAGGTCAGAAAAGTGCTTACACACATTGCTCTGCTGCCTTCTACCAGACTGCAGGGGGGCCCCACAGAAAGTAATTACAATTTGCCTTTCCTCCATATCATGGCTGTTACCTAACCCCACAGAAAGCATTTCTGAACTGACTATATTAGACAGGCACTGCAGGGGGTAAGGGCTTCGAACATTTTTCTGCATCAGACAAAACGCAGGCATGGCACTGACAGGTCTGCTATTCTGCTGCAAAAGCCCTTCACAATAATCCACTCTTCTTTATTTTGCACAAATTGCAAGTTAACTGAGAAGGTCCCAAGCAATCCACAATACACATTTGCTGTAGGCAGAGCAAGTAAGATTGCCTGACACATCTCACTTGACAATCATGTTTTCACCGGTCAGCATCTCACCAATATTTACCTGTTGGGATTGAAATTCTCTGTGTTTGATGTCTGCCTCAGACTGAAAACTTCTAGAAATTTTGAGTTCAAGAAATGCCTTGTAAAGAATGAGGAAAAGAAAGCACACACAGCTCTGCCTAGCAGAAGTCTGGAGGAATTCAGATTTTAACACGGAAAGATTTCACCTGGGCTAGAGACTCCCTACAGTCAGATCTAAGAAGGACTTTCATGCAACTACAGGGCCATGCAGAGTGCTTCAGTACTCAGTTCAAATGATTAACCAAAAGCAGAGTGCTTCTCTTGTACTTTAAATGATATCTCAGCTAGGCTCAAGAGACTCAGAAGTAGAGATAACCTTTTTGAACAAGGAGGGCAGAGACTTTATGACCTAAAATAATGGCATAACTGACAATTAACGATAACCTTTTTGTACTCCTGTGAGTTTGGGAAGGATTTTCTCAGTATGACCAGTACAGGACAGATGAAGTGACTTGTCCAAGGTCCCTTTAGTCTCTGTCCAAACCAGTGGTCACACCCCTACTTTTTGGTAATCTGGTCCCAATGTTTCAAGCTGATCACTCCCTCCTCATTCTACAGACAGACCCTGACACACAAATGACTGCTCATCACAGACTAACCGGAGACAAGACATCTTTAGTGCTGGGTGGGCTCTGATCCCCATGGTACCATGTGAACTGGTGGAAGTCTTGAGACTGAGGCACATGAGACATTTCTGCCTTGCTTTTAAACTCCAGCATCAAGATAGTGGGAGGCAGGAGAATACTTATAATGACCTAAAAGAGAAACACAAGATTCAGGAAATTAATTCAGCAGTGATAGCATAGACCTGAGGCCAAAGTCAGCCATGCATGGTGCCAACACAAACCCAGAGCTATTCCACTGGCCTGGGAGTGAGCCACTGGGGTGGGAATCTCCATATCACACAGCCTCTGAAGAAGTTCATTGCTCTTGATTGTTTTGTGCCTTTAGAGAGAGTTAGTGGTATCTGGGGATACTATAGATACTGTTCCCTGCATCTGGAGGGCATTCCTGCCATCAGCAGCTCTGTTGGAGAATTACCAGTGTGGGGCAGCGAGAACATGCAGGGAGGGATCAGAGGGTGCTGGCAAAATGGGAACAAAGAAAACTCAGGATATGTGCTCTCCTAGTGTCATCCCCCAGCTGCTTTTGCAAAGAAGTAAAACCAAACAAGCACTGTCCTCCCTCCCATGCCCTTCTTTTCTCTTCCAGATGTGCATGTTCCAATCCATGCTCAAGCACATCTGTCTGAAGCTGCATTAGACTAGTTCATAACCACAAAGACATGTGTAAAGCATTTAAACAGCATCTAAATGCTCAAAAAGCTGAAGTGAGTGATGTTACCTTAAACCAGGAGTTCTTCCGCATCTTCAGGCGTCCCATCCACATATCAGTCAGCAGCATCTGTGTGCAAGTATGAGATACAAAAGGCCGCAGGCCCACAGACACTGCTAGTTTTAAGCAAGTTGAGTTGCTCCAATTTTTCAGTTCATAGGTCAGCAACTTCATGGCCATCTGCTCATTTTGTTTGAATGCCCTCTCCAGTACATCTAAGGCAAGCTGCCCAAATTCCCTAGAGCAGAAAAGAATTAACAGTTAATATAACAGGGATCAATTGAAACTCAGAATCACTACTGCAGAGGTTGGATTGAAAGCTCCATTAGCTAAAGTTCAGCTAAAATATGCAGTAAGTATGCCTTCTCCCATTTTTCCCATTGCTTTATCAATATATCTAGTGAAAAATAATTTCAGGAGTAAATGTAACTATTTCGTCCTAATCACAAAGTTTAATGTCATCCTGGTTTCTATTTTTTGATTTACTTGTTCTGTTCTTAATCTCATTCAGTGACCAAAACTGACCCAACAAAGTTCTGTGTATTTCCTTCAGTAACTCATCATCACTGTGGGGAAGCATTGCAGGCAGTTGCAAAAGCCTCTTCCTTTACACTGGCTCTTACACATCTCTGTTTGGAAGATCCTGCCAGGAACATATGCCTTCCTTTAAATTAAGTTTTGGACCTGCATGCAGAACAGGGCAGCACATCTTAGTGTACTCTGAATCTGAGGAATTATAGTTACAAAACCATAATGACAATATACCACTAACAAGAAAAACTACCACAAAACACTAAAATGAAATAACAAACTTGAAGAAAATTCTTGGTCTACTTCATTTTGATTCACTCAGATATTTTTAGCAAATACTTTTCTTTAGGTCTTACACAGAACAGGACTGGTTTTACTTTGTTCATTCCAGGTGTAATACCTGGAATGGTATTGAAAACTTGGTTTGAAAACCTTAACTCAGGTGTGTCATAATGGCTTTTTAACAAGTTAAGCCAGCAAGGGAAGCTAGTAAGGGAATTTCAACCTCCCACTTGACCACGTAGCAGACAATGAGATATGTACTACTCATGTATATTTTAATTTTCAACTACGCAACTAGATAATGTGCTAATAGTTTTCCTTTAACTCTTGACCAGACTGCATTAATATGAGCTCCATTATATGCTGTAAACAGTGGGCAGCTGAAGGTATCTCTTTTACAGTCCACAGTCTGCAGCACCACTAATGTTACGTACGTTTAGTGGATTAGGAAAGTTTAACCATTCTAAACACTGCTGATCTTTATTAACTGAAGTTAAGGGAGAACTCATACTTTGAGTACTTCTTAAGTTCTTCTGAAGTGTCATCCACCATGTTGCTCTGTTTAGCTTCACGTGCCATTGCCCTGTAGAGTTTACAAGCCACAACTGCTTTGACCATGGCTTCCTCTCCATGTTGCCAGAAGAACATTGCCATCTTCTGCCTTTTCATTAATACTGCCCAAACCAGGAGGTCATTATAGGGGTAGATAAAGCCAGATGACTCATAGTTCTCTGCAAAGTTTATATCCTCTTTTGACTTCTTCTTAGACTTATGGAAACCAGTAGATCTTTCCTATAAATTTGTTTAAAAAAACACAAAATCTCTATGAATGTTTGAGGTTCAGATTCACGTAAGTAAAATCGCACACAATTCTGAATTGCAAGCAGCAAACAGTTTAATTGTTATAAACATCTAAGTCATAAACCACAGCTAGGATACATTCAGATTATCATTGCTAAGAAGACGACAACATTAGTGGAGGCAAAACACTCCTTGCTCTGTACCCTCACCATTTACAGCCTCCCCTTCCATATTGTTGGGCAGTCTCCAACCCCTGTGATACCAAGACACTAGTTTCACTCTTTTCTTGTACTTGCATCATGAGAAGAGAAAAAGCAATCAGTAGATTGAAACATACTTGAAGGACTTATGATAGTTAAGGGTGATTTTTACTGTCTACCACACCTGTAGCGTAAACTTTCTGCACTTTTCTATCTGGATATTTCTCCACTGAAGGCAAAGAAAAAGTCTTATTGGTGTAAGGAGATGAATCACAGGTTGTCTCAGTGCAATAATGGGTTCTTTTTGGCTCAGACTAATTCTAATAAAGCCAGTTAAATTCACTCAACCTTATGTTTTGTCTATCAGATATATATGTGGTGATCTTTGTTCTTTTATCATTCTTTCTTTGAAACAAAATATTGTCATTGTTTTCCAGATATCAGAACCGTATCTCTTCTTACTGTAGCTACTTTAATAGGCAATCATAAGAAAACATCAGAAAAGTCAGAAAATTCCTACTGCAGCTTCCAAATAAGAAGAGTTTTCAGTCATGCTTGACATTCACCTATTTGGTGATATTTCATTTCAGTGAATAAAAGCCCTTACCAATAAGTGGATGGAAGTCAAAAAGTATCACGGGAGGAGTCCTTTACTTTGTGAACAGTGGGCAGTAAAACCTTATGATAAATAACAGCCTGTACATCATATGTCTAAACTAAATCTCTCAGTAAATTGGTTAGCGACCTAGTATGTCCTAAGCACAGTTTAGAACAAGCAATTACGTTACCTTGCATTTGTAAGGCTGTGCTGTTCTGAAGAACTGTGAATGTAAAGTATTTTCAGCAGATCCCATTCTGCTACCCGTCTGATTACTCTGATGAAGGGAATGAGACAGATTCTGAGAAAAGCTGGAGAGCACTCTCTAGATGCAAAGGCACACCATAAAAAACAAAAAGAGAAATGCAAATTAGGGACAAAGTTTGCCTGTACTTATCTCTGATTTCACTAGTGCCCATCTGGTTATTCAGAGACTAGTGAGTGAGCCATCACTGTAACTACAGCTGGAGCTTAAACCATCAAGGAAAAAATGGCCTGTTTCACATTTAATTTAGGAAATATATATTTTTCTGAATCTCTAAAAGAAAAAATACTGATTTCCCCAATAGTGCCCATCAATTAAAACAACAGAGCTTGCAGTACAATGGGATCACCCAACCTGGAATCTCTTTCAAGTACCTGCCCTTACACAAGGCGCCACAAGCTCTTTAAAAGACAAAAGTTCTCTGAACCTTTTGCTGACCATTTCAATCAAAGGATAGCATGTCTAGCATTTTGTCTAGACATTAGGCATATTTATTTGCAACTTCTCCACAGGTGACAAATCCATAAAACAAGCAAGCATGGAGTACACTTAACTGATGGTCTTCAGACAAACTGCAACGACTTCCTGAGCTATTTTCAGGTGTCACACTTTGGCTTTTCTTAGTGAGCAGTGGTAGCCATTTCACAGAAGTTACCTTGTGTTTTCTGTGGAGATCATTGTACAGAATTCGAAAATGCTTCCTTGTGTAGCTGCTCCGATAAGCTCCACCAAGGAGGTACTCTATCACCAGCCCAATATCTATCAGGGATATCCTATAATCCGAGGGAAGTGTACTCTGAAACACCAAATGTCACAAGATTTCGTGATGTTACTATATGCAACATTCAACCCTTGCTACTGTGAGGGAAATTCTGGGAGAAGGTGCAACTGACAACTCCTGCATCTGTCAGGAAGTGTACACATTCTTTAGGCATACAAAATTTCTCTAGGAGGTAAAAAACAGGCACACTGACATTTTCAGCCTAAGAAGTATATGACATCTGCTGTCCACTGCATACACATCACATAGGGATATACATTGCAATGTTCGCAAGACCAGCTGCATTCTACAGTGAAGGTAATTGTACTTCTGCACAATCATCAACAGCCAGACAGGCTGATAAAAATCTTTTTGTGATAACTAAAAGAAAACCGGCATGGTACAATTTGCTCATTAAACCAGTTCATTAATTAAAAATGAAGAAGTAGCTGAAGCACATATTTAATGTTACAGAATAATTCCGGGACACTGGTATTCTCTTGTAGAGGCTCAAGACTGTCATGGTAACTAGGACAGCAGCTGCACCTACATTAGCTGTAC
>VXAL01013073.1:6169-23377 GCA_013399475.1 Chauna torquata | reverse complement strand
TAAAAATTTTCTTTTTTTTTTTTTTTTTTTTTTTTTTTTGCTATTAACACTTACGTTTTACCTTCAACAGCTCATTATCAGATTTCTATCGAGTCAGGCTTCGGTATATACCGAAGATCTTGATACATCTAGCAAGCAGTTAACCTCTTACCCCACACCCTCCTGTAACTGTGATTATGATGAAAGAGTGGTTAGTTCCAAGCAATTCTGTTTTATGTCAATAAATGAATCAAACAGCCATTGGCATATGTGCATTAGGAAGACAGAGAGAAAATGAAGCTGTCTCTGGGCACTTCATAATCCTCACCCTTTTAAGTAGTACAATTCGAAAAGTTAATGCTCATATCAACTCTTGGTATTCTCCATCCATGCCGTAGAATAAGAAATCCTTTGTATCATTTGCATAGAATGAGAAATTCCCTGTATAATTTACTACTTGCAGTGTGGCTGGAAGAAAGTTTTCTTTACAGGTTTGCTATGATCTAGCTGTTCAGTGACCTAAGGCTTTGGTTTCATGATGAACAACCATTTCTTCCAAAAATATTCTGCAAATGCCAATCACTTGCACAAAACCTCTAGGACTCTGTCCAGGTACGGACCTGTACAAATACTTGGCTTCTATGTTCTTATTTCAGCTTGCTAGCACAAATATTTCCTAACAGATTCCTCTCTCTCAAGCATTGCAGATAACTTGAATGGCATATTTCATTCTTGCAAAAATAGAAATGTTTGGATGAGGATTTCCATTTTTTGCTTAGTGATTTTGCAAAGGATTTTTTAGACAGCGGATGGATATCATGCAGCACACATGTGGAGCAGCAATGGAGGAAGGAGGTCCTCACAAAGCGTGACAATCCTTCAAAAGAGCATTTCTAGCAGCAGCTTCTCTAAATGGTTAAACTTTATCAAAATGTAGACAAAGACCACATATATGTCTCTGTCTTTTTACAGTGCATCAGAAGCTGGTTGGATGGCTCTCGCCCCCTCAGTGTTCTCCTTATTTTAGTAATTCTAAAGACTGATAGCACGACAGCATGATAAACCCTTTGGGTTTATATGGATGCAAATTGTTATTTTGTATGTTTTCTCTTGTGGCATACATTCTTTGCAAGAAACTGAAAAAGGTTTCTGTTCTATGTTAAAAATCAAAATCCTAGTAGTAGTCTAGGTGCAGTATTTGCTTATCATAAGAAAATCTGGCTAAAATGAATACAATAAGTATTGCTTCCACAACATGAGCATACTGCATACCTATTCATTTATTTACTTACTACCAAGAAGCAGTCTGTACAGCCAATAGAGAAGCAGCCAAAATAATGCCTGCTGCACTCAGAAGGTAAATGGGAACATAGATATGAACATGCTTCTGTATCAGCATCATGCAACAGACACTCCTTCTACTAGGAGAACCAGAAATCCCTGGATGACCTACCACAACCACACAGCTTTGGAAGAACTCACGCAGGGGAGTCAATCAGACATCCCAACTAGAAGCAAAGGCGGGAGGGGAAGGAGACACTTTGATACCGAAAAACAAATAAAATTATTGGTAGTTTTGCTTGGACTTCTGTCCTGTTTTCACCAGAGGTGAGAAGTTTGTTCTGGCCACTTTTCTCTCTCCTTCAGTCTTTTCTTCCCCCATATCTTCCACTCTTCAGGTGCAACTACACAGCACTGGATGGGTGCAACTATCCTTCTATTGGACCTACACTGGCAAATGTACTTGGGCATCCAGGCAGCAAGCATTACTCAAGTGTAAAGAAATGTCCTTTCTCCTTTCCATTTTGTTTCTATACAACCGATTCTCTCTTAAAAATACCTAAAATACTTGTATGTTATACAGAAACTTTTTCAGATAAAAAAAGTCTTCAGGGCAGGTGTCTTCCTTTTGTATTTATTTATACCTCTTGTTATATGCTAGAACTTTATTATTATAAAATTCATGTACTACTGTAGCATAAGCATTGCATAAAATCAGTAAGATAGTTTTCCACTATAGCAGATTTTATATTCACCGTTTATAAAATAATCTCTGGGAAACTGAGCATCAAATTGCTGAGGGGCTACTCTACTTCATGGTGTGACCACATCCTTTTAAATTGGTATGTCACAAATGTTAGCTAGAAAGTAGGCAGAAGAGGAAAAAGACCTCAGGTACTTCCAGCACTCATATGCTGAAAAGCTACGGATGTTGCAGCAAACAGAGCTTCCAGTAAGGCACCACTTTGCTTTCTTAATAGAAATTTTGAAACAGTTCTTTCCATCACGAGGTGATAATTTGATACACACCTCCTTGACCAAAATGCTGATGAACAATTATATATTAAGAGGAGAAAAACTGAGATCAACTTTATAAAAACTGAGTTCACCATATTACTTATCTAGAAAGCACAGACACTGTATTTTCCCAAATAAACTAACCGTAGTTCAGAAGAACATCAGATGTTATTAATTAAACCTGTAAAGCTAAATAGTGCCAAAGCCATATAAGGTCCAAATAAGCTGTGCCTTCTTTCACTTTATCATGTAAATATTCACAAATGAATAGGTTTTTTTTTATTCTTATATAAGCTGTAACAAATACAAAGCACAAATCTATTTGGTCAGATGCTCTATGGTATAAAGAAACACAGCCCCTAAGTTTCAAATAGAACCATTCCAAATTAAACTAAGAAAGTATAAAAATTGCATTAAAAATAAAATTGAGGAAAAGTGTTAAATACTGAGTTTGAAGCAAAAAAGTACCCTCTGATCATGTGCTGATTGGATGAAGTATTTGAAATGATAAAGTTTACCTACTTACACTATTGGGGGTTTTTTTGTGTGTTATGATGTGTGTGCCCCAAGTGTTCCTATTTTCGTTGTTAAACCTTTCAAAAAAATTGTTGCTGTTTGTTTTTAAAGCAATTTGATTTTAGTCTCAAATCCAATTATATTATTTTCACCATATTTTCAACACAGGCTTTTCACTGAAGAGCTGTTCCAGCAAGACACTGAAGTTTCATGGGCTTTATTACCATTCATTTCAGAGTTTTTTTCCTCCTTTGTCAGTATTTTCACTTTGCACTCAAGTCACAGTAAAATGTTTGCCCAGAAACTGAACTGCCAGTAAAAAGGTATATACAATTGCTCATGTACAAGTAAAATTCATTTTACATGCATTGTTATTAGAGGACATTTTACTTTTTGTAACTTTAAATAACCATTGCGGTTTACTACTTGAGAAGAACAGTTAAATAAATTAAACCATGTTAAGACCACATTCTTGAAAAAAGTAACCTTTAGTTAGGACAATTACTCTGTGGGCATAACACAAAAGCACAAATGTCATATTTTCCATGAAATTTACTTTTGTATGAATCATCAATCCTGTTTTCTCCTGAACAAAAGTAGCCAAATATGACCAAAAAAAAAAAAAGAGTTGTCTGAACTGGATGATCCAAGTAATTACATGTTACAGCAGAATGCATTTATGACAAAACTTTCAAAAATTTGAGGAAAAAGTTATTATAGCCTCTGGTTGAAATAGCTTTGGTATAGACCTATAGCACTATTTTGCTGATCTTGCTGTATTCCCATATAAAAAATACACAGTTTCGAAGATCAATCTTCCTAGTGTCAATCTACACTCCTTCCCTTTGGAGTATAGATCAAACAAACATGCTACAAAAACATGACCAAGTACTATAGCATAACATTAAAAATGGTATACACTTCTCATTAGCATTTTTTAAGTGCTGCTTTGAATTGAATCTTCTCAAAACTCTTTATATATACATATCTTTTGTCTTCCACGCCAACCCCCAAAGCTCCCATCTTACATAGTATCATCTACTTAGGGCCTTTTTTGTTCACCTCAGGTCCTGATCATGTTCTCATCAGCTTCCACAGTCATGTCACATAAATATACGTATTTGCAGAAGCCAAGCATTTAAATTGAAAGATACTTGAAGTAACAGCCTGCCCTACTAGTCTGTAGACCATAGTGAAAATTTATGACACTATACATACTACTGTTGCTGAATACTAAGAGTCTGTATCTACTGAACTGATGTATACTACCTTAAGAATATTTTCAAGTTTGGAGAGGTACAATAGAGGTGATTTAAGAAGATCTAAACCTGTATAAATACAGAGTGTATACTTCAATCCTGTTTTCAGTATGTGAGGAGACACTGGCCTGTATCACTCAGTCGTACATCCTACATTTTATTTTCAGCTTATGTGAATGCAAGGTTTGTGTATGTTCCCAGATATACAGTGCTAAACACCAAAATAAGTCCTTTAATCAAAGAACACAATCAGTCAGCAGTAGTATTAGCTTCTCCAGATATTCCTGTCAATGTGATTGAACACTAATCTGCAGAGAATACCTATAAAAGACTAGACTGTAGTTCATTTCATAGTCATTTTGTATAGTCATCTACTTGGCTTCTTTGGCAAGACTGCTGAACTGTGTTCCAGCTCCCATGGTCTCAATATGTTAGGGGTCTTCACTGTACTAACAACTTTTTTCTGCAAAAGCCAGCGTACAGTTATGTGATAACAATAGTCCATACTTTTCACTACAGTCTAACTACTTATTTGGTTGACCTAAACACAAACATTGTTTTCAAAGCACATTTTATGCCAATTTTTGTCCTGTTCTCACCAGAGAACATTGTCATTGTCAACCAAGACAGGCAAGACTCAGATCAGTAGTCCATATAAAACTATTAGACTGTGTCTGAAGGAGGGCAGCAAAGATGGTGAAAGGTCTACAGGGGAAGATGCATGAGGAGCAGCTGAAGTCACTTGGTTTGCTCAGCCTAGAGAAGAGGAGACTGAGGGGAGGCCTCATGGCAGCCTGCAGCTTCCTCAAGAGGGGAGCGGAGGGGAAGGCACTGATCTCTGCTCTCTGGTGACCAGCGATAGTCACTGTGATAGTCTGGTGACCCAAGCGAACGGCATGAAGCTGTGACAGCGGAGGTTCAGGCTGGATGTTAGGAAAAGATTCTTGACCGAGAGGGTGGTCGGGCACTGGAATAGGCTCCCAGGGGAGTGGTCATGGCACCGAGCCTGCTGGAGTTCAAGAAGCGTTTGGACAGCGCTCTCAGACATAGGGTCTGATTTGTGGGTGGTCCTGCATAGAGCCAGGAGTTGGACTCGATGATCTTTGTGGGTCCCTTCCAACTCAGGATATTCTATGATTCTACAATACATTACTAAAGCACTTTATAAATTCATACTACAACATGAGCATGAATTAAACAATACTTACAGCTTCTCATCCAATTAGCCTACTACACACAAAGACGTTCACCATGAATCTACTATAGTATTTATTCCATTGCTTTGACTGGAAAGCTTGCTCAATATTGAAGTATAAATAGGTACTGTTTGTTTTGACTGATATATTACTGTTTCCATTCATATATGAGAAAAAATGAGGCACAGAAAGCCTAAAAGTGATTGCTTGAAAAAAACATGTAGTGGCAAAGCCAGGAAAAGTTGCAACAAATTCCTCACTATTGATTCAGTAATCACCCCATAACTTTACACTGCCATCTCAAAATTGTTTTTCAAAGGTAATACTTTTTTAAATTTGTTCATTTTATTTGATAACAATATTTTCTTTAAATACGACTGACAACGTTCATTAAAAAGATGCAAATGTCTACTGACCTGTAAATGAAGGAAACTGCAAATATAATAGCAAAACCACGTATGAAAAATAAACATTTGTAAAGAGGAAGGGTTAGTACAAATTGAACGCATTTCCATATTGAGAGGAGAAACAGCCATATTTTTCCCTGATGAATGTAGTTCTGTGAACATCTTTTTCCACAAATGATTGAATAAATATTTATTCATAAACTATATTTGTGACTTAAGAGAACAGGCTGCATAGATTGGTTTCATTTATACTACATCATACAAGAGGTATTGCAATAATTTATATCATGCCAAGTCTAAGTCCCATTAGATTTTCCTTATTATACTTGACTAAAGCTGAAGACTATCCAAAACAGCAATTCTGAAAGCTTTCTATTCGTTGTGTAAATAACTGTCTTACTCCCACATCCTCTCCTCTAACCTTCCCTTTCTCAAAGCATTTATGCAGAGGCCTAGTCCCATTCGCTTTACTTGAACTTGGGCATATGCTGAAACATATTCTTGGGCCATGGCCTAAATGACTACATTCTCAGTCATTTTGCTGCAACCATAAATGTCAGCTTTCTCCAGGGTAAATAGAAATATATTCCCAGTTCAACAGATACTGGTTGTCTTAGCATTTCCTCCATTAACCCTTATAACACTTCCTCTAAAAGTCCTGTCAGTTTTGAATTACAGCCCCAATTCACTTCCTGAAACAATTTTCATCACAACAGCAAGATGCACTGTATTGTTAGCAACAGAGTCATAACTGATGTGTTGCTGTAAGCAACACTGTTCTCTCATTATTTTTACAAAAAAAAAAAAAAGACAAACAGGAATATGCACTTTTAATTCAAGTATCTGTAGCTCCTGTGAATNGAAGCTCCTGTGAATAACTGAACCTGAAGGTAGTGGGGAAAAAAAAAAAAAAAAAAAAACTATAAAAAGTAGTTAGGTACATTTCTTAATTAAAGAAGAATCTAAAACGGTGGTGGTACAATGGCATTTTAAAATAGTTTCCATCCTTCGCATTAAAACAGGATTAGAAAGACACCCATAAAAGCAAAATTAATCAATAAATACTTACAAATACACAAGAAAATCAGCCCCAGCTCCCAGAAATCACTGGTAAGTTGCTTTTGAATTCATGAAACTGACCTGAAAATGTAAAAAGAAAAAAAAAAGTTAAAACAAACGAAAGCACAGAACTGATGTTACATTTTTATTATTACAGTATAGTTGTGATTTTTAACTATGAACTAAATAAAGCAGTACACAAGACTGTTGCCACAATTTCAGCCAAGTAATTTACACAGAATTTGTTTCCAGGAAGCCAATACCAAGAGAAACAATTATTTCATTGTTCTACATCTCACACCATAGCAACCAGTCCATTACGGCTTCTACGAACTGTCATAAATGCAAGCACAGTTATCTTTCAATAAGGAAAATAGCTTTGAGGCTTTTTTGGTTGCTATTTTGTTGTCGTTGTTGTTGTTGTTTTTGTTGTTTGTTTTTAACTTGTTACATAATATTCATTACTTTCAAACATAATTTTCTTAACAGCATTTTGCAGCTTTACTGGTTTAAAAATGTTACTGTTTAGGCATGTTTAACTGGAACCCGTCTGAGCCAAAATTCGTAGAAAAAGACAGACAATTTTGTTCTCCTATGGTCTAGATCCCAGTTAGAAGCTTAGTCTAAGTACAATGCGTTCACTATAAGGCATGATTAAATCCAACATTCTTTTTCCTGCGTACCCCTCTGTTCTAGCTGGAAAGGTAACAGATGCAACTCAAACCCACAGAGCTCGCCTTATAAAATTCTTTAACTAGCACAATGACTCACTTTATGCCTCTAAATATCCATGGTTTCCTCTGCCCAGAACCCCCATGCATTAGAAGGTAGTTCAGTAGTTTATTTTTATTGTTTGGTCTACATACAGCACATTTTTAGTTCTTAGGAAAACAAAGAAACTTTGTTGCAGAGCCCTTGTTTTCTTTCCAAAATGTGAGGATGGATATGGGTAACATTAAACTGAAAATAGTAATGGAGCCTGGGCAACTAGTTTAGGTCAAAACCTTTTTGTTCTCCAGGAGCTATCTGATTAATTTGCAGTTCATAAAACAGTGGGTGTAAGCTTAGTTTAAAACCATGTAACTATATTTAAGATGAAATCATCATTTTTGTTAGCCTCCAGTAATCTTTAAGAAACACCTTCCCACAACATTTCTGTATCCTAAAGTGCACCAGCCAGTACCGCACATTGCCTAGAGACAAGGAGAGAATACCAAACTTATCTTGATGTAGAATATCCTTATTTCATACACCCACCCTGAAGTGCATATTATTCATTCCAACCAAGCCCTCCCCCATCCCAAAAGTACACATTTAATTGTCTTCTCTCCTGTAATACCAACAGAAAGTCAACAAATCTCATTTGCTGTATCAATGCTGTGTTATTATATATTTTAAAAGCAAGTCTGAATCTCATTATCAGCCGATTTATGCCATTAGTGTGCTTTGGAGCCACCAATTAAACAAGGACAGTGGTTCATAAGGTCACAGTTAATTAATCTGAAAGAGTATAAATACACTTTAATGCACACCACCTCATGTAGAGAATTTAGGAAAAAAGCACCAAACCTTTATTCTGGGCAAGCAATTAGGGGGAAAGGTTAAATATACAAAATTTGAAATTTAGCTTTAGCGTTCTGTTAATCTATCAGGAAGAAGTTTAGCCTGGTGTAAAAAAATAAAAATAAAAGTCCTGCAGAATAATATGTACGTGAAGCCTTGATTCTTAGGGCAACAACGTAAGACAGAAAGCACAGAGCTAACCATGCCCAGTGATCATGAGCAAATTAGGGCTTTTTGCTCAGATAACACCTCAGAACTGGGAATCAGCTGCAGACTTACCCATTATGCAGCTGGTCAGCATGGAAAAAACAAAAACCCAACCCTAAACAGCCCATTCTTCTCAAAATAGACTCATCTGAGCTAGACTGTTGTATTTAGTACATCATGCAAAACTATCTAACGTGACTTTTCCTTCAACCACATTTCCTTGGTAAATGTAATAAAATAGTGCATTATGTATAGTGCATTCAAAAGAATGCAAGTAAGAGTTCAGTAATAGCAGTATTCTGCCAGCACACCCAGAGTATAAGTAAAATTATGAAAACAGTAATTCAGCAGAAACAGTTATTTATAGTGAAAATTCAAGTATGAGGTACCTGGGGTTTATGAAGAAAATGACACCTGCTTTTGAGCCAAGAACTGTGCAAGGTAAAATGAGTCAAGGCAGTAAAAAGACAATATACTTAACACATACACAACCAAAAGAAAAAAACCCTCATGACCTAATTAGATGAAGTAGTTGCTTTTTTTTTTCTCTTTAGTATCTGTTGTTCTATATTCTTGAATGAGCCTTGCATCATTTTGTTCTTAGTTTAGATCTCCAATTTTTTGTTTTTTTTTTAACCTAAAAAATAACTCTTCTTTCCTATGTAAAAAGCCTTCTGCCCATCAAACACTATCATCATAAAGTTTAATACTAAATTTCTATCCTCTGTATCCTATACAATTTATATAATTAAATATAAATGTATGCTATGAAGGTAAACCAATGACTAATACTATACAGGTCAGTAGCTGTGCCATGTAGATTTTTGTACCTGTCCCTGCGATCGATAAAGACTTGCATCATGTTTTCAAAGGTGTTTGGGAGGCCAGCTCCCACTGATGTTGAGAAGAAAGACCTAACCCTTTCAGAAGTCTAGCCCTTATTCTATTAGCTGAAACCATTTTTGCTTTCGCTTTTGATGTCTCAGGCTCAACTCCAGGTGACTACACAGGTGAACAGCTGCTGCAGAAATATATACAAGAACAAAGTTTTATTTAAAGTATTCTGTTGATTCAGTTGGTACAAGTCCCACCAGAAACTTCACTCAGTTATTTTGCAGTTGGAATGTTCTCAAAACATTCTCTGTACCTGCAATTTCTTCAGCTATTTTAGATGCTTGTTTGGAAAGTTTCTAGCATCCTTATCAACAACAGACTCTCCCAGTCCCACTATGAAAGGAAAAAAGCAAAGCTGTAAGAGCAACCTATAGCCTGATTTCAGGTACCTTTTACTCATCTTGCAAACGCATATTGAGACCAAAAGAACCCTGGACATAAAACAGATTAGGAACATCAGTAAGTGACTGCAGGATCTTGTATGCTCTGTTATGAACCAAAGAAAAATCGATAAATAGCAGAATTTATTTATTTATGCAGTCACTTATAAAATAGTCTTCCATCCTCCCAAATGCTGTCAGCTCTATTAATTCCAATTTTAGTTTTCACAATATAAGATTTCACCACCTNACCTATAAAATCTTTCATTAAGATATTCTGATTCTTCTAAGATATAGCCTCTACAGGTGGTCTGTATTTTCTGTGCACAGTCCAAAGTGAGCATGAAGGAAGCGTGCAAGTAAAAAATGGAAGCAGTTATTTAGTAAAAAAGCATGGCATCGTGTTATATCATTTGAGAATGTGGCCTATCATTGTGGGCTGCTGGGACTAAAATATGTACCATTCAACAACAGTTAAACTATTTTCAGAATTATAGCATGATGTGAAATGAGAAGAAGGAATAATACAGAAATGAAGTTATACATTTAGGGCCTGAATCACATCACAATTTCACACCCTGAATGTGTAAAATTTCACAATTAAAACAACATTAATGACCTGTAAGCCCATAGCCACAATCATAAAAATGAAAGGGCAGAAGGTTGATTATGATGAGATCCTTTGAGTTAGATTTCTAAAAATTTTACTTAATTGAGGTAAAGGGCACCGTTTCAAGATGATTCATTGAAGAATGGTTTACTTGCACACAGAAAACTCTTCATACACAACCATTTTGAAACAGGAAAGTAAACATGGTAATTAACCACTATAGATGAGACTTCCTATAGAAGACATGAGGGAATTCCTGTTATCTTCCTTTTTTGTCACTTACCTTCAATGGCCTGGGATTGTACTTTACTGCTTTGCTGTCTTGTTCTTAAACTGTTTAATCTCCTTTGTTTCATGTATTATCACCAAAAAAAAAAGGGGGGGGGGGGTTGTTTACCTACTACTTTTCGTTTTATAATAGTCTCTGCAATGATCCCCATTTGGATTTTTGTACTCTGCAATGGAGTTTCCAGCCAAATGATCTATCAAAGGAGGAATCAGAGCACACCACTTGTTACACCACTGGTCATTTTAAAACATGTTGCATCACAGTGATGTAAGAAGAACATGGTGCACACTAGGTAAACACTGGTCTCCAGAGCTCTGGACTCAGCCACTTCTTCGCTACAAATTTTCTGCACAACCTTCGGCAAAGGAAGTTTCTCTGTGCCTTGTAGTCCCTTGTTCATAAAAAGGAACTACTGTTTCTTCCTCCTGTAACAGTGATGCTCTACTATTCTACATATTAGAAGCCATGATGTTGTTATCACAGAAATGAGGCTCAAAGGAATACCTAAAATAGGATGCAACTCCACAGAGCTTTGCAGGGAGATGTGAGCTCACTCTGCCCACACTCAGAGATGACTGGCCACAAACCCACTCTAATCCAGTTTAGCTATGGTTAGCACTTACGTAAACTACATGACTTCCAGTTTAGAGCTACTTCACATCTGCCTACAAAAAGCATGTTGACATACACAAACAATAGATGGTGCTTCTGTAAACTACCTCTTAAAAAAAAAGGAACCCCAGAAGCACCAAACCCCACAGTGTGGTTCACAAGACAGTTTTTCCATTGTCTCTCCCAAAAGGGTATCACCCAATAGTGGCACATGATCTTGCGGCATTGTATTATATATAACTGGCTATAAGCACTCCTTATGATCTCTTCTGTAAAGGCACATGCATTTGCAAAATGTGCATTACATCTTCAACAGGCAGCTCGTGAGGCTTCTCTGCTGTGTGCCTGCATATCTATAAAACATCCAATCACTACAGGACCTGAGCACAGAATACAAAATTAAGGTCTGTTGGCTGTATCATTTCATAGCATAGCATCAGGTTAAGACTAAAAAGGACTAAAAAGAAGCACTGCACATGTTCAACAACTAATTTAAATACATTATTATACATGCCACTAAAATTACACTTGAAAATACTGAAAATGTCCAATTCACCCTGCAGATGAAAGAAATACCTAAATATGTATTTATTCTTTCATTTACAAGGAAGGAGACTAGCATTCCAGATCAGATAAGCTCTGTATTCATACTTTCAAGAAGATAAGAACCACAAGACATACCACACTACTTGGAAGGTAGAAGGGAGAGGAGGAACTCCAGTTACAACTCATGGGTTAGAGATTGCAAAAGCCTCCACAGTGGCCTGGGGTAGGCTGGTAAGTGCTGCCGGCTCCCTGCTCCCACATCAAGGGACTCAGACTTCCCAGCAGCGCCTGCACCAGCCCACTGCCACTCACATGATGTAGCCATGACACAAAATCCACTTCTGCACTTCTTGTGAGCTACATGCCTTTTTAATGGCCACAGGCTGTGTTGTTCCTAATCGATATGATTGGATTCAATAGAACAGAGAAAACTTTCAAAACTGGTATGTTTCTGTAGTGCTTGCGTGTACAGACCCATGCACTGAAGGCAACACAAGGCAAATTAGGCCCAGAATGAAAAGTTACAGCATTACAATCCCTGAGAAGTATGACTGGTGTTCCAAATACCAGAAACCCTTTCAATGTGTGGTACTGTTAGAAGGACATATCAAATCCAGAGTTTTACAGCAGATGCAAACTGCACTTGGAAAGTTACTCTCTACACCTAGAGAAGCAGCAGTGTGCAGAGGACGTGGCTTTGAGATGGCACCCAGAGTCACTCTTCAGAGACTTACATTTGTCACAGCCATTGAAATCAAACGTGAAGGCCAATATTGCAGCTCTGGTATTAACTTGCATTGTAACGTTTAGCAAATTTTTGCTCTTTTCCCTCTCCATGCCCTAAATGTACTTTCTCTGTTTGGAATGATAGCTTTTTAATCTCTTCCTATGTGCCTACAGGGACTTGCAACTGTAACAGGGCCTCAGGGCACTACTGTAATACAATCCCAGATGAGTTCTCTGGATACAACTTTAACGCAAATTAATAAAAACGTTTTTGTTTATTATATAATATTATCATTGTGTAATATTGCATTATGTGAGAAGAAAACATACACTAGGAGCTGTTAGCATACCATGTTGGTATATTTTGAAATTTAATTCAATTGAAAAATTGAATTAACAATACTGTTAGTAGGTTTTGGCTCCCTTTATCTTTTGACTGTGAAACATAATGTCAGGTTCCCTGCTATTTCATATTCAGAACAAGGTTTAAAGTAACTTTGCAGAAGAATTGGCTTACCTACGTTCTTACAGCTCAGGTGTATGACAGGAAAAGACAGTTTAGGTAGCATAAAATGTTATTCTAACCTGTAATTTAGCATGCAGTTAAGCCTCTTTAACGAACTTCATGAGCTCTGAATTGGACTGAATTGAAATTCAATTACACAACAGAATGGAACCTCATTGATTTGCCTCAACTTCAAACCAACTATCTATATTTACAGGTCTACTATCTATATTTACTATCTATATTCATTTTATTTGCACCTTTTTATATATTAATATCTACAATTGCTGACTTCCTCTGAGCAAATAAATGGTCTCTTTGGAAAGAAAAATAAAGTCAAATTCTGCAACCGTGTCTTCCTTGCTAGACAAAGCATCAAGGATTATTATAGACTTGTGATCAGTTAAATAACATGGAAGGCTTTGATTCATTGTCTATTCCTGCACAAAGTCTGAAGCTGTGGCACACGATACGAAAAGGGTTTAGGACACATTTTCAGCAGGCTCTCTCAGCGGACTTTGACTTGAACACCTATGAAATTGTACTGGTGCTACATTTACCATGTGTAAAATCCTTCACACAATTTTGGATAGTGTAATACCTACATATGCATAAGCAAAGCTTGTAATAGTAACAAGAGGCCTCTTAAGCCCTCAAGCAAAGAGATGTTTGGGGGGTGGGTATGGGAAG
This sequence comes from Chauna torquata, assembly GCA_013399475.1. Taxonomy (NCBI): domain Eukaryota; kingdom Metazoa; phylum Chordata; class Aves; order Anseriformes; family Anhimidae; genus Chauna; species Chauna torquata. The sequence continues at coordinate 9,641 of VXAL01013073.1, read as the reverse complement.
TGTTAGTTGGGAAAGCCCAATTTTACAATTATTTCCAAGAGCTACAAATAGTAAGATAGCTGAAATGTCTAGCTGACATTTTAGAGATATCAACAATAACATTAGTGCATGGGTACACAGTACCTCACCTAAAATTCCAGCATAAATATACCATATAGCACTCAGATTTGAACATTCCCTTGAAAACTGGAGATTCAACCTGTCACAACTGATGTGCACTTATACAACAACAACAAAAAAATAGAGATGGGTAATTTCAATTATAAAAAAAAGAAAAAGAAAAATGCAACAATGTACCCTTACCTTTAGCAGAATATAATGTAAGCAGGTTGTGAGCCAAATGTTCAGGAACTAAGTCAGCTGTACACAAAGTCATGTTTTTTTTCTGACGAACATATTTTGTAACCTTACAAGAAGAATGTGCTATTTACTCCCATTGAAACTAGTGTTAATCTAGAGAAGATATGGGGGGGGTTGTATTGGAGAGCACCATATTACTGAAGCTCAAATTTTCAAAGCTAGTTAAGTAGGACATAAAAATCAATTAGAAGGCCTTAAGAATGTCTGCCTTCAGGTCTACTTCCCTGAATTCCCCGAGGGACAAAAACTCCTTACTACATACCTTGGGGTTTTTTTGTTTTGTTTTGTTTTTTTTGTTGTTGGTGGTGTTTTTTGTTGGTGGTAGGTTTTGTTTGTTTGTTTGTTTCTTCTGAAACATCGAAACATAATAATTATAACTTAAGTATTTTAAAAAAAGACCTCATATACCAACATCCCCTCTTGGATCTAATTTTTGAAATTAATTTCTCCTGACACTATAACCAGAGAAAAGGAGGTCCATGTGCTCTCATTTAATTTCACTTCAGAAGAACCAGAAGCAAATAACATTTCTTTCTTCAAGGATTTACTCAGTCATTTAGAATCCCATCTTACACACATACCCTCAGTTAGAAAACGATCCCCTAAGTATGTGGCACAGAGTACCACTAGCAAGGAAATGGTTTTATACACTGCCCAAGGCACCACTCTACTTGTGATTTTTTACAATAAGCTGTCCTGAAGACAAATAATTCTCACCTACTGGTGAAAGAAATCACATGTAAAAAATTGAACTCACCAAGCCCTCAAAATAAAAGCTTCTTGGCCTCCCTTCAGTCTCTCCTAAAGCATGACTACTTCATTAGTTTAAAAAAAAAAAAAAGAAAGCAAAAAATTATGTTTGAGTAGGGAAAGAGTACACCTTGAAAAAGAAACGTGCCTTCAATGGTAACGCTATCAGTTTGTAAGAATTCAAGCTTTGGAGACTTAACCAGATGAAGCCTTAGTTTCTACTGAATTTCACCTATAACATCTCTGTCAAAGTCATACCTGTTCTTGTTGCTTATCATCTAAAGATTTTGATTTCCTACTTTTTTTTTCCTGTGATATTTACCTCTGCAAGATATTTTGAAACCAGAACTGAAACATGTTCCCATACACAGAAATCTTTGCAGGCAATACTGCCCATCAAACAAATGATACAACCATTCCTAGCTCCAAATTACGGTAAACCCAGTTGTGGGTACTAACAGTCAAGCAGGTTAAAATGCTAAAGTGCTACTTTCTATCAGTCCATAAAGATCAGTCTTATGTCCATAGCCTGTTTTTTTTTCAGTAATGTGTATAGAGATCACATTAGTAAACTGTTGATCTTGGAGCCAGAGGTGCCCTACGCTTTAGGACAAACCATCCTAAACTACAAATGTAAAGTCAAGTTTGAGGGATGGGTTCTGTTTTTCACTTGCTGAAAATGATTTGGGCAATAATTTCTTGGCCTCTTTAGGTAATCATATAAAACCATATCTCCAGGCACTTACTAGCATTGCTCAATATCTATGAGCCTCAGGCTATCTGCACCTGTCCTCAGCATGATACTGACAGGCAGCTATGAAAAGCTGATGGCTAGAGGGGTGGCTACTAGGTGCTTTGAATATGATATTTCAGAAAGGTAAACAGAATACTGATTTTAAACACACATACACAAAACTGGCATTAATCTGGATAGCAAACCTAAAAGTTTCACCAAATTAACTCATCAGCCTGACATGTCTCATTATAAGATCTTATCACTGGTTTGACTAAACAAGAGAAAATGAAGGAGGAAAGAAAAATATATAGGGAAAAACTTGTATTTCTTTAAACAGAAAGTTCTTTAGGAAGTGCTTCAGATATCTTTGTGTCTTGTGCTAAATGAAGCAGCTATTGCTGTGGAATTTTAGGGTGTTGTTTTCTCCCTTTTCTTTTTAATGAACACCAGAGTGAACATTCATCAGCAACATTCATCAGAAATCATTAGAGCACAAGTTGTAACTTCTCCCATGCAACTATAAAGTATGTTTTTTTCTTTTTTTTTTTTTTTTTAATTTTCTGATTTCTCTATTATACTTTAGCTAGGCAGACTTTGCTTCTTTGAGCTAGAAATATCTCTTTTTCCAGGTGACCCTGCCCTCTTTTTCTGGTGTATGCACCCTTTGGAATGCCGTGCAGAGTTAACCACTTGTGTATAAGCAGAAAACTTTTTGGGAAAACAAGGAAAGAAAAATGGTTTAAAATCTTAGTCAAAGCCACTCTCAGGAATCAAAATTTTATTAATAAAAGATATTTCTCACTTGACCAAGTTTTTAATCCTCATTCTTTTCTTTCTTCATTTAAGAAACTGTAAAATGCTAGTTATAGTTCTAATGATCACATTGATAATTTCATTATTATTTTGCTAACTACTCCTTGCTTCCAAATAACTTAATCATTCACTTTGATTCCAACTAATTGCATTAGGGTGGTACTGCAGCCGTGTTCAAGATTACACTGTTCTCAGTGCTGTGTCAATCACCATAAAGGGTCTTAAGAGTACATGGTTCTAAGAGGATATGTGTTTTGAAAATACTAACAGACATACTATCCAACACAAATTAATGTGGTCCCTCAAAGTAATAAATCAAACCATGGGGGCTCCCCTGATCTCACGTGAAGGCATGGCTATTTTTGGAAGTCAGGGTTAAAACATGGCTGTAATTGATTCATTGCAGAACTACCAAGATTTTAATGGATCTAGGATTTTGCTTTTTATTCTGTCTCCCCAATAAGGCAGTAAGTCTCTTAGAAATTTTCAGAACTTTGCTGAATTATAAATACTTGACAATTCATCGCAAAGTCAAACACAACTATTATTATACATCAGAAGAATGTACTGGGCACCTATGGAGCTTTTCCAGGCAAAATTTTATAGCACCTTACAAGAAAATAAATATTTAAGAATACTACAGTTGAATGATATTTTCCTCTCTAAAGAGGGCCAAAGTTTGTACAACATTGAAGTCATAATTTGAGGACGTGAGAGGGAGATCAAGCAACACACACTTTTGACACCCTGTACTGGAGTCATTTGTGCAATTAAGCAACATGTAAATACCAAGTCACCTGCTCAAAAATCAGG
>VXAL01013071.1:7635-19515 GCA_013399475.1 Chauna torquata | reverse complement strand
TTTTTTTTTTTTTTTTTTAAATCTTGGAAGGCAAAACAGCACACAATGAGTGAAGCATGGGGATACTGAGCATAAAGAGATAAGCTATGCAGCAGGAGGGAATTCTATAATTAGTTGTCATGCATTCCACTAATATTACAAGGGATGTCCAAGATAGCTTGTCAGGTTATGCTTCAACCAATTTTCTTACGTGATACACTAGGAATTCCAGACACCTCATTAAAGAATAGAGTAAACTTTGTACACTTCATCTAAAGACAGATACCTTTACTTACAACTCCCTCATTCCCAGAAGGAAACCTCAAGTCAACCGTGAAGGATCCCTAGGCAGTCTGCAGAGCATGTCTGATGTCTCATTGGTATCCAGGCTGTTCTGGACCAGTTTCAACCTCTGTGGCTTCAGTATGCTCCTCCAGCAAAAAGGGACGAGTGGGGACCACCGGAGTCTAATATGATTTTCTTTATACAAGGATAGAGGAAAGCAGTTCACTTCATAAACAAAGACGCTTCCAGACTTAAAACAGGCACATATGTTATTGTTGTCATACAGTTAAGCAGGCTTGTTCTTCTGTGGTAAAAGAAAAGAAAATATATTTCTCTCAATACTTCTATTTTATTTGTTACTTATTTATTTATTTATTTTGTGAGGTAAAATACTCAGAATGCATTTTATGGGTATAGGTTCAAATTTTCCTCTTCTCCCTGGACAATTTACTAATTTTCAGGAAAATGGTTAATCTGGAGATGCTCGTTCATAAGCCTTATTCTGCAAATGACCAGTGCACAGAAGGAACTAACAATTGGAGAAACAAGAAATAGCTGCATGTTAAGACTCTAACGGCAGGGAGAAGAAAGCCTACATTCAGGTTCCTTCCCTAAATCTCTTTTCATTTTACAGGATTCAGCCAGCAGAGACAGTGATGTCAGTTAATTTCATAATGAAAGCTGTGGACTTGTTCAAGTCCCATCTAAACTAAAACAAGTCTCAAGTAGAGCCTGGAAGGTTCCTTTGTTTCTATCCCAGATGATTATATAAAATTTGTATTCCTACTCTATTAAGTAAACAAAATTTTTTGTGCAGATTAGTTGAGTAGCTCATTTTGCTAATTATATTCCTGTAAAACAGAATAAGGCAGCTAAGACAAATATCAGAGCTGAAATGGAAAATACTTAAATAAATGGGTTATACAACTGACATATATATGTTATTTTATTTTGTTAAGTAACAAAACAAATTCAAACCAAGCAAAAGCTAGAGTCACTGCAGCAACAAAAAAAATGTTCTGAAATATCAGATACTACCACTTCTAATTAGGAAAAATAAAGTTAAAACATGATAATTTTCTTCCAACCACCTCTATTCAAATGCATAGTTAACAGCATATACAGACTTTCAAATAGATTTAAAAAATACATTTAAAACACAACTCTATATAACTTTCATAAAGCAATCAAAATACCCAGAATACTTCCATGTTTGTGTAGCTCCTCCTTCAAATATATTTGCTGAGCAAATGAAAACATTCAGCATTGTTTGGTTCACATTCACCAGAAGTTAGCTCTAAATGTGAGAATACTCAAAGCAGGTACTAGCTGTCTATTAGAAAAGTTTCAAACAGTTTACAAAAGCAAACTTCTGTGAATGTATTTCTTTACAAGGGGACAACCTTCAACTCTTCTAACTTTTCTGACTTCTAGAATCCTCCAAGAGGTAACTGGAGAGGTCAGAGAGTTTTAAACTCTCCTTGGGTGAGATATTTAGTACATCTGACTATCTGGAGTTCTGCATTCAGCTCTGGTGCCCCCAGCATAAGAAAGACAAAGACCTGTTACAGAGTGTTCAGAGGAGGGCCACGAAGATGATCAGAAGGCTGGAGCACCTCTCATGTGAAGAAAGGCTGAGAAACTTGGTATTATTTAGCCTAGAGAAGGGAAGGCTCCAGGGAGACCTTATTGCGGCCTTCCAGTATTTAAAGGGAGCCTACAAGAAAGACGCGGAAGGACTCTATCGGGGTGTGTAGTGATAGGACAAGGTGTAATGGTTTTAAACTAAAAAAGGGTAGGTTTAGATCAGATGTAAAGAAGAAATTCTTCACTGTGAGGATAGCGAGGCACTATATCAGGTTTCCCAGAGAAGCTGTGGATGCCCCATCCCTGGAGGTGTTCAAGGCCAGTTTGGATGGGGCTTTGGGCAACCTGATCTAGTGGAATGTGAGGGAAATGGCAGAGGGTTTGGAGCTAAATGAACTTTAAGGTCCCTTCCAACCCAAACCATTCTGTGATTCCATGATTCTGTTCAGAGATGATCTGAAATTTACCTAAAAATCTGCATGTTATTCTACCAATAACAAGAGCTGCAGTTCCTCTTGTATCTCAGATAAGATACAAGATTCTTTTGTAGATTATCTAGTTAGATTCATCACTGATACATTTGGCTTCGTGCCCACTTGTATCAGCCTTAGCTGCACACAACCTATGAAAGTCTGTCAGGGAAGCTGCTGCTTGATTCAGCCTCTTCAAGGACAATCAACTTGGACTTCACAGCTGACAAGAACCAGGCAGGGGGGTGGACCAGAAGGGTGCAGAAACTGCAGAGCTCTGCAGCCCGTGGTGTGTGCAGGGGACTGGGAGCAGGAGGAACAAAGCGGGGTGGGTGGAAAAGGGCAGGAAAGGGCCGGTCGCGTGTAAAACAGGGTGGTCAGCGCGCTCGCNTCGCGTGGCCGACCCCTGCGCCTGGTCCCCGCAGCCTGTCCTGTCCCCTCCGTTTTCTCATTAAACCGTTCCCTAACTCTCTCTCTGCGTGTTCACGCTCCCTGCCACGTGTACGCGCGCTGAAGGGCCGCGTGCCAGCTGCGGGCGAGGCCTGCGTGCGTGCGGGTGAATTCAGTGCCCGCTGCGGGAGGCAGGCCGGGGGCGTAGGCCCGCGGGCCGCGGTGCCGTCTCCTGGAGCCGGCAGGGCCCTGGCGTCAGCCGCTGCAGCGAGCGGGGCCTTCTCCTCCCAGCCCCGGGGCGGGAGCGGTGCGTGCTCCCCAGCCGGCTGCTGGGGGGCACCGGCGTGAGGGAGGCGAGCGCGGGCTCCGCGCCGGTGGCTGGAGCGGGGCCGCGGGTCACAGCCCCGTGCCTGGTGCCACCTGGTGGGGGCCGAGCGTCCGCACCGTCCCCAGCCCGTGCGCCTGGGGTTCACGTGTGTATTTGCTGGCAAACTTTGAGCTGGACCAGCTGACAAGTAGGCAACCCATGAGGCGGGTAATGGGCCCAGGGTCTAGGCAGGGTACTGTGCAGACAGAGGGGCCATGCCAGTCCCCGAGGGATCCAGAAATGTGCGTGTGCTGGTGAAGCTGGCAAGCACTGTAGATTATTAACCCCAGAGCATTAATATGTTTTTGGACAAATATGAGGTTTGGAGAAACTATGTATTGTCACACCTGATCCAGCTGAAGATAGTGTTGTAAGGATCCCTGGCAATGGAAATTCCCATCATTATTTGGATAGGGATTGATGAACCAGTTTGAGAGACTGGATTCCCCAAGTCAGCATAGCTCTATGCCAAAATCTTGATAATTTGTTTTTTTTTAAAAAAAAAGCAAAAATCCTGATCACAAATGTCTGTACGCCTGTACCTTCATAAGAATCTTTGCTCTGTACTTGCAGCACATGTGCAGACCTGCTGACTGGTAGACTACAGGAGATTCAGCCAACTTCACACCAAACCTACTGTCTACTGGCACTTCCTCTACTTCCCAACCTGTTTTCTAATACTTGGTATGCATTTTCACAAGTAGCTTCTTACCAGACATTTCTGATAGTGAAAACAGATTCTAGGGTTTATTAAATAAAGATTTCTAGTATTAAAGAAACATTTCCACTATAACTTATTTTCTGATTGACTATACTGAAAAGAGTCACGTTGATCATCTTCTGTCAATGAAAACTGCATTTCTAATAGCAATGACTTCAGCATTATAATAAATGAAATGTAAGCTCTCACAGCTCTCTCAAAGTATGATTTTTCATGAGGATAGAGACATGATGAAACTTCACTTCAATTTCATTCTGACTGCAGTATCTGACTGGGCCATCAATTATCACTTTGACTTAGCAATGTTTTTCCAAGACCTCATTCATTCCAAGGGAAAGCTAAGCTGCACACCTTAAACATAGAAAAGCACTTTTCTGTTGCCACTCCACAATAAAATACATTCACAAATCACCTAGATTGCTGGCTACAACATAACTCATTAGAATTCACTGTATTAAAAAAAGACTGCTTTGGAAATACATAGCATCATATCCCTGCTTTCTGAAATGTGTAGCACCTACAGGGATTTCACTTCACGTTTAGTGACTTGTCTGCTGACATGAGATGTCCCATTTTGGACAGGTAGCTCCATCTCCATATGCAGTTGAATTCCCATCTCTTGCCATTGTTGAAGTACTTGCTAAACATTGTGAAGGAAATCATATTGCTAAATCATATTGCAAGGACTTCTGGTGATAGCTGTAGACTATTTGATGTCATTCTGTCCTTTATGTCTTTAAGACTGGAAAAAGCATGCAGGTTCTCCTTCCCATCAAAGCCATGACATACATACATATATATATATATACACATACACACACACACACACACACACAAGGAGTAGTCTGTATATTCAAAGTATTTTGGCTAACTTCTCAAACTTAGCAAGTTTTTCTCCTAGCTTTGCTGTAAATCCAAAATTCCTTGCCCAAAGTCAAACTGTATTCATTGTGCAGCACTGAACTTTAGACATTATCAAAAGTCTTGAAAAAAAATCTAAGAACTCATGTTTTAAAAAGGAAAATCACTGTAAAAAATAAAAAATCACTTCTTACAATATTAAGATCTTGCCTACCTTTATAAAAATGTATATATTAAAATATGCTTTTCAAAGTATTCAGAAATACCTATTTACAAATGTGAATCTATGGATTCTCAAGATTTCCACCCTTGACCACATGAAAAGCTGCTTAAACACTGAGGCTATCTGATAGCTAACTAGCTGATGACTAGTCAGAAAACAAGTCATAAAGCAGTATTTGGAACTATGTTCTAAGAATGTTGCTTTTGATTGTACACATCCACTAATACATATAGGCATATTTATCAGATGCTATAGACAAGTAGAGAATAAATAGACTAGCAGTATTTCTTTAAAAGAGCATGTATGGGTACAATCATGGCAGTACCATAAACACGAGTCTCTTGCAATCCTCTCTTCTGAAGATAATTATTCAGAGACTATTCCATATTTATGAGGTTTCTCAAATTCTCTCATCTTATTTCTTGCTCTATGAACTTTGCTAACTTTATGGAAAGAGACTTTATTCCCCTCCGAGACAAATATACACTTTTATATTCGTAAGTCACATCTTCTTTAGACTACATAACCTGCTGATCTGATTTGTCTGCATAAATTCAGCAGTACATCACCAAAAAAAAAGCAGATATATGGGACAAAATAAATCCTCAGTGCATCTACTTGTATTTTATAGGTGAAATTGTCTCTCTAATTATCAGAAGCAAAATCTCTCAACTCAGAGTCTACACTTCACCCTGCTCCTCCCCATGTCACAGAGCTCGATCATCACTTCTGTAGCACCACAAGTTCCCTTAGTGGTGCTTTGCCTTGATGGTCTCACCTGTGCTGATGACACTATCAGCTTCATTTCTCCCCTACCACACCTGCAAGTTTGAGAGATGTTTCTCCTACAACCTGATGACAACGACAGTATCATTTTTCCCCTCAGTTACAAGGGCTGCATATATGGTCTCAGCACACTGTGCTGCAGGGTGTGCTTGGTCTGTGACTTGTCATTTGGGTCAGAAGAAGTACTGTCGGTGGCATTCTATCAGAAGTAAAATGCATGTATCTTTATACTATCATGGGAAACAGATGGGCCAGAAATAACCATCAAGCATATTTCTTAACATGATTTCTTAATTGTAAGCAGTTATTTCTGGACTACATCTACCTTTGTGCATCATTGATAATGAGTTCCCTCCCCCCCCCAAAAAATAAAATCCATCTCTTATAAAATATGGGATAGTGAAAAACAACAAACTCATTTCAGCTTCTTAAAGAAACACAAAAATGGGAATATGTAACCAGACCATTAATAATTGTTTCCTTAGTATTTGCATATTTTTCCCAAAGCAGTGTGCTATATTTCTTGTAAATTCAAATTTTAAAATGCTCATGAATATTTACTTTTTCTATCTATTGTCACTATCTGAGTTAATTTTTTTCTACCAAAACAAGTTGGCATTTCATTTTTAGTTATAACTCCACCTGAAAGCAAGCTAAAGCATCTAGGCAATACACTATGATATCATAAAAGGATGAGAAATCTCATGAAATTAAATGAAAGAAAAATCATTAAATGGCAGGGGGTGGCATACAAAAATCAACCAGTTTTGAAAAGTTTTAATTTTAAACTCATCCCTTTACTTGACACCCACAAAGAATTCAAACTTGAGAAACTGAAATAGTTGGCATGTAGGTCTTGTATAGGTACAACACCCTCTCACTATGCTCTGCAAGCCCATGTCCATCCAAACTAAAGGGAATTTTCCTTGTTTCTAAAGTCATTCCTCACTTGCATGAAGTTACATGTAGAAATGCAGCCTAGAGGAAAAAAATCTTGGTTTTTGAGTCTTCAGTACCAACACAGGAACCCAGATTATCTTAAGCATGAAGAGGAGACAACAGTTTATGACAGCTACTGTTAAGCTAAGCAAGGAGTTTCCTACACCTAACAGAGGAGTGAGTCAATGACCAGCCCTATCAGTTCTCCAAAAAATTGGCTGTGTGTTGAGGAAACATCTGAAGGTAAAGCACAACAGTTTTGGTAAGGAGTAGAGGGGTTACAGCGGATGGCTTTGTTCAGCATTTGAGGAATGAGGTTTCTCTAGTGTCTGGAGAGAATTTTGTAACCCTGTATGTACCTCCATGAAATACTGTTAGAGTTTCTCACTTCATAATAAAACAAGAACAAAGACAGGGTATAAACAAAGAAAAAAGTATGAAAAAGCAAGACTGTACACAGTTTTATGGCTGTCTAAAACCAATATAATGTAACCCAATTGCTTGTAAAATGAGGCATGACATTTTAGTAGAAGGAAATTTGTAGAGGATAGATATAAAGTCCAGGCAAATGGAAGTAAATATAAGAAGCCAAGAGAAAACTTCATCTCTCCCTTTCCCATCCCCCTCCATGTCTTTATTCTTCTCTCTCCTTCCACTCCTCTTCCCCTAGGAAATGTGCTCATGCTCTCTTTTCAGGCAACTGTATCAAGTGTAACATACTTTGAGCTGAGAGGAATAGAAGACCAGGAAAGTGGAAACAGAAGAGGTGAAGGAAACAGATTGAAATGTGGCGTGAAGCACTGACTGCATTCTAGAGCTGCTTATTTCTCATCCTTATCCATAATTAACTAAAGTGACTAACTGAAGCATGAGCATAAATAAGAGGTCTCCGTTTAGCCAAATGAATCCTCTCATGGTAAAGCATAGTGCTTAAATGTCAACAAAACACAATAGCTAAAAATAAAGTTACTTACATTTACTGTCTTGTTTTTCAAAAATCCTAGCAATCCTTTTCAAATACAAGGAATCTCATTTTTATGTGTCAGCCATAACAAAGATGCATTGCATAAATCTTGCCAAAGCTGTTTGATTGGACAGCTTCACTGACAGTTTGACAAGGTTCAGGTTGGTTGTTGAATAGAAAGATGGAACAAAGCATTCAGATAAGTGGTAGAAGCCTGAATACAGCTTGGAAGATGCTGAGTGGCCAGGCATTTTTATATCTAAACCTTGCATTTCCTGTTCAGAAACTAAGGTAATAAATGGGTCTTCCTCACATAACTCAGATAGCAGTGACTTTTAGATGTAGTTCTCCTTCAGTCTGCTTCAAATTTCAAAGTTAGAAAGTTAAATAAGTTATCTAAAAATAGATCAATCCCGTCTCATTCCAAGTGCTACCTCCATCAATAAGAGCATCCACTCAGGAATTCAAAATCACAATCTTTAAACACCTGTTCAGCTGCCACCCCAAAACTGAGGTGCCTTAAATTCTGTTTATTTTTGTTTGTTTTGGTTGGTTGTTTTTTCAAAGTCTTGGCTTTTTTTAAAGTCTTTTATTGTTGGCTGTAGAGAATATTCAAAGCTCTCCACTACATCACAGAGGATAGTCAAGGTGAGGTCACAACTTGAGCACTAGTCCTAGTCATGCATATCAGTCAACTACTAGCACTTTACCTAGCACAATTTTGGCCTGTTCCAATTAGCATTCTTCTGGACAATCCCCAAACATAATTCTTGGGCTAGAGTGATACAGTATCTGTTTCCAGTAAGCAGTATGGATGATATACCATACCTATCTTTTTCCAAAAGCATCTCTAGTGCCCTTGCACTTCCTGAACACGTTTCTTTAGATAAGTCACTTCCTGAAATCAAAAGAATTTTTTTCCTGAGAAAGTGTTCAAGAGGGAACATATTGTGGCTAAAGGTGAAGCTTGGGAAATCCCCAAATATCTTGTGGGGTTTTAGCTCTGGATACTTCATCCAGGAGGCAATCAGCAGATAATTTTTAAACATAAGCTACCTATTTGTCTATGTTTGATTTTAATCTCAGGTAATGAGATTTGTTTCATCTCTTGATCTCTTGTTCTCAGACACTCCATATTTAATTTGCAAGTCTCCTACATTGAGTTTTAAATGCCCTGTTTACCAAGCTGCTGACATCTGGATGTATCTGATCAGCTTTGGAGAAGTCATGAACTGTTCATCTGTGCAGTTTAACTAGGGGTACAGATTAAGAAATTTAAGGTCTTTTTTTACTGAACAAGCTACTTTCTTTGTATTGCTTATTAAAGAAACAGCAGCCTTTTCTTTCTTAAGTATCTTGATACAATTTGGATACAAGATTTTGTATTCCCCTCTTATTATTCCTTTGTTCACCTCCCTTAAATTGATGGGTAAAGGTTGCCATGCAGTATAGTGAACTATTCAAACATACAAAAAAAATACAAGAGAAACTGACCTCCTTATTGATCACATGGAAGGCATGGCAGAAGCTCAGGATTTCAGCATGATCAAAGAGTAAACATTTAGGCATATAGGCCAATCAGGCTAAAAAAGTAAATATCTGAGTACAATAAAAGCACCTTTTATGAAGGTGCAACAAATAGTAATAATGAGGTGAATAAAATAATTTACTTGATGATAGGTGGTGAATGCTTAGAAATACATGTAAATATCTAGTGTATAAAGACGACCATAGTCAAAATGAATAGCAATACAATACATGGCACAACACAAGCTAGATAAAGTAGTGCTATTACACAGATCCTACCTTTAACAGGTGTGGGACTTTAATGATTTCCAGCATAAAGAATCATGGCAGCTATTAATGGGCTCTAGTCACATCTCGGAGAAGAAATACCATTTCTCACTAGGACAAGTATTTAATACACATGGAAAATACTGAAGACAGTATATCATAAAAGGAATCCTAAATGCTAGCAATTTTTTTGTCTTAATACTAGCTTTTTTCCCTTTAAGTAATAAGCAGTTTTTTGGTGTTCTTCAGTCAGTCTTTCATTTCACTACTGTTATAGATAGCAATGTACATTAAGATATGCAATGTAAAGCCATATTTTAACTTTCAAGTGTTCAGTTAGCTGCATATATTTATGCTGAAAGTTTATCCTGAGAGCTTAAAAATGGCTGCGTTTTGGTCCCTGTCAAAGCTTCTATCTTCAGTAAACCAACAGTCTAGGCTTCACATAAGTGCTAAGTCTGGGAAGTTCCCAAGAGTTCCAAGGAGAGTAGGAAAGTCAAGGTCCTCTTCAGTCAAGCCTACTCTGCTGTTTCATCTGCAACTTTAAATACTGTTCAGACTCCCAATTCATTATTAATATTGTGACTTGCAACACTTCATAGTTCTTCTGTTTCATTGAATATGGGTCTCAAAATTGCATTCAAGTTTTTATGCCCATGCACCACAGATGTGTATTTGATTGTTCAGGACTCCTGTCCAGATATTACTAGATTCTGGAGTTTATGTCATTTACATTTCTAAAAGGGTCTTACTATGTGCCACCTCTCCAGACAACAGAAATACCCTAGAAGCTGGAGAAATACAAACTCAGATGAAGATATCAGCATCACAAGACTCAGGCATACTTCCTTCATTGTACATCAAACAGTTGTAAGCACAGGTACATTTTGCAGCTCTAAATGTGGAGTTAAGTGTCTAACACAAAGGTCAGATGTCTTCACATGGTGCAATACTTCTGTGTCCATAGCCCTAGAAGTCTGTTCTTTATACCATTCCAGTCTGAAACTCTTCAGTCTAAGGAATCCAGCAGGGAATCAAAAATAACTGTCATTACTTAGACTAGTGCTGTAGACCATGGAAGTGTCACTTACCCATGTCTTTCAAAAATTAGGGATGAGGTCATTTCATATATCTATTTACTTTATTTCCCAAATCCAATAACTTAGTGTGAAGGGCTTCAAAGCACAAGATAAATGTGGCTAGGCCACAGAACTAATCATGTCAACTGGAAAATAACTGTAACTGCATCATTACCACTTAATGTGTTGGGTAACTCTGAATGTACCTGAAAGACAATAAAGAGGTGTCAGTATTATTCATAACTTTTAATTGCTTCCATTAGCATTTTTTTCATATCCTAAGGGCAAAATAATATCACTTCATTGATTATACAGTGGATACAGGAGACATAATAGTACAGAATCAAATATACTCTTAACCACCCGTTGCCATCTTATAGCTATAAGCAACAGCGTAACTTGGCAATAAAACCTATTTACTGTTAAAATTAAAATTGCTTTTAACAGTTTTATAGCATGCAAACAATTAAAATAATTATATCAGGCAGCAGCTGTTCTTTCACACTTGTGGAAAAGGAAAGAAGAGGAGAAGTTAAAGTCAGGTAACTTCTTCCTCCAATATGTAAGGTGAGAAGTCCAAGAAATGGGTGGATTCTCTGTAAGGGGCAGTTATAACAATAATGGAGCTAAATAGTTGAGCTTATTTCTAACATATTTTTTTCTAGGCAAGTAAGTCATGTGGGACCATCAAGAATATGGCTTCCTTGGATTAAGTTTTTTAATAAAATGGTTTAAATTCTCATCTGTGATGGTGCCACACAACAAGGGCCCTGCCACTTGAGTCCAATTCCTTGTTTTAATCCAGTCTTGTAGTATTATTATCATAACAAAGTTGGTTCTTAAGTACACCAGGACTGGGCAGAGGGTCCAGAGCAAACCCCCATTTCCTCCACTATACTTTATGCCTGTAGCCACAATAAAACGCTTGTAGGAACAGGATAAAAAGTTACCAGTATACAGAAATCATGCCACTGTAAGAAAAAAAACATTATCTGGTTCAAGTAGCCTTTTCCCACTGAAGAGAAAGTGTGAGAATAGCTGCCTATATCTAAACTGAGCTAATTCTATCCAAGCTGAATAAGCAAAATATCAGGTAAGTGAAATACTGCAACTGTATTCTTCTCATAGCAATGCCAGATTATTTGACCTACTACATGCAAACGTGCAAGTTAATGAACACATGACAAACAAATTTAGAATAAGAGTGGCAGTGCACTTGTGGATCCTTACAAACCATTATTTTTTTCATAAGCAAGCAACAAATGGCTAGCAAGAAGCCATGTAGATCAAGGACACTTACTAAACCTGAGCTGAGTCCTTAACCCATTGAAAATCCTTGCTGTTATTTGCATTGCTTCCATAAGTAGACCAATTGAAAGCTTTGGGCTGAAAAGTTAAATAGGTTTTTCAGTTCAAGCCTGGCATGATTTCTGTA
>VXAL01013070.1:19263-32104 GCA_013399475.1 Chauna torquata | reverse complement strand
TCACTGCAGCCAGGGCTGCCCTTGAGCTTCATATTCCCCACCAGTCCCTCCTTGTTGGTGAGAACATGGTTCAGCACAGCACTTCTCCTATTGGCTCCTCTCTCAATTGGAGAAGGAAGTTGTCATCAACGTACTCCAGGAACCTCCTGGATTGCTTATGCCCTGCTGTGCTGTCCGTCCAACAGATATTGGGGTGGTTGAAGTTCCCCATGAAGACCAGGGCTTGTGAATGTGTGGCTGTCCCTACCTGTCAATAGAGGGCCTCCTCCACTCAGTCTTTCTGGGACTCTGGCAATTCTGTCTTCACTACAAGGTTCCTGAATTGAAAGGCAGACTCCAAGGATAGAAATTCTGACTAGTTTCTGGTGCATCTGTTTGAAACAACCTTAGAAACCCTCCTAGGTTGTACCATGAAACAGAACTTCCCAGGCTCAGAGACCAAGCAACTCTCAGGAGATTTTTCTAAAGCCGAACTGTCTGTTCAGAGCATCATTACCCTTCTCCTTTCTAGCAGTGATACAGGTTTATGTACTAATGTAGTTTCTTTAAATTGCTGACACCCTACCTTTATTTCATAGTGTTTGTGTAATATTCATCTCGATGCCTCAAGAACTTAGTATTTTATTTTGGTGCCCCAGCTCTTACAGTCAGCTTTGTCAGATGCCTTTATTGTTTCTCTGAATCCCATCTCCCTCCCTCATCTCCCTCTCCACTTTAACTGTCTGCTGTGTTTGCTTTTAATTCCCTCTAAATAGCATTTTTAATGTTACTTATTATGGAAGTCTTATTGGGCCACTGCTCAGGGTGAGGTGCCTGGGGGAGCCAAGCTTAATGGTACTGTCTGTATGTCCATTTCGTTCAAATATCTGGCCAAAAATCTAGAAAAGCAGAACTTTGACTCACTTCATAGAAGAATGGTCTGGCTGTGGGGGGAGAGTAGCATGTACAAGGAGTGTGCAGAAGCCTTCCCTCCTATTTTCTTAAAGCTATGAGATGGTTCAAGTGTTTTTTTCTTTTCTTTTCTTTTCTTTTTTTTTTTTTAAAAAAAAGGGTGTGCATGCATTCTTTTTTTTTTTTTTTTGAGACAGACTGCTGTGGCATGCTGTTCCCAAGAGTCTGACTTTAACTTTCTATTTGGAGGCAGGCCATTTCTGTTTAAAATTTTTTGCTGTGGCCTTGTATCCTCAGTCTGGTCATATTTTGGCAATAGCTGACATTGTCACTTCGAATTTCTGCACAAGTTAGGAGCCCAGAAGTAGCTGGGAAATATATATGGTCTGTTATCTTACCTTTAGAGTACTCTTAGGAGTTTTGGATTTTATTATATCCTCCCTGACCGCGAGTGCCAGAAGTTTTGCATTAGGTCTTGTGACAGTAAAGATTTAGACAATGGATGTTACATTTAGGCTACAATTTAGAGAGTTAAAGATCAGAAAAGAAACATGAACATTAATACTTATGAAACATGTGACTGCACAATTTTTCTTTAAAGTGTTCAGTTCCCATTTCAGACCAAAATTTATTTTGGTATATTAAATTCGTATGAAAATTGTGTCTTTCAGTTATTTCTGGATTAAGGTATGTCAAAGATCTCACAATCAGAACAGTATTCTTCCAACTTCTGATATCTAAATTTTCTAGAGTCTAATGGATTCCTGTTTGGGTGCTCATGATAATATGTTCAGGAATGATATAGAAAAGTAGCCTTTCTCTATAGAAGGACTTCTCACTAAAGTCAAACTTGCGTTTTTATTCTAACTCAGGTAGAATAATTCTAGTAGAAAGTTTTAGCATAGTTATATCCAGCTTGCCTTCAAATCCTATCTGAAGTGGTGAATGTATTGTGTTGTAATACCACCCATACTCCTCTAGAGCAACAGCTAGAAGCTAGGGCATCTAAAGTAAAAGTAGACAGTTTTGTTTGAGCAACAGTGTTATACTTTATTACAAAAGCAATTACAAATGAATTATAAATTAGTTTATAAATAATCATAAGTGGATTTCCTTATCTTACCCCTTCAAATGCAATTAACCTTTTAATTCTATTGGAATGCCTATTAATATCAGCCTCTAATTTCCACATTTGTGTACATTCAGTACATGAAAATCCCAGACCCAGCAACCTGCTGAGCTTTTTGACTTTAGGAAAGGTTGGGACTATTTTCTAGCAGCTGTTATTTTTCCTGTAATTAGAGGAACAGAAGCAACTTCAGAAGGAGGAAAGGGTTGTTACATCAACACACGTGCATACTAATTGCTTCTTTGGCATCCCTGAAAGAAGTTTTATTTGTGAAACTGCCTTCTTTGGCCTATTAAAAAGCTTTTAGCCAATGTCTACCACCAGCATGGATGATTTGTAAGAAATTGGAAAGAAAGTGTATTGTAGGGCCTAGCCATCTTATAGATAAGTAGTTGTGGAAACATTTTTCCTTTCAGCAATCTTTGCTGTGAAGGATACTTCGAAAGAATTTTCTCTGTGGTCTGTGCACCTGACAGGCATATAAAATACCTTTAGAAAATGCAGATGCTTGCAGTGCAGGTTGGAAGTGTCTAGAAAGCTAGTGACTTCAGGACGCTGATGTGAGAGAGAGAAAAAGCACCTAAACAGTAAGTATCTTTTTCTCCCCTGAATCCTGCATTCTTACATTTAGATGTGATGATGTAAGTTAACAGAGTTGATAAAGTAAAACTTGAAAGAAAGTTGTTAGCTGTGGCAGTTCTTGGGGAGGTGCGGCAAGCATTCAGCTTGTCTGAGTTCCCTGACAGCAGTCGCACATAATAGTCTGATTTGGCCTCTGGCTCTTTTACATGCTGCTGTTTGCTGACAATGGCTAACTTTCTTTTCTTGAGTTAATCTATTCCAAGCATCAGGGTTACAAGCTACTGGAAAATATACATACCATAGTAGTAGCTAGCTGTCATCACGGTTCAGGTAATCCACTGCCTTTCAGCACGCAGGCCCTGGGTCTTTTAGAACCAGACATGACTGGAGTGCAGGCATGTTTTGGCTACTAGAAGTGAAGTAACCCCGGTGTTGTAAACACTTCTAGTTAGTCTGCTTCTTTGGAGTCTGATTGGACAAGAAATCAGACAGAAAGCTCACTTAACTTTATATAAAGATATAATAGAAGATAAAGAGAAAACTGAAAAAAAATTGAAGAATTCTGATTTTCCCTTCTCCTCTGCAGCTGGCAGCTTCTGGATGGCTTGTACTAAAATGGCTTTCCTGTGCTTCCTGTGCTGGTTTGGAGAGGGATACATTCATATATGTAGTGAATGTCTTTCACTTGAGGTGCAGTTACATATCTGCGTACTTACGAAAGAAACGTCTTCCTCTGTGTTAACTGCTTCAAATACTCCAATGTTTTTGTTGCATTCTGCAGTTATCTTCCTAAACTTAGAAGTAACATGTACTCCTTGTGCATTGTCCTTTGAGGGACTGTTTCTATACCCTGTTCTCTAGAAACTACTCTGATGAAAATGCTGAAGATCTCCGTCATGTACCTCACTTCTGCTTCTTCTGAGGTAACCTTTCTAGGGCAAACTGATTGTAGCAAGATTGCTTGCTATGGCAGCTAGCTTGCAAAACAAAGACATTGGACAGAAGCGGCTGATAGACATGAGACCCAAGAGCTGTTTCTGCCATGGATCTCTTCTCTCTTCCCCATTTCATGCTGGGACATCCCTTCTCTGCTGTATTGCATTATCCCAGTTCTCCAAGCTTAAACTCCTTCACCTCTCACAAGGGTAAAGGCCTGGAAACTCAGCCAGAGAGGCAACAGATGTTCCTCAGGACCTGTAAGATCTCAAATGCCCAGCCTTCGTTGGGCCAAGTTAACAATTCTACAGTATAGTCTTTCCGTGCTCAGCAATATTTCTGGGAAGATCTCAGGTGCCACATGTTCAGTACCAAGTACTAGAAAGAACGTTCAAACTATTTTACACTTGTGCCAAAAGACACAAACTGAATCAAATTGTTCTTTACCTGTACTTTAGAGCTAAACTGTTTATGGGGACTTGCTCAGCCAGTCGTTAATGCCAGACTGCCTCAGTGATGGATGTTCTTTCTTTCTTAAGAAATCAAAAATGTAGTTTTCTAGAGCAGGCGGTTTCAGCACAGACCTATGTTTTACCTAGCTCATACTTCAAGAACGCATTGATGTGGGTCTAAAGCCTTTCAGGTGGTTGCCCGTATATAAACTGCAGGACTGTGCTGTAAACCAGACTCAAAAATAACCTTGGTTTAAAAATTGCCCTCCCCCTTTTCTTTAAATGTCTCTCTCTCTCTTTTTTTTTTTTTAAGATGTCATTTCAAGCTTCATGAATGGCTCTATTACAGTCATTGAATAAATAGGTAGCAAACCCACGGGAACACACATGGAACATATGCTGTTACCCACATGGAGTGCAAGCCCTGACCTTGCCATAGTGCCACTATGGTGTGATGATATGGGATCATTTCAAATTTTGATTTCTGAAATAGCCACAGCCTGTTCCACAGCAGCATGGGCATGTGGCCACTGGGTCACACTGCACTGTTCAGAGTTGCCATATGGATGTCTAACGTAGCTAGGTGGCTTTAGCCTTCTATCTTCTAACATAATGAAATACCATTGCAGACTTTGTGCACTTTCCAAGCCTCACTTCCATGTGTAGCATAACTCCGCAGATGCCAAGCCTTTAGCCCACAAAAAAACAGAAATCATTTTATGCTGCATCAGTGAAACCATGCTATGTTTACCAGCGTGAAACCTTCTGGTGATGAGGTAAATATATTGCTGTGTGGGCTTTACATATGTATGATTAAAATACAACACATAGGAGAACAAGAGCTACAGTCACTTCCTATTTGGGAGGCATGCCATAAAGGATGTCGATTCCTTATTTAACTTTCTGTGGTCATTACAGCCAACTGAGATAGTGAATTACCTAAAGTATTTATGAAGTGGCAAAATATTCATAGGAATTGCTTAAGAAACGTCAAATATTTATAGAAATAAGGACAATTTCCATCTGTCACCCTAAAAATAGTACTGGTGATTGTTCAAGAACTGTAATACTTGAAACTGTCTGGCGCTCTGAGGAAGGCAGGGTGGGTGGAGAAGCAACCATTTGTTTTTCACCTATGCAAAATTGTTCATGCAATTGTACGCACATAAGAAAAACAGAAAATGATGTCCATGATACCTAGGACACATTAGGAAAGCAAGCTTTGATTTTTTTTAGGGTGTGGGTGAGGAAAATGCCCACCTTGAACTCTAAAAGAATAAGTCATTCTAACACACATCTTGTATTTTGATAACTTAGAGTTGAAATAATCAATTTACAAGACAATTTGGGTTAGTCTATTAATGCTTAAGGGGCAGAAAAATAACTGCAGAAATATTATTTCAATTTCTTGTCTGAAAAATTACCCTACAGCATAAAGCTGCTGTCACAGAATTGCTTGATCATCATCATTTCTTGTCATATGCCTTGAGTCAAGGTCGCCATTATCATTGGTATCAGGTGATATGGGACAGGCTGGGACTCTCCAAGCACTCTTCTGTATCAGAGAATGAGAGGACTTCACCAGTCCCTAGAAGAGATGCCCCAAGTGTTACCATAACAGCCACTTTTTTTCCCATTACTCTATTATTGCCCTGTAGGAGCACACTAAAGGACTGGCAACTGCATCTGTGCCTGAGTTTAGTCTAGCTAAATAATCGTACTACTTCTTGGTGCTAATAGCAGAAAATGGTATCATCCTTCAGAACAAGTATCAGGCAACCACTTATGTAAGTGTTGAAGATACCTGGGCCCTTTGGCCTCACATTTGTCTTCTAATAAGAAGGGTGGTTTCTTTGGTAAATTAGTACCATTGAAATGGATTCTATGGTCTTAACGCTGCAGCCATTGCTTTTTCTATTATGGTGTGTTTGTGGTTTTAGGAAAGATGGTTGCTGTTCTGGGCAGTCTAGAGACCTTTCCTCAATATGATGGCAAAGATTTTGAGTGTAGCAAATTATTCTGGTACATGGAAGATTAACATGGTGAAGGTACTCTTATTGCTAATCAAAATATAACATTTCTAAAGCATATTTCTCTCCCCTTTATAGAATTTGACTTGGAAAAAAAGTAAAAAAGCAACCTGTCTAAAATCCAGCAAACAGTACTCTGTTTACAGTACATTACATTGAGCTTTTCGATTATGTTGTAGCTCAATCAAATGGTTAAAACTGAAAATTTAAGAATGATTTTTGTTTAAAAACCACACCAATCTTCTGCTAAACTTGAAACCAAGCCTTTTTTTTTTTAAATAAGTAAACATAAATTATCTGCATGCTAAACAAAAGAAATATTCATAGAATCATAGAATATCCTGAGTTGGAAAGGACCCACAAGGATCATGGAGTCCAACTCCCGGCTCTGCTCGGGACCACCCAAAAATCAGACCATATGTCTGAGAGCATTGTCCAAATACTTCTTGAACTCCAGCAGCTCGGTGCCATGACCACTTCCCTGGGGAGCCTGTTCCAGTGCCCAACCACCCTCTCAGTGAAGAACCTTTTCCTAATATCCAGCCTGAACCTCCGCTGACACAGCTTCGTGCCTTTATTATGAAAAACAATGTTACAAAGAGAAGACCAGTAATCCCGGTAAGTTCTCCAAGTCAGTATAACTTGCCCAATTACACCATTCACTAGAGTGATATGTTAGTCCATTTCCTTTTCAAAGTCAATTTGGGAGGTGCATGCTCAAGTTCTTCCCATATGCTTTCTGTCTCAGGGAAGCTGTCGGCTGTGTGCAGTTGCCTGCTTCTGGTGCACAGCTACTTCCTCTAGCAATACTACTACCTCTTTTCACGAAACGTCATGTGCGGATCCAGGCGTCTGTTATGTCTGCTTTTGCTGCTATTTGTGCTGTTAACAGTGCTGGGAATAGATCTTGTCATCTTGGAGCGAGAGTTCCTCCAGCAGTATTGTATGCACACCTGGTCTCCAGTTTCTGGAAAGTGATACTGCTCTGGATTTGTATGGGCCAAGAAGGCTTCTTCTACCAGTCCAGTGACTTCCACTACTCAAAATCTACCACAACTTTGTTGAATAGCAAAAGCTTCTAGGGCAAAACTTATTCCTTAATATACTGGCATATAACCCTTAGGAATAAGATCTTGTACTCTATTTGTATTCTAACTGCTGGCAAAAGTTTAATAAACAATTTGAGCCATTTAGTCAAATTCACCATGTACTTGTGTTTAGTAATTCAAGCTCTACCAAAAATGTTCTAAATGCCTGCTGTGACAGGCTCATCTTTTCCCCAGCCTTTGTCTAGATTTTTAGGATCAGCTAGAAAACAGGCTGGTTGTTGTAGTTTAGCCCCGGCAGGCAGCTAAGTGCCACACAGCCACTCACTCACTCTCCCCAGGTGGGATGGGGAGACAATCAGAAGGGTAAAAGTGCGAGAATTCATGGGTTGAGATAAAGACAGTTTACTAGGTAAAGCAAAAGCCGCGTGCGCAAACAAAGCAAAACAAGGAATTCATTCACTACTTCCCATGGGCAGGCAGGTGTTCAGCCACTGCCAGGAAAGCAGGGCTTGTCACACGTAACAGTTTCTTGGGAAGACAAACGCCATCACTCCCAATGTCCCCCCCTTCCTCCTTCTTTACCCCAGCTTTTATGGCTGAGCATGACGCCATATGGTGTGGAATATCTCTTTGGTCAGTCTGGATCACCTGCCCTGGCTGTATCTCCTCCCAGCTCCTTGTGCACCCCCAGCCTCCTCGCTGACAGGGCAGCACAAGAAGCAAAAAAGTCCTTGGCTCTCTATAAACACTGCTCTGCAGCAACCAAAAACACCACTGTTTTCATCAAAAATCCAAAACACAGCATTGTGTGCGCCTCTACGAAGAAAGTTAACCCTATCCCAGCCAAAACCATGACACTGGTTAAGATGAGTGACGTAAGTTATAACTCAGGAGTGAGGGAAATAGTAAAGTTTGTTTCAGGAACAAGTTGAGCAAAACTCCATAAGCTGGTGCTGTTTGTCAGGGGGAAACACTCATCTCAAGACCCACCTCCTTCCCCCCATTATTTTTAAATGTACTCCAGATGAGAGTTTTCNGTCTTGTATGGAACTGGGATACACTGTTTATCATAGTCCAAGGAATTTCATCACTGCTTCTTACAGAAGGCTTGCATTGAGAAAAATTTGCCCTCCATTTATTTAATTTCCTTGTCAGCGATGTCCTGAAACTTGAGAATAGGAATGCCTGTGTGTTGGTGTCTTCACTCAGGTTCAAAGAATAAGATTGAAATAGGAAATAACAATAAAAGTTTACCAAGCTAAGTGTGACTGTGAGATCAACCTCTACAAGTTCAAGGTGGACTTTACTCAAAGCTTAAACAGCTTATTCTTTAAGAAATAGGCATGGTGGTAAAACATAAGATGTTCATCTCATTCTCTTAAAAGCTTATTTCCAAATGAAAATGTCATACACTTTTATTCATAAATTTTAATGCCCTAGCAGAAGTGAAGCTCTTCATCTCCTCATGTTGGTTTGCTTATGAGATAAAGTTCTCCTAAGCAACACTCAGCCCTCATAGTCAATGCTCAGAGTGAAGAGGGATTCAAAATCAATTGCTTTGGTGTCCCATCTCAACCAGCTTTGTATTTTTAAGTATGGTATATATCTTTGCTGTTATGTGTCTGTGAGCGTGTGTTTTTAAGAGCCTAAGGTGGCTAGAGAGAGAGATTCCCTGAAACTGTTTTTTTTGTTGTTGTTGTTAATTTGAAACAGAAGCAAATCAAAAATTCAACTTGAATGAAAACATAGAGCTTGCAGTTTGAGAGTAAATGTGAACAAACAAAAGCTAACTTCACATGTGGGCTTTTTTTTGTTGTTTTGTTTATTTGTTTGTTTTTGAATGAAGTGAAGTAGAATGCATCATCAAATTCTACTTTGAGGTTTGGAAAATCATGGTAGTTTTTTTGGTTTCCCAAACTGAGATACCTTGATGACTAAAGTTGTACTTCTGGGGAGTAGGGCTGGAAACTTGAAAACAGGTGGTCTTCTGTCAGTGGACAATACCGGCAGAGCAAGTTTCATGCCTGCAAACATCTGCAACCCCCTATTTAGCATGATGTCTAGGTCCCTGATCACTATTTCTATCACAAAAGTACTGAATATAGGTTAAATGCAATTTCTTTTTGGTTCTTTTTGGAAGAAGAAAAAACTTCATACCAGTACAGTCTGATGTCCTATAAGCAATGGAATGTGACTATTTAGATATACTTTTCTCAGGGAGCCCCTGAATCTGTATAGAACCTGAAGTGAGTTTTCAAATAGTGCTTTGGATAGATCCTCAGTGACAGAAACTGCACTGAGGGTGAAAAAATAATATTACAAAATGCAATTACAGAAATTAAGATAAGATGGCACATGAAAAATATTCTTTTTTCCCATCAAATATAGCGTAGTATTGCAATATCAGTGTTACTGTAAAACGTGATCAACATCTACTGATAGAATTGGGCTTGTAATTTCCAGATATTACAGTCTGGAACAGTTCTTGATCCTGCTTTATCAGTTTTAATCTATGATGGCTAAGAACTTTTCAAAGCATGTCCCTAACGGAGATCATGGTGATTGCATAAAAATAAAAAAGGGTTACTATATAGGAAGAAAAAAGTTGTACTTGTCCTTGCTTCTTATTCTTTGCTATCTGGAATTACAAGAATGTTGCTTGCCAATAATCAGGCTGACAGTCAGTTTTTGAAGGTTATTTCTTTACAGCTGGCAGAAAACACAATCAGGAAGGAGGAATATATGCGTCTTTCTTAATTTGCGAGGACATCTGCAGAATTTGAGACAACAGTATCAAGAAAATGAGTGGATGGGCACAAGGGCAAAGTATTAGGCATCAAAATGTCATGCAGGTCTTCCAGAAACAAAGGTGGGTACCTTAGGATGTTGAAGAGATATTTTTAAAGGCTGAACATTCATTAGCCTATTAGTAGTGCTGACAAGCTTTCTGTTTGTGTCAGGAGGATACTATGCTTTTCCTTTCATCTTTCCAGGTACCAATAAACCTCCCAAAAATACTTTGTCCTCACTGCCAGTACATGTATGTGATTACTGTGACAGCACATCAGCCTGCACTGCAGGGCAAGGAGTAATACATACAATTTTCTCCAGTCTATTACTATCAGAAAACTGTAACCTATTTCATGTGACTTACAGTACAGGATCATGTTAACCCTTTCAAGCTAACTGCTTTGAGCTAGGATGGTGCAAGTACTAGGTGATCATTCCCAGTGTCATTCTCCTGGCAAGGGCCATCTAGAAATGTTATGTCCTTCCCAGCATGTGATAAAAGCACTGCAATAGCTTTTCTTTCCACTTAAGTCAGGTAACCAAGCTACATTATGCAGGAAGAAGATGAGTTTTGAAAGTGTCAAATGCATCATAAGTGAACTTGAAATGCATGGTAGATGAAGGGGAACCAAGCCACCTACACCCAGCTTAGTTTTGATTAATGTAGCTTGGATACCGAGAGCTGTGTAAACAATGATACAAGCGCAATACAGTCTAATCTCTTAAATACTTGGGGAGATAGATGTTTTTCCTGAACCATTACATAGTGAGTTTTTGTAACTATCACAGCCCATGTAATATCTGAAACTTGAATGTGCCAGTATCAGTGTTGTCAATACTTACTTCAGTTCCTTGCGGGTTTAGAGTATTCCAGGATGTAGCTCAGGGTGATTTGATTCTTTTAAAATAATTTTTGTCACAAGCAATAAGTCAAATCTAGTTCTAATAAGGTTAATGGGAGCTTGTTTCTGATTTAAATGACCAAAACTCTGCAAGCCAATTTTAACATTTTGAATTCCATCAGCTATGTGACATAGTACATAAACATGCAGTACTGAAGTGAGACCTAAGTTATCACCTGTCAGTGTTTAGGGAGTCAGATGATCTACAATTCCTGTAGTTTGTCTTAAAATCAGAAACTGAGTTTTCTTCTGCTTTTTAGTCCAGAACAAAACTGAAACTGAATAAAAACTCATTTAAATTCAGTACAAATGAAGAGTGGCTAGAAAACCAACCCCCTATATACAAAGCTTTAACGGGTTTAGAAGCAGCCTTCCAATAAAGTATTAATCCCTACATACTACTCAACAACAACAAGAACAACAAAGCAAAACAAAAAAACCTCCAACCTACAAAACAGTGAAAGAAAAATGAGTCCACAAATAAAGATCTTGCTACTGCCTTCAATCTTTTAGTAGACAAATGTATAAGATACAGATAAAGATACAGATATATATTAGCATCTCTTAATATTTAAACTATTTTCATAAAAATATTTAACAGTGTTCTGAAGCATTTTTTTCATTGGTGGTGTTTTGAATACTGATGCACCACAATCACAGTTTTAGATTTGTAATAAAAAACAAATGGCTTATCTCCTGCAACGGAAAAATGAGAGGCCCCTGGGGACGGGTGACAGGGATTGGAATTTGTCCCATGAAGTTTTATTTTCTCCTCTTCTTTCCCTGTCAGAATACTTGTGGAATGGTTTCTGCTACCTGTGTACATTGATTTTACAAAAATGATGCTTGGCTGTGGTCCTGTCCAGCTGGTCTCTCTGTTCATTTCGGGACACTGTAATATGGTTTGGACTTTTTTTTGTTGTTCATCGTCAAATGAACCTATATGGAATGGCAAAGCTGAGTTATGAAAGTTCTTTTTAGTGACAGTGGAGCAGATTTCCTCAATTCTTATTCAAAAATTCAACCTGTGGCTTTTTTAAGTATCTCTGTGTGTGTGTATGTGTGTGTGTGTGTGTGTGTGTGTGTGTGTGTGTTAGTGTTAATGGTTTTTTTTTTTTTTTATGCACTCAGATACATGGAAATTAATTCACACCAGAATACCCTACAAAGTCTAACCCTGCACAGTTTTCCTTGTATTTAAGAAAATCTGTACCTGTTATACTATATGTATTTCAATTCTGACCCACTTTTGTCTTGTTTTTCTTTGCTGTTAGAAATGCGGGAAGGAAAATCTACCAAGTTTTCAGAAAAGCTATCAAAGATTAAAGATTTCTTTTTGTCAATAAGACAGCTGAGGAAAAGATACGTTTCTACTGCAGAGGGCTCAGGGTTTTTTTGACAGCAAGTTAAACTATGAAAACAGTTGTAAGATACACGTCTGTTCAGTAGGAATTCATTTAGCTTGTTGGTAACTTTTTTTGGAAAGCAAGTCCTAAGATCCTATAGCCATGTTAAGTATAATATAGGGCATTAACAATGGTCCTAGTTGTAAGCAGTATGGCCTTTACTCATTAACACCACACAACATCCAAAAAGCCCTGTCCACAAGGATCTCTTTCTTCAGGGCTGGCTGTAGCACTGGC
Source organism: Chauna torquata (assembly GCA_013399475.1). NCBI lineage: Eukaryota > Metazoa > Chordata > Aves > Anseriformes > Anhimidae > Chauna > Chauna torquata. Next base: position 19,700 of record VXAL01013070.1, on the reverse strand, counting down.
AGTGTGTTTTTACATTTTTTTTTCTTGTGCTTGTTTCTGTGGGGCGCAACCACTAGGATCTAATACATTAATTAGATAAGGTCTTTTTTTTTCTGTATGTGGCTACCCAGTACTTCAGAAAAATAAGTACATACTTCCTGAATCTATTGTATGTATGGAATCATAGAAACACAAGGTTGGAAAGGACCTACAAGATCATCTAGTCCAACCGTCATCCTATCACCAATACTACCCACTAAGCTACTAAATCATGTCTTGTAGCACCTTGTCCAGGCGCTTCTTGAACACTGCGAGGGTCGGTGACTCTACCACCTCCCTGGTCAGGCCGTTCCAGTGCCTGACCACTTTCTGAGAGAAAAAGTTTTTCCTGATATCTAATCTAAATCTCCCCAGGCGCAACTTGTGGCCATTTCCTCGAATCCTATCATTAGTTACCT
>VXAL01013069.1:381046-440010 GCA_013399475.1 Chauna torquata | reverse complement strand
GGCCTCGGACCCTCTGTATCCCCAACGCCAAAACCCAAGGGGTTGACCTCGAGTCTCCCTTGGTGCTTTCTGCCAGAGGCTCCAGGTAGGGCCATTCTCCCCGGCTGCGGTGTAGAGCACATTTTTTGCACCTTGTCCAGCCCTAACTGGCCCAAGGGCTACTGCATGAACTATCTCCCGTTTAATTTGTTCAAAGGATTGTCATTGCTCAGCACCCCGTTTGAAAGCATTCTTCTTCTGGGTCACTTGATAGAGCGGGCTTACCATCAGACTGTAATTTGGAATATGCGTTCTCCAAAAGCCCACAACTCTTAAGAAAGCTTGTGTTTCCTTTTTGCTACCTGGTGGAGACATAGCTGCTATTTTATTGATCCATTTTGGATCTGTAAATGTCCATCTTGCCATCTTACTCCTAAAAACTGGATCTCCTGTGCAGGTCCCTTGACCTTTCTTTGTTTTATGGCAAAACGGGCTTTCAAAAGGATTTGGACTATTTTNTTTTTTTGTGGCAAAATCTTCTTTCAGAAGGATTTGGACTATTTTCTTCCCTTTCTCAAAAACTTCCTCTGCTGTGTTGCCCCACACAATGATGTCATCAATGTATTGCAGATGTTCAGGAGCTTCACCCTGTTCCAGTGTGGTCTGGATGAGTCCATGGCAAATGGTGAGGTTGTGTTTCCACCTCTGGGGCAGTCAATTCCAGGTGTACTGGACGCCCCTCCAAGTGAAAGCAAACTGTGGCCTGCAATCTGCTGCCAAAGGGATCAAGAAAAACACATTAGCAATATCAGTTGTGGCGTACCACTGGGCTGCCTTTGACTCCCATTCATATTGAAGTTCTAGCATGTCCGGCACCGCAGCACTCAGCGGTGGTGTGACTTCATTCAGGCCATGATAGTCTGCTGTTAGTCTCCACTCTCTAGACTTTTGCACTGGGCATATGGGACTATTAAAGGGAGAGCGACTCTTGCTGATCACTCTTTAACTCTCCAGCCCATGAATCAGCTTATGGATGGGAATCCATAAATCCATTCTAAATCCAAAACACAGCACCATACCAGCTACTAGGAAGAAGTTGTCTCATAACTGCATGGTTGTTCATAGAGACTGCAACCTCAGTCCATGTCATCAGACCTGGCTGCAGCACCCAGGGTTTGAGATTTCCAACATGGAGTTACTGCTGTCAGTTTAGTGTGTATTTTGAAGGTGGAGGACAGTGCTTCTTACTGAAGGAAAAAAAAAAAGAATCAAGGAAACTGACAAAACTGAAGTGCATGAACTTGGAGAGTGAATGGTGTTTATCTGACTGGTATGAGATGGTATATCAATATGCTGATGAAGGTTAGCTGCATTTCTCTTTTCTGCTGACCCTGTACCTTTTGGTTTATGTGTTGTTGAAATACTTGGATGGTATTTCCAGGTACCTTCATTTTACCTTGGGGAAACAAGTCTCACCAAGAAATGCAGGTGGGAAGAAGTCATCTGCATTACTCACACGCACTGATGGTTTTGAAATTAACTGTGGTGACTCAGGGAAAAAAAATCCGAATGTTTAAATAGATGGCTCAAGGGAAACCCTTTGGTTGGGTACAGTTATAGTAAAAAAAAAAAGGGGGGGGGGGAATGTTACAGGCAGCAAAACAGACCTTTTTTCTTTTTTCCTTTCTATATTTTCCCTCAGATTAAATATCATTTTGAATTCTTGCCATTCTGACTTGAAGAAGTGATAGAAAGGACACACTCGGTTTTGAGTATATGCACAAAAAGGGGTATGAGCTAGGCACAGAAAATGGGTGGATTACAAAGGCATCATAAAAAGCTTTGAAAAGAGTTGAAAAGCAAATTAAAATATCATCTTATCAAAAATGAGGAAAGAGATAACAAAGTTGTAGGGATTAACTATTTAATCTAAAACAAGAAGATATGATTTATGCTGTGTGTGCTGACCTTGTGGAACTCATTACCTCACAATGTTGTTTATGTGAAGAGTTTAACAGGATTTTAAAAATGAAGATTAACCCTCTATATAGGTAAAAGGGAGTATGTATGTCCGTTAAATGGGTAAAAGAGAATCAGAAAAGAACTTGCCATTTGAGTATCTTTCACAAAACTTCACGCTAGCAACAGCTGCCAAAAGGAACATGACTGTGAGCTATTTCACAATGATGTCAGCACCTATGTTTCTATACAAAAGAACTGTTCCTCATTCTCTGCTTTCTCTTTTCCTTTGCCAACAGCCCCTCTTTGGCTTTCCCAACACATCATTTTCCCTAGTGGTGTAGCTACATCTTTTAAGTATACTTGAGAGGGTACTAGGCAACCTGATAATAGAGATGGGCTACAAATGAGGAGAAGGCTGATAGCCAGCTATCTTGAATATCAACTTGCCTTATCTCCATTTCATTTACCATTGAACATCTGGCACCCTGCCCTTCAATTTCAACCCCTTTTTTTTCCCCTGTAGGTGAATGCTTTTCACATTGTTTCTAAACATCCTCTGTTTCAAGGTAAATGTGTGACAGTTAGCCACAGTCACAGGTAAAAGGGCCACACTACTGTAAGGAGATCTTGAGAAATTATCATGATTAACAAGAGATCCATTTCATGGTCATCAACTATCAAGAATGCTAACATCCTTCTGTGACACAAACTAGAATTTTTGATTTGGTGTAAAACAAAGCCCAAATTTATTCCAGAGTTATACATATATTAGATTTTTAGTGCATGCTAAAAATTTGTTAATATGCTCTAATATTTTCTAGTGTTGAGGTCTTGAGAGAATACCACAAAATAGGCTTACATAAATAGCATGTGCAACACAAGAAGTGTTTGTGTGTATGTGTATGTATATATACATATATGTGTGCATATATGTTGTGTGTGTGCATATATAGATACAAACTTTCAGTTCTTGGCCCTTTGTGAGGAACTAATTCAATCTAATTGATGAAGTGTTTGAAATCTGAAAACAATATTTTGATGGTCAGAACAGCAAAAGGAGAAGGTGTTAAATATGGCTTATTAGCATTTTATGGACAAAAAGAAATTCAGAATTCTCATGAGACCAATAGACAGAGGGAAAAATACAGTACACATGTAAATTAACAACCAGCAATGCTCGTACCTAAGGAAATATCCACAGGACATCTTAAATCATCTAGAATTTGGGTATATTCATTAGCCCATGGGAATTAACCATCTGGCAAGTAGAATACAATGCCCTAACTAGTGTTGTTGTGGTGTTGTTTTATAAATCAGGCTGGATCCAACAGTACTGCTTGCTGAATGGAAAGTGTATAGTCATTAACATCATGTCCATGGCCAGATCACAACAGAAAAAAATTATGTCTAGCAAAAACAAAGTCATCCTCAAAGCATTACTGCAGTGTCCATAGCTTTGATAGAAGACGTGCTACAATAACTTTGTGTATAAGCACATTCCTGTAAAGAGTTCCCCTTTTAAAAATTGATAGCGTTTACCAGCACACATGCACAGTTTTTTTATCTGATATGATCAAATACTGCAACTATAAAGCAAATGTAAATGATATCCATACAATGCCTTTGCTTTCTAGATCATATTTTGACTGAAAATTAATCTTGCATTAAATATACTTAAGTTAACTCATATAAGTGTTATGCTGACATGGGACACAGAAAGGGGTATTTATTCAATTTTACTGTAATTTGAATCAGAGTTTTGCTTTATTTATTTGGACCTCGTCATTGACAGACTGAAACAGCAACCCTTTCCCATCTACGTGCATGAAACATTGATGCCTCCTCCTGAACAAGGCTTGCTGACACTTGTGAGTTGCTGAGCAATAAGTCAGGAGTGCCCACTGTGTTTCTTCATGAACCATTACAGGCTTGGAGCAAGTTAGTGTGAAGTTTGGCTGTGGATCTGAGACCTATTACTAATCAAGCACTAGGTAATTGAAATCGTGTTCCATTGTTTCTAAACATCTTGACAAAGTATTCAGAGAATTCAAGTTTAACTTGTGCTTGTTTGTGCATGCACGCATGGGCATAATCAAAGCCACAGCACTGAGACAATAAGGAAGAATACAACCATGCCTCTCTGTCCACTTCTGTCCTGCTCCAGAAATAAGGACTGGAAGGCCATGGTGGCATCACAGTCAGCAGGCTCTAGAGGCAGGCGGTGAAACAAGTCTGATGGAGTGGGGTCTGCCCCCAGCACCAATGAATCTTGTTACAGTTGTGCTTGTGCTCGTGCCCTGTCTGATCCCAGACGCACCTGGTGCCACACAAGCATAGGATGAAATGAGCTTCCCAGCCCCAAAGAGCTCGGACTCAATGGCAGGAGGTCAATCCAGATGGGCAGACAAGAGAATACAAGGAAATAATAGGAAAGCAGTGGTCTGAATGATGCACTGTGAGCTTAACATACCAGCTCCAAGAAATGAATGGAAACATTGAATACAGAAAGTGCTACTCCGAAAAATGGAGAACTTTGTCTTATGGTGTCTGTATGCAGTAACCGCATGACTAGAATTTCATTCCTGACACTGTCTGTAGTCCTGATTGGATTAAATTTATTTTTAAAGACTTATCTGATTTCCCCTCTCCCTGCTTCCTTTCCCTTGTGATGTTGCCACTCTATTAATAGCCTCCCTAGTGAGATCCAAGGGAAAGAAGCGAAGAAAAATATTGAGCCAGATTCTCATTGGTATAAATTAATATAATTCCACTACCTCAATGTTATTCCACTGCAGTATCCCAGTGTATCTAATTATAAAGATAGGTTAACTTTAACTAAGCAGCAAATATATTATCCTAATTGGAATTTGGCCAGAACGTGGTTTTGGATACTTAAAGTCATTAGTAAAGCTCCACAGCATCTTCAGTTAAAAATTATCTGCTAAGAAAAATGCCATTTTATTAGAAAAGTATCACATTGTGTAACATTATCCATAGGAGCACAATGAAAGTGCACTTTTTTATTTTTTACTGAGAGAAAAGATGCACCTTGGTACTTCCTGAGAATCTCCTGTCCAAGCATTGCTCTGACATTACCTAATTTACACAGTTAATGCAGAGATTGCAGGCTTCTCACAAAAGTGAATAAAAGCAAACAAGTAGACTGTCTGATTTTGTGAAGGGTGACTTTTCGTGCCATGCAACTTACTTGTTATAAAACGATGGACTTGCTAATAGGATCATCACTCCAAACAGCACTCACTAGAAATCTCACTTTCCATATGTCAAAGCTGCAACAACTTCATCCAGCGAAGAACTCATATGCTTTACGTGTTTCATAAATGTAGTTTTATGGACCCCCTTTAGTATTTGACTCTTATAAGATCTCCAAAATCTGAAATACTCGGATGATCACCTAAAGAAGTACATTAGAGTTCATCATTTTTCAAAAGTATTTGCTATAAGCTATTAGGAGGAGAATTAAAAATGCTAGTGGAGTTGTCTAGGCTGCAAAGATTTGTCACTAATATATTTGTGTAAAGAAGAATCTTATGATATTCACTGCCTGCACAAATATCAGTCACCTGTTCTTATTTTAATCTGCAAAATGTATGATCGAGAAGACAAATAGAAGCCATAAAACGGGAAATCACTTTTCCAGGTAGTCTATAAAATTAAAATCATTACAACGTAAAACCATTCTTAGGAAAATAGGCCCTAGGATTTGAGCATCATAAAATATCAAGTGCATTCTGCCTTCCCCAAAATGAAAGGTCTAAGATTCCCTTGGGTCTTTGGCTCTATCAAAGTCCTCATCTGATTCCCAGAGAACTACCCAAATGTGTTTGTGTGCCATCATTCCTCTTACACCACTGCATACCTGTCTGTAGTTGAGCTGACATAACTCCTTATTAAAAGAAAATAATACACTTGCTTTATCTCTGTGCTGAAGAGGCGATGCTCCTGCAAGCCGTTGTTTCTGAAGCAGGCACTAGATTCAAACCACTGCAGACTGTGATAAATGCAATCGGGCATCCTACCAGCTGGAAATTCAATGCACACTGCAGCTAACAGTGAAAATAAATTCTTTTTGTCAAGATCATCACTTTCTCTCAGTTCATAGTTGTGGTATTGACTGAGTTAACTTTTTTTAAGGGTTTGTCATCTTCATGGATGAGTAAGCTCAGTTTACAGGAGGTGCCATTTGTATAATCTGTACAATTAAGTGTATGCACTAGGAGTGGCAGAAATGAATCTACCTGATTCCCCCAAGGAATATAGTGTGTCAAGTAAATGTACGAAGAAGGCTATGAAAGAGGTTTTGTAAAAAAAAAAATCTCCTTTAAACCCACCAGGGCCAATAACTTTCCCTTGGGGTAGATTTTAAATTAGTTCTTCTTTCCTCTTTTTTTCTCCTAACTGCAGGGAGATTCAAGAAACCTCCCATCTCCCATGCAGATCACTGAGAGAAGTTGAGAGAATAGAGAAATGCCTGTTCATCTGTGCATAATGCCTGGCTCTAATTTTCTATATAACTGCTCATAGCATTTCTGAACTATTAAGCTTAATAAGGTCTCATGGGTCTGTATGTGTGTGAATGTTTTACCCCACAGAGCTCCTCTAACTGCTGTTATGACTGTAGGCTTATACTGAGAAATCAGCAACCAAACACGTAACCTCCCCATCTTATCCCCCCCTACTGCTACAGACACAACCTAGTAAAAGTGACGGATATCTGTGTTTTATAGATTATAAGTGAGTTTGCAATGGTCTGTAAAGTGGCTCCTTGCGGCAAAGAGAGGGGTCGGCTAAGTCTATTATCTGTTTTCCTCATCTTCTAACTTTGCTCTTAAGATCAATCTATTTGCTATAGCACTCATTCTTCCTAAGAATGGCATGAAGATACGGCCCCAGATAAAAGTCTTTTCAGAAGCTTACCAAAGAATGAGACAAGAGGAAATTCTGGGAATATATTAGTTTCTACATATAATGGATATGAAATTCAACGTACTGAACTGTGTTTGATCTTTAGTTTCTAACTTTCAATGTTAAAATGTATCTTTAAAGGTTATAAAAACATGAGGTCTACCAAGGCCTGGCTATTTACCTAACAAAATAAAATACAGATGAAGCAAAATACAGCAAAATATATGGCAGCGCTTTTTTTTTTCCCTAAATTCTTTTCTGGCATTAAATAGAATATTCAGAAGAATGTTTTCCTAAAGATATTTTCAGTTTTAACAAAGCATTCCAGTTTTTCTATTTAGGAACTTCTTCACTGCATATTGAATCAACCTAAATCAAAACACCTGTCTCTGAAAACATTGACACATTTCATGAGAGGCTGGTTCAAAATTAGGTTTCAGCCTGTGGAATTGTCCCAGTGCTGCTGTTTAAGCACCTTTCTCCCACTCCTTTTAAAGCAGCAGACTGCTGCTGTTTTCCTCTTAGGTCCAGTGTTGATTTGATGACAGCATAAATCATTCTACCACAGGAGATGTGTATAACTCTGATTTAAGAAAAAAAAAAAAATCCGGTCTAGTGAGTTTTCTTAATTGCAAAGTAGAAATTTAACATTCAATCTTCACTAAGGTTTAGTTGTAAATAAAATTATGACAGGTAGTCTATCTACATATGAAACTGCAAGTAGGCTATTGCGGTGCAAGAAGAATCCTCTTGGGTTTTCCAGTGAGACTTTTCAGGAATTTGCTTCATCTTCTCTTCCACATTAGCTGTTTTCTTCCCCCTGCTTCAGCCATCCTTGGTGTTCTTGCCTCCCAGGCAGCTCACGGGATTACTTTATTTCCACCTCACCAGGTGAGGGACCAACCTGCCTGGTCTGCAGGTAACAGATGGGAGGAAGTGGAGCATCAGATCTTTGTTACTCTGTGCCCACCAGGCAGGAGGCAGCTGTACCCATGCTCTGTCCCTGCTCCCAATTAAATGAACCTTCTGTCCAGGTGTCCAGAAGCATTTTCCTCCCTTTCTGCCCCTTTCTGTCTCTCCTCTTATATAGGAAATGTCTTTAGGACTGCTGAGGGTCTGACCCTTCTCTTTTCAGGCTCCCAAAGACTTCTTTCTCACTGGGGTGAAGTTGACAGAGATTTAGTGAATCATTTCAATCTCATAGCAGCAAGGAGGCACAGTTAAGTTCAGTCAAAGTAGCACAAATCAACTGAAACAGAGGCTGAGGAATATTTAATGATACCAAGTTGAGACAGAAGTGGACAAGACGCCAAGGGCAAGCCTCCAGCAAGAAAATATCTTATTTTTTTCCAGACACTTTTGAGTAAAAGTGTGGTCTAGTGTCTTTGGCCACCAAGTACTTTTTACCTTTTGGAGGATTCAAATGTGACAAGAGTTTACTCCAAGCTGCAAGTTAATACCAGTGAAATCTCTGCTTCAGATTCACTTGAATAGGGGAGACATTAATTTGCAGCGTATCATTGCAGCTATCCTCATGTCCAGCTGCATTCAGCTGTATGTCCTGCTCCAGCCACCTCCAGATCTTTCTCCTTAATACTGTCTGCTGTTATGCTTCCCAGCATAATACACTGGAAAAAAACATTTGCAGCTGGTAATGTCTACATAGCCAGTGAACAGAGATTTTTGCTGAGTCTCCAAATCTCCATATTTTTCCCTTTCTTTTCCTTCATCCTATGTTCACTTTGGAGCATGTACTTTTCTTATTTATTTGCATTGTGTGAAGAACAACATCACCCTGTTTCTTGGGGAGTTCCCTGGGAACTGTGTAAAAGAAATATAAATATGCCCATTTCACAGATTTGAAAGTTCAGTAAAGTGCTCCCAGATCTTTGTACGTTGCATAAAGTATGAGAAGACTACTTTTAATCAGTCCCATAATTTCAAACATGAATTGTCTGTTATCCATATCAGCAAAGTGTTCTCTTACTGTCTCTAATGACAAAATGTTTTGAAGCATCATTTCCTACCTTTTTGCTTTCCATTCAAGATGGATTTCTACTTTTTGGATCATCAGATCCACCTACACACTTACCAGTCAAACACAAGATCTCATAATTTCATTTATTAAAGAAATTAAACTCTCCTTCCCATTGAAATAGCTGCTCAACATCTAAACTGCATCTGATTTCAGAGAAAAATTAAGTTTGTTTATACTTTTCAGTGATGGGAGCATTTATACCTGTCTTCGTGCTTTACCAACTGTGACTTTCAGAACAACCCAAACAGTAACTGCCTTGCAGGGCAGGCTCCATTGAAAAACAAAGCTAAAGCCAAGAATTCCTTGCAACTGAACTTCCAACACTACTTAAGATTTTTTAGTTAATTTACTGAAAAAATATGTAAAACATTGCAGTATGCAACATTCTTTTTTTTCCTACAGGCTTCAATGAGAAAGATCAACCACGGATTTTTATTTTCTTATAAAAATCTATTTGAACTTGTTTTAACATGACCCAGCAAAGATGACTTATTTTTCTGTTAAACCCATCAACCTTCTTCTGTACCAACAAGAATACCAGCTGAGAGAGAGTGAGAGTGAACATCTGTGTATGTCTCAGGTGCAGTTTGGAATATGCTTTATTGATTTACTTCTTCCGTGTAGCTAGCAAATACAACAGTTTGATCAAATCAAGCAAGCTTTCTTTCCACTATGTGATTGAAAATTGTGTATTTCTTCAATATTTTGTTACAGGGGTGGAGCCACAGGCTATCTTATAAATGAGATCTACATTCCTCTTCTCAAAGACATTAATTCTTTTTGGAAAAAAAAATATATAAAATGCTTTAAATGAATTGTTAGCACTGAATTGGACGTATATTTTAATTAGAATTGACCCTGATCCAAAAATCTATGAAGCAAATAGTCTCAAATGCTGAAGATATTTTAAAAGCTAGCCCAGACTTCACTCATACAAGAGACTTCTGTCTTTGTGAGGGATTCAAAAATATCTGGATCCAGATCCCATCTTCTTTCCCAGCCTGAACAACACGCTGTTCAAAACCTTGGTGGAAACAAGACTTGAGACCCAGCTTTTGGGATGATTTGTTTTTTTGCATTACTTCATTAACTCTACTTAAAGTACTTGAAAAGGACACTTTGTCTTTCTTTTAACAAAATCTGTACAGAAGATGAAGTGCCACCTCCTATACTCAGAGCTAATTAGTGACCCTGTGGTCCGGGTCCCATTCTCATTCTCCAGCACCACCACCAATAACTAACTGCAGAGAAGCCAAGAGCTGTGCCAGTGAACAGCATATTAAAGTAAAATCAGCATGTTGTTGGAGAGTCAGGTATTTGACCTGCATCATTTCTTTCAAAAAAAAAAAATGAAATGTTAACATAACCATCAAACCTGACTGTCACCCAGTGATTGTTAAATCCTCCTCTGTCGCCATTCTAATCCACAGACACCGGGAAGGAAGAAAAAGAACAAACTCCCCTGTTCCTCTTACAAAGGCAAATTAACCAGATTGAAGTCAGCCTCTGAAGGAGGGGGAATATGCTTTTGCCATGTCTTCTTTGCTCCTAGGTATGGGTTCTGGCAAAGATCACATCAACAAGATCAGTCCTTCCTGGGGTGCTGGATTTTTGAGTGGTAACACAGAGGAATTGGGATAAGGAGGGCAGTGGTCACATATGCCTAGCTAGCTCACAGGAGGAAGCATATGGCTACCATTTGTTCCACCAACAGTGGTGTGCACACACCGCAAGCCCGCAGAAGGGATGCTATTTCGCTCAGCCAGACTTCCTTGCGGCTCTTCCAAGCCACCCGTTTCTGCACGCCCCCCAGGAAGCAAGGCATAATCTGGCCAAAACACTCCGAAGAAGAAAGGCGCCTTAGCATTGCTAAAGCCTTTCTCTCTTGTCCTTTACTGAGTCAAGTAAGTGCTTTGTGCTGCATTGCACAGATGGCTCAATGCTGCATGTGCACAAGTACAGCTGTTAGATTTGGGGTGGGTTACACAGAGCTGGCAACTCTGCATTGCAGTTGATAGCTATGAAATTAACCAGCAGGCAGAATTTCAGGGAGAGGAGGGGAACTGATGTACAATATTTAAAAGATAAGATAGACTCTCATATCTTTCGCACTAGATACGAGACAATAATCTTCGTTTCTAACAGATCTCAGTGCCTGAGGCAAAGACCCTATTTTCTTTTCCTTGGGTTTATTTTCCTGACTCTGTCACTCACACACTGCAATTGGGTGTCAGATTGTTTAGTCTAGAATTGGGAAGGCGCAAGTGTTCTCATGTAGAGACTTTATTTCTGGTTGGCTGTGGATCAGCTCTTGGTCTTTTTGCGAGTCATGTGAGGTGGAGTGGGCTAGAAGGCAGGCTTAGTACTGATTTCATCCCCAGGAGTATGGCCACCTACAGCTGCAGGTAAGTGAGACCGTCCTGAGTGAATGAATTGCAAACTTTAGGGATAATATACATCAAGCCACTTGAGCGCCATTAGTCCTTCATTACCATCCCCACAGAATCCCTTCCTACCAGGAGGATCAAGCTCTCCCACATCTTTCTGGGAATGAATCAGAGAGCTGTTCAGCATATCTCAGTCCCCAAACTTTAAGTCATGCGCCTTCAGATTTTTTAACATGGCAGTTAATCAGCACCTCAGGTGTTGAGTTTGCAGTGTGTCTGCTCTCACTTGGCCTTGACTAATCCAGGTGGTCAGACCTGGATTCCTATTAATTGAATGAATACGTCTATTAGAAAGTTTTACCCCACTGATAGTCTAGTACTAGGTTTCACTGCAGCAGCTTTGTAACAGTAGATCACAATAATGTTGTTTTTTTTCTTTAGGCATTGATGATTTAATAGACTTTTATCATTTAATTATAACAAACATACTTTTCCCATGTACCTGCACACTGATTTTATAGAAACTAGATACTTTTACAATACTGTTCTGTTGCCTATTAACTTAATGAAGTTAACACATTCTTTACAGGCTTTCCTGTGTTATTGATCCCCATCTTGCTAATTCTTGTAAATGCATTACCTACTTCAAGTATCTGACAGTCTATTACTTGGGTAAAAAATGCTTAGCACAAGTCCATCATTAGAAAAACAACACTGAGACAGTTAATTCAAACATATTTGTGGCCCAGGTTACAGCAATGCTTCTGAACTTTAGAATATCATTCCCAAACCTTAGTTAAAAAAAAAAAAAAAAACTGAGGGAGCCTGCCCGCAGGGCTGAACATAGTAAGCAGACATAGAGAGAAGATCAGCATCTACAGAATATAAAACAAGATTTAGTACATAAGGTGAAAGAGGTATCTAAGGTTCTCAGGGGACAGACTATTTCAGTCTTCTGAAATAAGTGGTTTAAGTTTTCAGTTCAACTCGTTTCTTAACAGAAAGCCTGTGTTCTCTGACTTAGTCCACACAGTATTACAATCTGAGTACATCTACCTCATGTGGTTTTGTCACTATACATGAATGTAGTTACATTTTTACATATCTTATACTATTTTATTTTTAGAATAATATTTTAAATGCTATATATTTTAATGGTGTAACTGAAATAATAATGGGAGGAAATAAATTGGTAAATAATAAGTAAAGATATTTAGTTAAAAATTATACTTACAGTAAACTCTTCTATTCTAGATACAGCAATAAAGTTCCAGGTTTTGCTTCCTCTTTGCCTGTGCTTTGCATATGCATCATCATGCAGAGCTGCATGTTCTTACCTTTGTGGCTTTACTTTGCACATCTCTTCTAAGACTGCAAAGAAAATTATTGGCTTTGGTGCATGTCTTTTGTATCTTTATTGCAGTGGTGACTCAACCAAAATCATTGTGTAGCGAGCATGAAATACGTGCTTTGATGAGTTCATGAATATTGCATTTGAGGTGTTTAGTCATTTGTATTTGTTAACATCTCATGCAGGGTCTAGACGTTTTAGATAAGGTGTATATGTGAAAGCTTTAGACTCTCTTGTTGATCAAGAGAAAAAAAAAAAGGAATAAAGTGGACAATGCAATTTTCAAAAAGCTGTATTTTTGACCAGGTTATCAGGGAAGGCCAGAAAAAAACACTCTTTCTATGCTCTTGGAAAAATGAAGGAAAATATACCTGAATCTCTGTAGCAGTTGTGATGTGACTGATAGGTATTTTGAAAGTAAAGCATTATACACTACTTTGGAAACTCAGCCACTGCAAGGATCAAACTTGGTTTTGAATCAATAAAGATGACAGGACTGTTCATAGGATGAGTGAGTTCAGGATGACACCCTTCCGACATACAGTGGAGACACTTGTTTTAGCTGACAGGAAGCCCCAATTAAAATAGCCTCTGTCCTTAACTTAACTGTGGGAAGCCATTAGTCATCCCAGGCTTTAAATCTGACAGTCATACAGTACCAGCTGTACTAAGGAGCTGGTGACATAGGTTGAACGAATGAATATAGTGCAAGTACATGTACCACTGGCATCCATATGAAACCCACCATGAACCCAAAACAAGAGCTATTACTAGTGGCACCAAGATCAAAAGAAGTATCTGCTGTTGGTGAAACCTCTCACTTATCCCTAGACATGGACTTAGAGGACATTGATAGATGGTTATTTACCACTATATGTCCACCTTTCTGGGGTCAGGTTACTTTCAAATCTCACGTAGGATAGTCACACTAACTGATGTGAAGTCAAGAGTACTTTATGAAGCAAAATATCAAACCAGCACAGTTTCCAGAAAGATGAATAATGATGAATGACCTATATCACACTTTAGAAGGTATGGCAACAGTGTTTACAACATGGGTCAAAGCTATCTCAGTTTTGCTGATTTGTCCCATCCATCTGAACCACTCTGGATGTGCAGAAGCCAACCCAGAACCACCACTGCCATATCTAAACACTTTGTGTGTTTTGCACTGGATGTGTTCCAGACAATGAAGAAGAAAACAGCCAGTCCTTGAGCAGACTTCAGAGATATAGGGAACAGAGGAGGTTTGGGCTTAGTTTTTGTTTACAGACTGAGAAAGAAGGAGTTCCAGAGATCCCTGATACTTTTCCAGGAATTTGATCCTAAACATAAAAAATGGGGTATTTTGTTGCTTGTTCTGTGACATTCAAAGGGCACTCAGAGAATGCAGGAAAGCAGAAGACAATGTTCTACTATTATCCATGCAAGAGACACCGCTGTTTGCACCTGTTACATAGGAGTGAGGCAATCTTTCTGGACTTCAACCCAAGAGGGCCATTCTGTGACAAGAAAGGGAAAAGAAGAAACCAGCTTTCTTCTCTGTCTGAAAGCAGCTCATTCCTGTGGTCCATCTTAAATTTAGACAGTGGGCTGTGCCTCAATGATACCTCAGAGGCATTCCTAGCTAGGCATTTTTACTTTCTGCATGCTTCCTCCTCTGTCAGATTGTGACAAGGCATTCTTGTATAAACAGCCCTCTTCTGTGGGGTTTTATCCATTGTTATTATTTTAGTTTACAGTAGTACATATAGTTTATAAACTTCCAAAATATATAAACTAAAATGTAGATAATTTATTTAATTTTAGACTATTTCAAGCATTGCCTTTTTCATGATATCGTAATTTGTTATGGAAATAATTATGAAGATACAATTATATTTGTAATAACTGGAAATCAAACAGAAGGAGCCAACTGATTCTGAAGACACTGAGACAGTGTTTTCACAGTGTTAGCCCAGGAAGAGCTGGGATTACAGAAAAAAAAATTTTTTTAAATTAAAAATTAAAAAAAAAATCATAAATTGTTTAAATGGTGTCTAAACCAAATACTGCTTTTTCCATTTTATCACATAATGCTGATGATTCCTTAGGGCAGTAAGTCCCTTCCTAGTTCAAATTACCCACATAGAGGTACCTGAGAAAGGTTCACCAAGACCTGCTCGGTTCCTTTAGCTGGGGTTGAGTGTCACCAAACAGGTTTTGGTAATAGAAGAAAACCCAGAACTCCCAAAAGAAAAATCTGCCCATAGCAGTGACACTCTGGGGGAATATTGCAAAGTCATATAGGCATTGACCTTACATCAGAGCCAGTCCAGCTCCTTTCTGGTACTCTTCTTCCTTCTGAAACACATCTATTTCATAGACTTCTGTGAGAATTCAGTTGCATTTTTGCTTGTACTTAAGATGTGGTGTGGCATGTGTATTAAGAATGTTAAGAGAAGGTGGCACAGGCAGTGCAAAATACTCCAAACAAATGCATTTTAAGTGAACAGAAACTAGGTTGGAATTTTATAACTTGTTTTGTTTAGTCCCAGTTAATGAGATTCTCTTGACAGTGCTGAAAAGTTACAAAAGACAGGTTTCTTTGTCTCTAACTTTTAGAAGATGAAAATAAATAAAATAACAACTCACTGTCTCAGATATACAATGAGTTACTGCATCTTAATAAAATACTGCTTTTGCAAAGCCATGGTACCTGACTGTGTCTGTGCTGTTGGCTCATGGGAAATGTGAGATAAAACATGGCAGCTCTAATTTTACCAAGAACAGTTTATTGTGCTTATGCATGTTACCGCACATCCGTGACATCAGACCTGGAGGGTGTAGGCATCATTACAGTGGCCTGACAGATGCATGGAGTCTTTGAAGCACCTTCCAGCCTTGGTAACTCATTTCTGAGCCGTAATTACCCAGCTGCTATTTTAAGCACTGCAGTGTTGTCTTTGAAAAGGGAAATGGAAAAAAAAAAAAAAAATTAGCAGAGCCTAGTGTTTCATGTACCAGTCCTGTGAGGAACAATGAAATTCAGCTTTGGAAAGAGAAGCTGACAGACTGACAGATTAAGCCAGCAGGAAGAGTAAAAAAATGAGTACTGAGGTGCACACAGTAAGAAACAAAAACTGTAGGTAGGAAGCCTTGGAGCTGGTGAGGTCTTAGAGACAGATCCCCTCTGACATCCATTAGGCAAGAAAGCCAAATGCTGCTCTATTTTCTGTCTAAACTAAGCAAGAATTTCATTGTCTGTGGCTGTGTGGTGGTTTTACCCAGCTAAACAGCCGAACTCCACCACAACTGCTCGCTCACTCCCCCTCCTCAAAGAAACAGGGGGAGAAAATACGATGGACAAGGGCTCAGGGGTTGAGATAAGGACAAGCAGGTTACTCACTGATTATTGTCACGGGCAAAACAGATTCAACATAGGGAGATTAATATAATTTATTACTATCGCTAGCAGACTAGAGCAGTGAGAAACTAAAAGCAAACTAAAAACACCTTCCCCCCATCCACCCTCTTCTACCTCCTCCCCCCGAGCAGTGCAGGGGAACGGGGAATGGGGGCTGCGGTCAGCCCATATCGCTTCGTCTCCGCCGCTCCTTCGTGGTCACTCTGCCCCTGCTCCAGCGTGGGGTCCCTCCCATGGGATGCCGTCCTTCCNCCACGGGCTGCAGTGTGGAGATCTGCTCCGTGTGGTACCCCATGGGCTGCAGGGGGACAGCCTGCTCCACCATGGGCCTCACCACGGGCTGCAGGGGAACTTCTGCTCCAGCACCTGGAGCACCTCCTCCCCCTCCTCCTTCACTGACCTTGGTGTCTGCAGGGCTGTCCCTCACTCCTCTCTCTCCCAGCTGCTGTTGCGCAGCAGTTTTTTTCCCTTTCTTAAATATGCTCCCCCAGAGGCGCAAACAACATCGCTTATTGGTTCAGGTCTGGCCAGCGGTGGGTCCCTTTTGGAGCCGGCTGGAGCTGGCTCTGATCTGACATGGGGCAGCTTCTGGAATCTTCTCACAGAAGCCACCCCTGTGGCCCCCCTGCTACCAAACCTTTACCATGTAAATCCAATGAATTTTTATTTACTTATACCGTATTTTACATATATTTCATGTGGACTAGGTGCCTGCAGGTCAGCAGTGCTTAATATCTTTGCTGTTTAAGGTGCTTTTCTTTTACGGACTCTCAACTTGAGAAGCAAGTGTGACCTCATATATGCTTAAAGTCAAGCCTATGCCTAAGTTTTAATGGGATTAGGTCTTTCTGTAACCTTTGTTATTTATGAAACAGAAGTCTCATAACCAAGCAAATTCACTTTGCATTCCCCACATATTTTAATGCAAAAATACCTTAGAATTGAAGCTTTAAAAATATTCTCAGACTTGGAGGAAATATTTTCTTTCTAGATCAATTTGACCTAACAGCTTTATTAATTTACCAAGAGAAGAGCTGTAACCCTATTGTAACTTGCCTGACAATAAACACTATGGTAATTTCCAAGGACAAATATTTTTTTTGCTGATCATTAAATACCAAATTTTTAGTCACTTCTCCCTCTGGATTAAATAAATACTATTAGTTTTTCAGTTGTGTACAGTAAATATGGATTTCAAGACTTGTTTGTCTGCATTTCTTAAAACATTTATGAACATTGAACAGATGAATTTGTTTTAAGCATATTTTTTCATTTGAACACTTTTCCCTCTGGTTTTTAATATGGATACTGTTCATCACATATTGAATAAAGCAACTTTTACTTTATTTAATGCATTGACCCAAATCACATTGTCTCCATAAATATTTTACAGTTTGTGTGCAACAAAAGCACAATTACCAAACTCATGTCTGCACTTGTAGGTAATATACTATAAAAAATTGATCATTTTCCCTTCTCCTGGTTTTTTAAGACAGAATTGGTGTTAGCAAGTGTTCATCTGATTAGGAGGGGCTGTGTGTGCGTATAGGGGTGTATATGTATGCCTGTATGGATAAATGTGTGCGTCTGTGAGTGTATACATACATATATTTTAACACTTAGTCTACAGGAATAGGATGCTGGAAATGTGAAGTAGGTTCTTTTGCCAAATTTCTGTCTATATTAAATCCATACATACACAAAACAGAAAATATTACTCATTGCATGTCTCTCCAGCAGGTTTTTAGTGAGTCTGGGAATGAATTTCCAGACTTGAATCACGGCTGCAAGTACAGCTGCATGTCTGGCAGTCAGTCTTTGCTGGTGGTTGAATTGAATGGGCAGATGTAGCTTAACAGCTACTTTAGAATTTGAAGAAATTATCTTCCTTTTTTATTTGTCCTGAATTTTGCTAAGCCAGCACAATAATGCCAGATGGATGTTCAGAAAGAAGTAAACTGAACGATAAGGAGGAAAATGGGAGAAGTGGCGAATCTCAGCCTGTCGTCTTAGGGCTAACAGGAGGTGGAGAGTTTTAGTGAGACAAGGCTCAGGTCATCAGCTAGACCCATTCAAGATTCCACTCTTCAGAGAGGTGATTGACTGAATTAAGTGAAACAGCAGACTTTTTCTTATTCTGAATACAATGAATGTGATTTGAACAAAGCTGGAAGGTGTGCATGCAAATGACAATTTGATTACCTTTACTAAGCATTTCATCTGGGATTATAAATGTACAAAAGAAGACTGTGCAGAACAATAAAACTGAAAGAGGGATCATTTCAGCTTAATCCTGCTGTCAACCATGAGAGGTAGAGCACTACGATTCAGGGCTTGGCCTTTCATCACAAGTCCTGCCTTCACACTTTGGTCCTCTCATCTTTTCCTAAGAAACAAAATATTTACTGCAAGCCATTGCTGTCAGTGACAGACAGCTTTCTGCACACATGAAAATTATGTCAAATATTTAATTTTGAAGTTGAGCATTTAATATCCTCCACCCCCTTCTATCAGGCCATCCTTGGGAAGTTCTAACTAAAAGTGGTAACACAGCCTCCCACATGTACACAAAGAAATGGAGTTTTGCAGTAAAGCCATTTTGATACAAAAATGTGTAATAGTATTTTCCTCTAGTTATAAACTTGCCTTCGTCTGGCCTCCTCTGAAGTCAGTGGAGGTTTTCCATTGACTTATTTGAGGCTGAATCAGGACAAAGATAAACTTGAACAGTTTGTCAAGGACTTGCATTTAGTAACTCTTCTGGCTATTTGCACTAAATACATTCAGGTAGTTCCCCAAATGTGGCCTTATGCAGCCTGGAGGCTGTTCCCGTCAGGAATTATTCCTCTGAAGCCATTGTGACTGGCTTCTTTGGTGCCACACAGCTAAATGCCCAAGTTCATGATGAACTGTGTGATCTATTTGCCATGGCTAAATGCAGGTGTCAGCGTCCCCTGTCGTGTTTTTTTCAGATTTTTTACTTTTACTAAGTTATTAGTAAAAATTAATGGATTTACTGAGTGTTTAANGCCTAAGCCACATTTAATCCTATTATACACAGTAGCAGACTAACGCTAATGCTTTCTTGTGAATCCAGGCTTCCCTCACTCCTCCTCTTGCTCTGTTCCAGATCCCAACAGCAGGCAGCCTTCATCTGTTTCTAATAAAAGGTAAAAAGTTTTCTTCCCTTTTTCGCCAGACAGCACTGTTAGATCCACCAACCCTTCCACAGGCGGAAGATGTCATCTTTCCTTCTCCACCTCCCTATCTCAACAATGGTGCACCCCAAGTCTCTTGTCGTAACCTCAGCCTCTTATGAAAACATTGCAGGGGAAGCCACAGGCTGAAACTCTGGAAAACAAAAGCAAATCCAGTCAGAAATTGCCAGCTAAGATACAAACAACACAGATAGACTCTTTCAAAAAGTATTCAGCTACCTCAGATAAACAGCACAGCTTCTAGGGGCTGATCCTGAAAACTCTGTGTCTGTGTTTGATGTGAGCTGAATAATCAGGCTGTTTATAGTGATGGATTTTAAAGGTATCTTTGTCAATAAAACTGAAGTGCATGGGAGCTGTAAACTGCAGCTGAGCTGTGGTAAGCCTTTCCTAAACAGTGAGTAAAACACTTAATTCTCTTGCTTGCGAAAACTTGAAACCCTTCCTTTAACTTCTCTAATTGTTAAAATAAGAAAAATTGAATTGACACCAATTAGGTAAGCATTGCTTAAATCTCTTAGAGATCCTAAACTGAGGGTAATATTTTAATGCAGTGCAAAGTATAATGATAATTATTGCTTTGGACACTGCACAATAACTAGTAGGTATGTACCAGGGTATAAATAAGAAAAGTATGTCTGAATGTTACTCTAAGATTTCAGCAATTTGTAGTCATCATGGTACTGCTGTAAGACATGACTTAAATTTCATAGTGAGCCTGGGTGAAAAACACCGGTTATTCTTAGCTGCTTGGCTGCAGAGCTCTGTCATATGAAAAGCAATTATTATTAACTGAGGTGGTGTGAGTGAGGAAGACAGGGGAAGGAAGGAGTCCTACAAATGGCTCTCGTGTTTGTGCTTGGTTTGTTTATCTTCTCTCTCACTCCCACTTTGAGCTGCGGAGTTGGGGGGGCTGGCAGCTGTCAGCTCATCATTACAGGCACACACTGTCCCATCTGCACTGCTGATGGTGGTGAGGTCGCATGGGGTTTTACCCAAACAGGCTCTCAGGGGTACAATAACATACCTCTTGATTTGGCTGTGAAGTTAGACTTATTATTAATAGACAAGATAAGAGGCTGGGGCTCTATTCATCCACTTTAGTGCTAATTATTCAGTTAGATCTGAGCCGATTATGATACTGATAGATAACCACACCACATTTATAGCTATAGCAAGCAGTGGCCAAGAACTTTGGCTCATGCTGCTGTTTGGTTTATCTGATAGGAAGGGAGGAGAAAAAAAGAAGCTGCTCTGGTTGATTAGCAATGTGTTGCATGGGACCATTTATAATGAAGCATATCATTTAAATTTTCCTTTACAAATGAGTCCAACTCTCTTTGCAGGCTGCAGGCTCTGTTAATTGTCACAAACATTGCTTTTTTTTTTTTTTAAACATTATTAGCTCTTTGGCAGGATCTCCATTGTTGACTAAAAACTTGGCATGATCAGGGCTCACTGAATAATTTAGGTTGTTGGCAGCTGGAGTAGGAGAACACACACATCTAGGCAGGCAGACGTGCTGCTCAAGCTCTTTATATAATAGCATTGTATACAAAGCAGAGTATAGTCAGCAATGACTTCTGTGTCTGTTTATAGGTAAACACTGATATTAGTTTTACAGAAAAAAAAATTGAGGGATACTTCAAACTGTATATAATATGTGAGACAGATGCACTGCTGATTGTTCAGATGACTCCCTTAATCTCTGACTTTCACAGAATATGATTACTGCAGATTCTGAGGAGCAGCACTTCAAGTGTGTTTCTGTGCACTTTGGCACTTTGGGTCTTGCGTATAAACACCGCTGCACATAATAATGATGCTGTGAGCTTAGCCAGAAAAAGAACTCCTCACACTTTTCCTTTGTGCAGCAAATGGCTCCCAATTGTACTGTCAGTCACAGAGAAAATGTGCTGCTCTAGAGATGCCCATTTCAGAATTACATTTGTGTGCAGTATGAACTCCCACTTTTATCAAAGTGTCTAGAGGAGAAGTAAAATACATAAAACCTACTGTGTGCATCCCGATGCAAGGCACCCAAAGCATTAATGGTGAGTGCTGGGCAGGTTCTTCCAAAGCAGTTATGCTCTGCAAAAATTCTTCCTGTAAGTGTGGGTGACGTTTGTCCATGTGCACTTCTCATCTCTTTCTCGTACCTTTATGTTGTACTTAACTGTCCTTATCATGATACCTATGAGATGGTACTCATGGACTATTTTGTTTCAAAGTTTGAGCAGTATTGAAAGAACAGGAGAGAAATCAAAGACAAATAAAACATGAAGGCCCCGTATTGGATGTTTCTTATCCTTTTATTTCATACACCCACTTGTGTGTTGCCCCTCTATTTCTTCCAGTTGCCATTCTCTTCTCAGGGAAGTCTTCTTCCTTCCAAGCTCCTCACTCCTTAATTCCACTTTCAATTCTTCAAGGCCTTCTGCTTTCCAGGCCCTTTTCTTCTTGCCCTCAAGCCTGTGTCTCTGGAGAGGGAGGATGCCACTAGAAAACGACTCATGGATTTCTGTGACAGCCACTTGACAGGTGTGATAGACTGTAATGAGAAATGAATAAAACACTCTCATAGCAGTCTTAACAGAGGGGAAAATAACTGAGTTAGAATGTAGATGAACGGGCTATCTTCATCCCCCACCCCCATCCTTGTCCCATAATCAGTGCTGGAGCACGATGTGGGAAAGGTGGACCTGCTCTGCAAGGAGGCAGTGTGCTGTCTTGACAATAGTTATGGTTATTAGCTTAAAAAAACAGGCATTGTTAAAACTGGAATTTCCCCCAGTTATGCTGTGACACTTCTATGCCTAACAAGAAGAGCAGAGGGAGCAGCAGGGTGAATATTACCTAAGCGCTCTAATACAGACTCCACTTAGAGATGCGCAGAACTACGTGTTTCCCAGAGCAAGCACCTGATAACTGTCAGAAAGGTCTTCCTGCAACATGACAACCTTCGCAATCATATGTGGGAAGCACTTTGGACTTCTACCTACTGTTACATCACAATTAGTATTTACTGTATAGATTTCATTACATAATATTGGCCAGCACTAATCCATGTAGAAATGCATTATGCAGCACGGAAGACTGCTGATGAATACATCCATCATCATAAAGAATCTATTTTATGAGACTGTGTTATGATTCCATTTTTAAAATACCACAAATTACTTCATTAATACCTTTTTTTTTTTTTTTCCTAGAGAACTGCACAGATATCTCCATTATTTGTCAACAGGTTTTTAAGATTTTTTTTCTTTTCCATTAACTTGGTTTTTGTGTGGGAACTAACTGCCTAAATTGTCACTGATATGTTAAGGGATATATCAACAAGACCTATGTGTGGGTAAGAGGGAAGGTATATGTCTGAAAGGACCGATCCACCTCAACACTAAAGTGTGAACTTCACAACAGGTATACAGAAAGTCCAAGTGACTTTAACATGAATACTCACCCTGACAAAGTTTAGCACACGCCAAAGCATTTTGCTGGATTGAGACCATATTTAGCAGCTGGTTGCAGTTAGCTGTGTTGCAGCATAGGAAGTCAGTGAGCTCGGCAACTGATAGACTGTTAGCAACTGATAGCAACTGATATCAACTGATAGACTCTCTTCACAAACTGTTTCAGGGTCTTCTTTCATGAGAACAAACTGAGGAAAAATTCCATTCAGATTTTTTGTAAGAAAATATTTGTTTTAGATAGTATTAAAATGAAGAGATGTGAAGTAAGTCCTAAACTGTCTCTATATTGGTTTCTTAAACTGGATATTTCTCTAGAATTTTTGCCCATGGCATACTGTGCCCGAAAACACATGTGTTTCTGTGTAAGATTATCTATCACTATCATGTTTCCCCAGAGAAAAAAATGTACCTGTGTGCCAAGAATTTGAATTTTTACAGCACGTCCCATTCAGTGTGCAGTCAGAAGTATCTGAGTTTGCATTCCTGAAAATGCTTGAGAATACTGAGATGCATAAAATTTGGGCTGGAATTGAAATGTCTAGGTCATCAGACAATGTTGAAAATATGCCCTACTATGTTTTATAATTTAATATAACCTTAATCTTTTCCAAAAGTGATGAATGACAAATATCAATCCAAGGATATAAATTAACAATGGGCTGAGTTACACAGCAAAGCAATTATGTATTTCTCCAATTCAGAAACTCTACTGGTAAAACTATAAACACGGTTTTTTGCTAACTAATCTCTAGAGAAGAGAAAAGAAAGAAAATCATGGAAAGCCAATAACTGATGCACTTTCCTTAGTTCCTTTTGTCCCAGTGAAAAGCATATTTCTTCTAACGCAACGGTGGCAGCTCTTATCTGTTTGAGCACGAGAGCCTCTAGAGCATGAGAACCTTTTAATAAAGAAGGCTACTCTTTTGTTATAAATCATTCATTGGGCAAGAAGAGACACTTACAGGATTAGCAGAGTTACTTAGTTTGATGAATCTCATAATGTTAGAGTTTTAACAACAGACCCATAAAAAGGTTGCTGCTCGCACTTCAGCTCAAAGCACAGCAGCTATATGCACATGGCTACAAAATGTCCAGGATGAAGAATTAAAAAGGCTGGGGTTGATTAGCATTTACAAGAAACTTAACAACCAAAGTCTCTGTAATCTGTATTGGAGTAACACACTGTTGAGTTGATTTTCTATTTTTTAATGAGTACTCAACTATGATCCTAGTGGCACTGTGACAGAGATGTTTGATGTTAGGGTGGAATCGACTGAAAGCATCATTGACTGTGTCTGTTCTTTCATGAGCGTCTGCTACAGGAATGGTAAATAAAGCTTGTGAAAATGAACTCTGAGGTGAGTGCAGGGCAATAGAGTATCACTTCTTCTTAGACAGACTTCACCAGCATACAAATGAAGGACTTGTCTACGCTACCCTGAAGAATTTTATTGATAAATATATAAACAGATTGCACAAATAAATCTAGTGAGGTTTTTTTGGTTGGTTGTTTCTAATAATTGTGTGGATTTAGGCACTCCAGCATAAACATCCACACTTCACATCAGCGTCATGTGGCTATATACACACCTCAGTGGAACTTCAGTACCAGATCTGATCAGAAAAAAAGTATATTCTGGCACCTCAAATGCGCTTGTGGCTATTTATAAGACTAGATTGTAAGATGGTTAAAACAAGAGCGTAATATATAATTATACATCTTGGGAGCCTAACAAAAGGATTAACTCTGCACCCCAGAAGCCTTCTTCAGAGGTGAGTCTCCACAGGTGTAAGAGGGTACCGTGCAGTCTGCCATTCTGCAAAACACATCAAAGTCTCTTCAGGCTTTTATGGACTTGTCTCGCAATCACGTTCCCTCATAACACTTAGGAAGTGCTGGAAAAGAAAAAAAAAAAAGTCAGCATGACTAAATTTTTTCAACATAAACTGTTTGCCAAGTTAGTGAATAATTCTGGCACCACTGAAACATACTTTTTGGTGAACAGAACTATACCTTTCTCCTTCTCCAAATTCATGCATTTTTACTGATGTTTCTCTTCCTACTCCATCTTTTAGCTCTGCTTTCTCATCGTGGTTAAAATAACTTCTTACCTCATGTCAGAGTTTACCATTTAATTTCAGAGAATAAAACAAGTTCATTTCCAAAACAGTGTTAGACTTAGGGAGACGTTTGGGAAAATTCTTCTTATTCTAAAGCATTTTGTTCTTTCCTAGATAAATTTTGCAGTCTGTAAATTTTTTGCTACAGCATGGCACAGGCAATCACTTTACTCTCTTTAGCTCAGCTAAATCAAATCGTTTGTGTAATGAAACCTTTGATGCACAGGACAGAGTAGCACTTCAGGGAATAATTGTAGATCTGGCCAAAAAGCAGAATTCCTTGTTCACATGATATTTCAGTTTAGGGGACTGTTCTTATTTGTGTATGATATTAAGGGCAGAAGAAGGAGTTACTACTGTGTAATTTTGGTCTGAATTGAGCAGAAACTGAAATATTTAGAAATTTTAAATGAACAGAGAATCACTGGGATCTGAACAGCATGATGTGCAGTATGTGTGGTAGCAGTTTTCCAGAAGTGGCAATTAGGTCTAGAGCCAGAGCTGTGAACACATAATAGAATTAAGTCTATTAAAAGACACTAACAATTGCAAACAAACAGAAAACCAAAACAAAACAAAACAAAAAAGACAGAAATATACTCCTCGTTTTCATCGTGCTGGATAGAGTCCAATATGACAAAACAGCAGGCTGATCTCTGAGGCCAGTCTGCTGCAGGAAAACTGCAAACTGTGCTCTTCGTGCCTTGCTAAGAAAAAGAAAATAAGTAAGGTTTTTGCAGATGGTTCAAAGCTATTTTTTGTTTATTTTTATTTTTTCCTTTTTATATCCTTTCATGAAGGACCTCAGCATGCTTAACTAAGACTAAAGTTGATGTTAGAGTGAAGATTCTGGGTAGCTCATAGGATCAAGATCTAGCTAAATACAACATGTTTTTACCCTATCTTCTCTCATTCCCTTTGACAATAATCCCTAAATAGACAATCTGTCATGATACAAAGGTTTCCTATAAAAAAGTCTCCTTACACTAACACACACCACAATTAATACTGTCACTTAACTCTTCCATGTACAAGGGAAGGCTCTAGAAACTATAGTTCTAGAAATGCTGGTTCAAGGTGAGAATAGAAAACATGCTTTTGAGAAACCAACCTCCCACATACCTGCCTGTTTTCTGGCAACAAACTGCAAGTACAAAGACTTATGTAGCAACAGGTCTTGTGAATACACAGTATATGCTAATCCATGCTAAACCTTGCTAAAATCTCGGGAAAGGGAAAAAAAAAAAAAAGCAAGTGTACAGTTCAAATTGATGATCAGACATTTGGTTTGTGCTGATCTCAACTGTGACATCATTGCTTTCTCTCTTGCACCTTGCCTCTGTGTTGTTAATTTGTAGAATCATTGTAGGGTTTAAATGTTCAGGAACTGACAAAATATTGTACCAGCAATCTTAGCAGTTGCCTGTATTTTTATACCATCCTTTACATAATGTGGATGACTGTAGCTCCAAATTCAGGGTGACTTGGCAGGGGATGATTCTCTGTAAGTAAGTCAAAACATCATCCAAAATATGAACAATGCGTTATTATAGTGTGGATATGAGCTGAAGATGGTATCAAATATCTTGAAAATAAACAGTGCTTTATGTCAAATAAGCTTCCAATTATCAAAGAACATAAATCACATCATTAATGATGAGAATGGTCAGACTGACCACCTAGAGAAGAAATTCTGTCCTTGTGCTTTAGATTCTGTTTCATCTCCCTTTTATTCACTAACTCCTTTTCTCCACCTCCTGTCTAACCACGACAGTCTGTATTTTGCAATGTATATAGCAGACAGACCTTATGTTAAACAAAAGGCTGCACTGATTCCAGCTGAACATGCTGCTTAGATTAATTGGGACAGAAGCAAAATACATCCAATCCAGATTATGTGTTTTATTTAGTCCTCATTCTTTGAAATGAAGATGGCCTTTCCTCTCTCTGTTATTGTCCATGAGACATCAGACAGAGGAAGGGAGAATAAAGACATGAGTGGGAATCACGGGAGGACACCCTCTTCCCCTCATCTTGCATTTGCAGTGTTGTAGTCTTGCTACTTTTTAAGCTCTCTCCCCTGTGTGCTTGCGTTCTTTAGTCTTCTCCTTCTTTACTCAGAACTAAATCACTAGGCAATCTGCAGCACATCCTGATGATGGGGAGTCTTTCAGCTGGTCTTAGGCATTGGTTTCAGAGCAGAGCAAACTGCTGACAGCAAAATGCTTGAATTCTTGGGTTTTGAAGTTTCAGGCTCCCTATCAAAGCAGCAGATATTAATCGTCTGCTATGAAACATTCAGTGGAAGGCATACAAATGTCCCAGTGGTATCTTCCTTTTAAAGAAAGTGTAAGAAGAGTAAAAAAAAATATTTCATAAGATTTAAGACTGAAGGAAATAGCTATATCCCAATGGATAAAGAAAAACAGAAGTGTAAAAGTTTTTTAAAGGCTGAAAAGCAGTCTACTCTTTAAGTCCTGTAAGATTTCTATTTTATTTTATTCAATGGTACTAAGTAGCTAGATTCTTAGAGCTCCCCGTCTTGGCTTCTTGTTCAGGTGGAGATGGATGCTCAGTTCCTCAGAAGTTCCTTGCACACTTGCCATTTGTAAGCATTTCCCCAGTAGTTCTTGTGTTTTAAGCATCTTGAGCCTCTCTTGTGCTTTCTGCAACTCATACTATTAATCCGGATGAAGTGGGTTTCAAGATAAGAGACTTAAAAGAAAGACCACAGGTGGGCATAAATGCAAAAAAAGTAAGATGTGTGCTGTGAACAGCAGAGATACTCTGCTTAAAGGCATTATTGAGCATAATTTTAAGGGACAGATATTGCTACTGTTATGGAAATGGGTATCTCCTTTGGCAATTTTCATTCTGTTCACACCAGTTCACGTCTATTCCTTAGCTAGATATATGATCCTGTATAATCCTTTAAATTCCTTTCAGTTGATACAAGCACCACTTTTTGTACAAATCAAAATACCATCTTCATGGCAAGAGAGGTAAATATCCTTATTACACTCAATTCACTAAACAAAGACTTAAAGAAATGTAACAACTTCCTTCCTTCCTTCCTTCCTAGCAGAACACAATACTAGGTAAAGTTAACACATGCATTTGATTTTTTAACTCCATGCTGTAGTAACTCAAAAGTAACTCTTGAAAGTCCATGAGTGATTACTGATTCAAATCTTTATAACTGTAATCAGATTCAGGCCCAATTAAATTATTCAAAAATTAAACTATAAACTCTTCTGTGGAAGAGTCTCTGCTCTGCAACATGTCTAGCAGAACTAATTAGAGCCAGATTTTTACTTATTTGACATAAATCTATTACTCACTACAGATCTGCAGAATTAACTGTGGTAAGTGAAAAATAGTGAGCCTTGTTTGTAGTTTGGCTCAAAAAGGTTTGAAAAATCTCTCCTATGTAATTGTTCAGTTTTATCTTGGAGCACCAGAAGGCATCAAGTTAATATCCCTGGTTATACCACAGAAAAATTGCTACATTGTGAGTTTTACTAGTATGCTTTTCTGAAGTACCCAAGTGTTATGACATTTTGCCCAATTAACCATGCCAGTGCCAGAGTAAATCCAAAATTCTTCAGGATTTTTTCCTGAGTCATTAACATAAAGTCTTGGAAAGTTTTTGTTGCCTTTTTACACAGTTCTATGAATGATAACCAAGCCAGTTCCCAGCACTTAGAATGGAGAAATGAGGTCCCCTTCTGATCACTGTTATTGCAACATACCTTAGGAGCATTTTTGTCAGTCAATAGATCATCAGCAAAATGTCTAAATCTGGACCTTATGATTTTAAAGGGAAATATGGAAAACCTAGCTCTAGCATATAGGAAAACCTATGTCAATTGGCATGCATGAAAATGGTCCTATATTGTTGCGCCTGCTCCAGTTTTAGCTCTTGTCATTCAAGTTAAAAAAGTTAAAAGTTCATGGAAAAATTTGTTGTGCTCCACAGAAAACAAGTGTCAGGTGAAATCCAGCAAGTCACAGCAGTTAATGTGTCGACTAAAGGAAAATAAACAGTGAAAAGTTATCTAAAAGCTGTGT
Organism: Chauna torquata; assembly: GCA_013399475.1. Lineage (NCBI taxonomy): Eukaryota > Metazoa > Chordata > Aves > Anseriformes > Anhimidae > Chauna > Chauna torquata. The sequence continues at coordinate 411,078 of VXAL01013069.1, read as the reverse complement.
TTAAGTCTTTCCAAATTCAATATGCATTGAACAAGCAAGTCCATCAGGCCATAGAGTACTAATAAACTTCTAATACTCCTGCCCAAGCCTGAGTCACTCTGGCGTTTTCTATGTGAATGCATCATGTTTATGACACTGCTGTAAACCTTGGACCTCAATTACTACATGATAACAGGTTTTTATTACATTACCCTTTCCAGGCCTGAGAGCTTGGATTTCCCTGCACTAGGCTCTGAGACACAGCTGGGAGATGGTCTGCATAACCAATTAGTAGATTACTTCTTAAAATATATATTCATCATCACAGATGAGTAAAAACGATCCATCACCTCCAGCTACCTGCTGCCACCACCTCTTGAGAGGAGGGGAAGGGAGGGAGAGAAAAATTTGGCTACATCTCCATAATTGCACAAACAATGTATCATGAACTTGACAAACTAGATTAACAGCACCCTAGAGGTCACGCTCTGAACATGTAAAATGTTGCAAAGCACTTGTATTTTATGGCAAATCTTTTTAATTTTTCAGTTAAAATGATTATAAATATTGATTTTTCATTTACCATTAATGCATCTAGAACACTTCCTGGCAGAGTCTATGAAATTTATTTAAGTCATTTGGTTTGAGTTTTCAGGCATCAAATGTAGGATACCAAAATACAAAGGTCACTTTTCCAGTATCCTGGCTCATGTTTTCCCATGTGTTGTTCCTCACCTTTATAAGCAGCTCTGACTTTAGGGTTAGTTATGAAAGAGAAACCACCAAATGCCTATCACCAGAGATTTCTGATGTGCAAGTCTGAAGAGCAATCCTGCAGAAGGAAGTTTTTGGAATGCAGGAGGCATGAGAAATAGTAACACTGTGCTTGAATATGTGGCATTTTGGATGGGATTATGGAGACTTCATCTTGCTAGATGATACCTGTGAAAGAGTTTCATCTTTACTGCCTCTCTTCTCCCAGCTTCAGATTGTGAATAAAGTTTACCTCACTTGTAAACCCCATGGAGACTGAGAGACTATAAGCACTAAAGCCAAGAGTCTGAGTTTCTTGTAGGTATTTAATGCTCGGTTGGTTTCAATATCACCTGAAACCCTTTTGGAACCGAGGACTAGGAATTATTACTAATAGTGTTTTTCATATGAGATAAACCAATTCCAAAAGGAACTGAGGGAGAGAATTTACCCAAGTATCACTCAACACCACACTTCTCTCCAGATCTGAAGAGCCACAACAGAAGATCCTGAGCTCTCAGCTGCCCCCAAACTTGTTATTTCAGTTCTGTCCAAGAAAGAGGCATGAAGGCACCAATTTCTATTGTCAAAGGCAGAAAGGGGACGGGGGAGAACAGAGTAAAGGATAGAGAAGGCCAGAAGCAGTTGAATGGAAGAAAGAAACTGGGTTGTCTGTGCAACACACTATCTTGTTCAGAGTAGGCAGCACTGCACCTGTACGTGAAATCAGCAGCACCAGTGCACATTCAGCAGACTCATGCACATGGTGTGGCTCTGATTTTCTCAAAATGCTGGAATTACCATTTGTCTCAAGACCACCTGTGTAGCATACGAGTCTGCAGGCCAGCACTGCTGGGATCTGTGCAATTGCCTCTACATGTGCTGTAGGCATCATCTGCATGTGGGCAGAGACACGTATAAAGTTTCCCATCCTGTTCCAAGTGGATTGCCAGATGTCCAGAAATCCCTGACAATCATCCAGAATTTTCAGACTCCACCCAGACAAAATTGCCAGGTGGAAAAACGAGAAGTATCCAAGAAAATTCGGATAACAGCCTAGAAAGAGCTGTCTGGTAGCAAAGCGGGAACAAAGAAACAGGGAAATGTAAAAATGAGAAGGGAATGGGAGGAATGGGAAATACAAAGTTTTAGAAAAGAATGAACACGGTTTGGATAAGAAGTCAAATACTTTGGCTCTAATTCAAACCTTAAATTTAAACATAAAAAGGTTGTATCAGTAGCATGAAGGCCCAAATAAAACAGCTCAAAAAGTAATGGAAATAGCCAGATAAGAAATCAGTCATCATCTGTGTAGGTTTTCATTTGAAAAACATATAGGAGCAGATTAAAGCATAAGAATTGCAGGTGGTCAATATTACATCACCAGCAGTCAAAGAAATATTTCTTCCTTCCTTCCTTCTATTGAACCAAAGCTTCACCTCCCACATCTTAACGTGTAAACTTTACTATCAGAGGAGCTGGTTGAACAAGCAGAAGCCAAGGACTTCCACAAATAATTAAAACATAAAATATAAATAATAAATGACAGCTGCCAGAGAATATTCTCTCTTCTGCAGATATGGAGAGAAGGTACACAGGAGACCTACGATAATCAAACATGCTCTTTTTTTCAAGTCACCAACTCATTTTGCTTTCTCCATTCCCACTCCCATATATTCATCACATGTTTCACTGATTCTATAACTACACAGAGCTGGACCCCAAGAGGGTCCAACTCTGCCCTCCTTTTGCTAAGCAACGGTTATGTGAACAATCACAGTGTCTAGAGTGGGATGATTCTCATGAGTAAATTACTAGCCAATGTCAGGAAAAAAATGCAGAATCCCATGATGTGTGCATTGTTTCTGCTGAAGAAATAAAGCACATGAATGCTAAATTAGGAAGAACTTAAAATTCTCACATGTTTTTTTAATATGGGGATGTGCAAATAAAGCAGAAAAATCTTCCAGTTATTATTTGCTGTTATTTTATAGTTGGTTTTCTTTTTTTAAGTTCAGCATAAACCTATAAAGTGGAAAAGACTGAAAGAGAAGCCATTCTCAGATCTTTTACAAATATTCAGGGAGGAAAAAATCAATCTCCAGAACTGAGTCACTGTTTTTCTTGGGAAAGATGTTGAGAGCCTTCCTTCACTTTTGAGTGTATTTTTTATTCTTGATTTAAAGCCTGCCTGCACTTGAATATGATGCAGTCCTACAGAATGTGTTCATATGTTGTTTTTTTTTATACTGGACCCTTGCCTCATTCAGCACTCAAGATAGACAATGTGTTGGGGAGACATCAGCTGCAAAGGTCATTATTTTTAATAGATTCCCTGAATCATGTGGTGTAAAAACAAGATGCTTAGTGAATAAAACAGATGACTTCAGGAAGATGACTTGAAGTCCAGCATTTCCTAATGTTTACTTGCTATATAGTGCAATTTTCACTTTTTAGATCAGTTTGCACGTGTTGTATAATTTCTGAAGTTTGTAACATAGCATATTAAAAATTAGAAATGCCATTTCTGACATACAGTGCATCTCCTCTGTCTGCTGAACATCACCAGGACTGGGAATGTCACTGACCTCTGGACCAAGGCAGCAATTTATGGAGACAGTAGGTTGCTCGTCTCTGAGAAGCAGCACTGTTGGGGAAGCAACCCTTGGCCACTGGGTTTCACTGATACTGATGGCAGATGAATAGTGAGATTCAGGACTCCTGCTTTATGTCTGGGTCTTTTGAAAGAAGTCTGCTCAAAAAGGCAGAGACCCTATTGCCATTACAATGCCAAATGATCCTTTATGCCCACCACACAACTTCCCGTTAGTCCCTGGCTCCATTTTGCTTTTTTCCCCCTCCTGGCTCTTTTGCCACTTCCATTTTCATCACTTGTGCACTCTTGAATTCTCTGTAGACTTTTGAACCAAACATGTCTCCCTGTGAGCTCTACTTCTACCCATCAGACCTTTGCCCAGTTTCCAAGTTCCTAGTATGAGCATCCTTGAGTACCTCAAAGAAAAGGCTGAAAATGTTATTCAACATGGACAAGTTCAACATTTTCAACAAATGTTGCTTCTACTTCGTTTTAAGGGGACAATTATTCCACAATAGTGATAGGAAAACAGTTATTTGGGGCTACAAAGGAAACTGGTCAATCCCTCTGGAAAGAAGGCCTTGTTTTTAACCACGCAGGAGCATTTAGCACCACGCATGCACCAATACAAACGTGTTCTACAGTGGGCCTTGATTTCCCAGTGTTGCTTTGTGTTTTTTAAAGCTTTATTGGATTTAGTGAAATTGGATTCACATGAGCTAACTTTAACTGTTTAAAATCAAGACTGTAAGACAGCTACCTATGTTTTCTCTCTACCTAATGGAAAGAGAGGTGTGGGGTTGTTCCAGGAGCAATTTATCCCATTTTTAGATGGGTGCCCAAAAGCTAGTGGAAATGGTGGGGCCATCCCTTGTTAACAGTTGACTGCATTGTTGTTGGTTTCAGGTGGCTGGAACTGACGTACAAACATCGGGAGATCTGTGGGGCAACAAAGGGCTCCACTAGGAGCCCTGACACTGCGGGGAATGTAGACGTTACCTGGACCTGAAATCTAAACTTTTGACAACAAAAGTTCACTAAGCACCACATTAGCAAAAGTGGTCAGAATTCTGAGCATGGAGAAAGGTGAGATTTTGCCTACGTATCACTTGCCTCATACCTAGGTACCTTTGCAAATGTGTTATCAAGACTCAGATTCAAAAGCCCATGAAATTAATAGGAAAAAAAAAAAAACTATAGCTTTAAATGGACTCTGGTCCTCTGTTATCAAAGGAAACCATGCTAGTTTTAAGCACCAAAAAAAATTTATTTTTATATTGGAATTTTACAGAGTTCAGTCCCAGATGGTTAATTAATGAGAAAAAAAAAAAAAAAAGAACGTCTCTATGTCTCTATTATTTTTTATCTTTCCTTCTATAATGTTTCCAGAAGGCACAAGAGTAGTTTAAATTCTGGAGTGAAAAAAAAAAAAAAATTAAAAATTAAAATATGTCTCAAACTGGCTCAACTATTAGCTGTTTGCTGTGAGTGAACTGCCCCTGTTCTCCTGTTTTCCATCAGCTGCTGAGACCTCTTGAGGTACTAAAGCCACAAGTTGAAAATCGGTGCTGAAGCCAGCATTGAAGGTCCTCGGCTTGAAATCCCTTCCTCATTTCCATTCCAAGAAAGTCTGAGTCAGTTGACCTTCAGGGCACACAGTAAAGCTTAGTAAATAGATGAACTTCAGACAGGCTCGAATAGATAGACTCTTGAGAAGGCATATTGCGGTGAGAGGTTATGCCGGTATGAGATGGCCCAAGGCACTTGCAGGAAACAAGTGCAGACTGAAATGCAGCTGTGAGGGGTGGGGAGGGCATGTGACCAGGAAAACAATACTGTCTGTCAACCCAGACCCAATGCAGTCATAGCTGTACATATATATATATTCTGTTCTGTGCACAGAAAGGCCAGAAAATGTGAATTTGACTGGCTTTCTGTACAAGCACTAGGATTTTAGTTGTTGTCTTGCATACCACTTTGCTTCTTAGGCAAAGACGCCAATCTCACTACCTGTACCTCACCCTCACTTGCCATGCTGTACAGCCACTTCTACCTTAAAGAGGAAATGCCCCATCTTCTTCCTTCCAGTCAGTCAGCACCTTCTATTTTTGTAGGTTTGCTCTACCTTGCTTTTTACACATGGCTGCTAAGACCACTCCCTTCTTAGGTATTCTTCCTTGCAGGGGTTAGTGAAGAGAGGTTAAGTGCACAGCAGTGTCTCAGCTGTTTATCATTCAATCTCCCTGTTAGAGCAACATGCTACTTACTTCACCCATGGGAATCTTCAGAAGAATAATTTAGAAATTACTCTCCAGAGAAACACTCCACCATCCACTTTCTTAGTGGATGGACAATGCCTTAAAGGAATCAGATACGACACAAACAAGAAATCCCAGGAGAAGCAAAATTAATGAAGGTGCTTTTTGATGCTTGTATGCAGGGTGGAATCTGGTATGTACAAGGACACAAAGTCTAGTTTAAGCTTCTCCCATGTTTGGTATGTAAATTCTTTGATATCTAGTACAGGTGAGCTCACCCTGCAATTTTTCCTGTAGCAGAGGCACTAATAAGGCCTTTTTCTTCAACCTGGCTACTTCTGTACGTTTATATTTGATTTAAATGTGTATATAAAAGTTTTGATGAAATTTGTCAGTTCTTACTGTATTTGAGACCTCAGCCATTTATCCAATTTGTCTGAAATTGACCAGTGGAGTCAGCAGTTAGAAAGGTGGACACGCACATATTATGACTCTGTAAGTGTCGTTTTTTAGGAAATCCATCTGAAAATTGCAGGTAACAGCAATGTCTGGCATGGTACCAAGCACTTTCTGTCAGTGCTGTCCTCTTTCTTCTACAACTGGGATGAACATACCCTCTATAAAGGAAAATCGTTCTCCCTACCCCATAATTATGTGTGTTAAAATGAGGTCATCTTTAGCAGGGGCTCTAATCCTGCAATGTCTCAGTTTGGTCTGAGTGTAATGATTTCTGAGAACCTTGATCTTGTCCATATTTCCTAGGACTTAGGGTCCACAAACCATGCAGAAGTCACAAATGCAAATAATACCTTTCTGATGCCACGTGAAAGACCATACCTGTATAAACTTTCTTTTAATGTGGGCACCATTCTAGTTTCATCATATGATAACCAACGCTGTCGTAATGATATAAGCAAAATTACTATCAACCTTATTTTTTTTTCTATACAAATTGGAAAGTACGTACTGTTCAGAATGGCTTTTTTTACACTTCTACTGATACTAGCTACTAACGGCTGAACCCCTTAACACAAACACTAATAGGACTTATGGTTCTGTCATTGCATCTAGAAGGTACCAGTGAGCCTCCTTCCTGCTTTTGCCTGAGATCAGGAGGTAAATGGCAGGCCCTTGTACGCACCACCAAAGCAAATGGCTAGTCCCATCATTCCCAGGACTGCACAGTTGTGCCTCTTCCCTTGTGCTGGCTTCAGCATGCAAAGGCTAGAGACCTGTCCAGGTGATCAATAATCTTCTTTTGTTTTTCCCTAGTTAGTCTTCCACTGGAAGAGTTCCTTGATCTGCGTACCTGTGTGCCTGCGTGAAAGGAGCTCCAGGGCCCATGGCAGAGGGTGTGCAGTGTGGTCCCAGCTGAGGCTGCAAAGGCAATTAAGCCTTGGTAGGTAATTAAGGCCTTGCAATGCACTCAGTGCCTGACTTTAGCCTTTAAATCTTGGTTTAAAGTAATTGTCAAAGTGCAGCCAAATTTTCACCACAGCTGCCTTTCCCTTGTTCATGTCACGTGCAGTTAATTACTGGATATTTAACTCTTCCTCCTTGATCCTCAGTAGGAAGATATGGAAGTCCTAGTCGTGTGAGGGGGTGTGGAGTCAGGCCCCTGCTGCTGCTGCTGTCACCGCCGCCGCCAGAGGTCCAGGTGGACATGTATCGTGAAACCCTTCAGCAAACTGACAGGACATTAGGGCCCTGATTTGGAAAAGCCTTTCAGGAAGAATGACTTTTTGTTGCAGGCACAAAGGTGTCCACCTGGAGGTTACGAATGAACAGGCAGAATTTTCTTCTTTTTCAAAGGAACAGTTGTAGGAATGATTGTCAGGACAAGAGCTGACAAGCATCTGAAAAGTCTTTGCTTGCATTAGCAGGAGACAACACAGCGCTTTCACTAGCTGCGTGGTGAGCAAAGTATCTCTCCGGTCACTGGATTCAGACATTCTCCCTGTAAGGCATTGAAACTTGCTGGAGCGGCATACCCTGGCAAAGTGACCTTTTTTATATATTATTTTTTACTGCCTAGTTTGCACTTTGTTGACTTGGCTGGGCACCTGCTGTAAACTGCAAATATGTTCCTGTCATCCTGGCTGAAAGCAAAAACAGTGAACAGCATAGTTCTTTGGTGGATTGGAGCTAGCAAAGAGCAAAAGTACCTGTGCAAAATGCTGAGGTAAATCTTCCTGTCCTATAACCTTTCCCAGCTTTGACAGAGGGCTATGAGCAATATCCAGTGATCTATCTGGGGCCACAATTCCTTTTTCTTTTAAACAACAATTGTTCCCAAATACACAGAACAGAAGATATCTCTGCTATCCGATCCCTTACCATTTTGTCCTGCATGGTACCAAATTCACATGCTCCTGTAGCAGCTGAGTAACTGTGTATAGGCTCATTTATAGCCTGTGCTCCACTTCTTGTGCTTGTGACATTCTCCAAAACCATTAAGCATCATCTGAAAGTGCTGCCGTAGTGTTCTCAGTGCAATGTATACTCTGTGTCAGCCTCTGTAGCTACAGCTGGGTGAGCATACAGTAAATTCTTTGTCTTTCTACCCCTAAGTAATGCAATAAAATAGCTTTCTTGTCTCTCAGTTAAATATTCATCTCCTCTGGTAGATGAGTAAGTAAGGTTGAAATACCTTTTGCTATTGTCTACACGGCTTGGCAGAAGCAGAAGCCGCAGGTACAACGTAATTATATCTTTGGGTTCAGAGGGGAGTATTTCTGGAGGAAAAATAAAGACCTTTGATCCTGAAACAAATGTCTTCTATCTTTCATTAATGTTTGTACTGGCAATATACCTAACCTGAAGGGGAAAAAAATGCTGTATCAGAATTATTATAGGATGTCCCTTACAAACAGAAAGTAAAGTTCTCTACTGCTGTTCTGTTTGTTGTTGTTGTTAGGTTTTTGTTTTCGTTTTGGGGGGAAGGCGTTGTTTGGTTAGTTTTGGTGGTGGTGGTGGTGGGTTTTGGTTTGTTTGTTTGTTTGTTTGTTTGCATTCAGAGATCATAATTTGAGACTGGCTTTGTATTTCTGTGGGAGAAAGTCTGTATTTCAAACAGTTTCATCAGAGCAGGGTGCCAGTGAGACACTTGGGTGCTCAGGATGTCTCAGAATTGACATAATGATAACTGTCTTGCAGAGCATATGTAAAATCACTGTCAGGATCCAAAGGGCCACAGAAAATCCATCACCTATATTGGAAATTTAAGAACTTATTTAAATAAGTCTGAAGAAATAAATAGACCTTCATAAGTTTTCAACATGGAGACACTAAACCCATATTGATAACATTTTCCAGTGCTTTTAAAAATGTGTAATTAGTATATTTTAAAATATATCCCATTCTTTAAAATGAAAGCATTGGCATTTTGGATTTTTGGTGAAACTGACACTCCCATTTTCACTCAGTTCCAGATGCAGTTCACATCTCAGTTCAAGGAAGGCACATCCTTTGCAGAAATCATCTCACAGTAAGCCAAATTGCTTTCTTAAATCCAGGAGATACTGTTGCATGCTGTCCTAGGTCAGATGCCTGCTTCATAAATAGTGCTTAAATCTAGTATGGTTTTAAGTTCAAATTAGCTAAAGATATCCAAGCACTTAATTTAATACTGATTAATATTCAAGATTCAGCTCTGTATAGGGATCTTTTTTTGTTATTCTCTTCAAAATTTTTTGTTTAATAACTTAATTTGGTTTCCTATATTAGGTATTTTTGTGGTTCCCAGAAGTCCCGTGAATGGATCAGAGCACTACTTTGTGAAGCACAGTAAAATCTCTATTAAAAAGTTTGATTTTTGCTCATAATATCTTGCACTCTACGTGGAAAAGACTGTCTGGTTAAACAAAGAAATGAGAAAGTACAATGAGATCTTGCACCAGCTGTTAACCAGTGATCAGAGCACACCAGCATCTGAGACTACATGAAGTTTTGACAGAAAGAGCTCAACTGGACTGGACAATGCCTGGAACTGGCTTCTCTGAAAGATAGCAGTATTTGAGTCAATGTCATCTTAAGAAGGCTTTGTATACAGCCTGTCATAGTGGACAGCACAGTATCAAAGGTATCTGTGTGAAGAAAGAAATCATGTAATTTCCTAAAGAAGCAAGAAGTTAAAAATAACCAAATGAAAGGGTTCACTTTTAATTTCAGTGTAAATGAAACTACAATCCCAAACTAATTAGCTTTCCTGTTACAATTTGGAGTTCATCAGTAGAAACAAAATAGGAGGAAGAAGAGGAACTGTCTGTCTGAGCCAGCAAGATGCTACAGTTGGGGAGAAAGGAAAGTGAGATCCTTCATGTGTCAGGCGAAGTATTTCCACTGGAGATAGGAAGGTATTTGTGCTCTTCTACAAGGCACCAGCAAGACCTCTTCTGAAATGCAGCGTATCCATGCTGGCCCTCCAAGTGCAAGATGGATGTGCCCTGATTGGAGCTGTTTCAGAAAACAGCTCTGAGGATAGTGGTGAGAAAGAAAAGCCTATCTCAAAGGAGAGGAACTAAAACATTTAGTTTGTCAGCCTATCAAAACACAGTCTGAAAGGAGCTGTGATTGCTATTTACTATGGAATAAACATCAAGCAGGGATAAGAACTATTTAAAGAAAGAACAGCGTTAGGCCAAAAACAGATGTAATCTAGCCAAAGATAAACTTAGATTGGAAATAGGAAAAAATCTAACCATAAAAGCAATGAGGTTCTGAAACAGCTTTCCATGGAAAATAGGACAAGAAGAATTCCAAATAAATTTTAAGGTGCAGTTGTTCAGTTCATGCAAAGTTTGGCAGAATTGTCTGCTCAGGCATCCCATCCTAAATTCCTCTGTGCCTAAAATTTTAGAGACTTGCTAAGATCATAGCATAATTAACACACTAAGCATTACCATCCCGAGATCACATCCAAGCTCAGCCACAGGCAAAATGTCTGTTTGGCAATGTTGGCGCTGTGTTATGGTCTATTTGCTGACTTCAAGCTGGAGCCTTTTTATGTACAAGTCTCCCAGGTCCAGAGCAGCCTGCCTAACCTTAAGAATTAAGGTTAGAATATAAACGGAGAACTTAAATGAACTGAGAAGGAAGATACTTAGTTTAAAAGCAAAATGTTGTTTTTCATTCTGAGAATCTGAGTCCCACATCAGAAATGTTCCCTCTACAGTGCATACACTGAAATGTGCTCTCTCTCTTTTATTAGCACATAAGAACTAATCCTTCCACATAGATACTGATAAGTGTAGGAGCCTGAGAAGAATTGGAGCTGTATCTCATTTTCTCTTCATTCTCTTCATTTTCCTCTCCTTCCTTATCTTTCTTGGCTCCCTTAGATGTGAGACATGAATAAGCATTGGATTGCGTGGAAGTCTTGTTACAGGGTGGCAGCAGGAGTGGGGTGGCAGGGTACTGGGGGAACACCACACGTCCCCCTTGCCCCAGTTTTGCAGCCCAGGGGAGGGCTCCAGGAGCTGCAGCCTCACCTGTCACTACTCTCATTCCCTCATCCTATTATCATCCATCATCAGTCCCAAGAAATACGTGCCCTGCTGTCTGAAAACTTTTGTTGCTTTGAAAGCTATTCATGAGTTATTTCTTTCTTATAGGGCCTTGAATATGTACTGTAGTCATGACGGCTTTTCTTTTATTATCAATCTGTCCATGGGAGCTCATTTCTGTAAATCTCTGTGTGTGGTTCTGTTCTCTTGTGAACTGGGAAATGAGTTGTATTGAAATCCTTGCCTGAAACTTAAATCCCAAGCTTGGAGGTAGCATGGGGAATTCCTTCAAGTCTCTGTCAGCAGAAAGGCCATGTCTGCACTGCACCAGCCTCATTGTACATCCTCCAGTGGGATGGCAGAGGACAAACCAAGCCAAAACAACACGAGAAAGCACTGAGTGGAGTAAAAGGAACAAAAATAGCAATAGGGGATTCTTTATTAAATCTGTACCAGCCTTGGGGAACAGCCAGAGAAGCTGAAAGCTGAAGAAACATATCTGGCTGGAGGGTGAAAAGGCATAGTAGGAGAGAGCCATGTCACCTGGCAGAACTCCAGTGTGGGCTGCTCACCAGCTCTTGCCCATGGACCCTCAGTTTTCGTTTTATTGGGGTGAGCTTCAGCCCTGCTCTACTCCATGCCATTACAAAGGTACAGGGTCTCCCTGGTACCCCCCATAGAAATGGGACTGCCTAACCTTCCTTTGGCCTTCAGGATCACTGGAGACCATCTGGTCTTTCCCAGAGATCTGACAAATATTCACATTGCCTGCTTTCAGGCATGATCTGTCATCTCTGAATGTGGGAAGCTGGTCTGACTTAGCCTCCTGAGGTGCTGTAAGAGAGGGACTAAGCAGCATCTTCAGAGCACCTGGGTCAGGATCCCATGCAGAGACTCCCTGAGTTCACAGTTCCAGTGATTACGAGGATAACAGACATGCAGTCAAAAACAGCCACTGTGTCAAAAATTTAAAAAGTTAGTCACACTACATGCTTCCACCAACACGGAAAAGAGACTGATCAAGGAAAACCATTAACATCCCCATAGGTTTCCCTCCAGAACATGCACGGGGTGAGGAGCTTGTCCCCATCACCACAGCCAGACAGCTCCGTGGACACTGCTGACACCATGTCTGTTTTGGACCTCTCCTCCGGGAGCCCTCTTACTGCTTGCTGGAGGCTGCACTTGAAAAGCTGGTTTGGCTTGGTCACCAGCCAGCATGCTGTCCCAGGGGACATCAATACTGCCAAGCTCTAGCAGCTCTCCTGTTCACTATTTTACCACCCCATTGAAATTTCATTCCAGCACCAATACGACTCTCCAGGCACAAGGAAGCCCCTCTTTCAGAAGGGCGGATGCCCTGGAGATGTACAGAGCATCCCCGCATGAAAAACTGGTTGTAAACTGTGCACGCAGAGGGTCTAAATGGTCACAGAGACCTTCAAAGCTGTGGGAGGACAAGAAAAGAACAAGGCAGGCTGAGGAACCCAAAGTATTTCAGGCCTTTCATTTCTTTAAGAGTGGGGCCAACAGCTTGGCAGGTTTCAGAGAGCTCTCACACAGCTATATTTCGGACTGGAGAGGAGCCAATTCTCCATTGTTCAAGCTCGCATTTCGGCTGACTTGATGGAAATTCACACTTCATGAACAAGGTCGCTCTATCAACTGGACCTCAGCACAGGGCTTTGGTAAAAAGGCCATAAGGCAAGGAGAGTTCAGAAATGAGAAAGTGTTTAAAACAAACAGGCACTTTTACCAAGCTGCTTCAAATTGTTTAAGGGCCTTGTGTTTTGGAAACTGTTTTTTTAATGGACAAATGGTGAAGCTTTCTTTGTTGTGTGTTCCTACTGCTGTTTCTTTCTGGAGACAAGGATGCTCAGCAGTAAAGAGTAATGTTTAAAAAAAAAAATAGTATACTTTTTAGTTTTTCAAGTCCCTGGAAAGATTCTGTGGGAATTGTGAGCAAAGGGTTGTGCCACAGGACTTTGAAAATGTGTGGTTCAGCCTTCAAATGCACACACCGCTCTGAATGGTTTTGTTTGGTTTTCCATTAGTGTGCGCAGCATCTGAAGCAGGGAAGATGGAAATGGACAGCGAGAGCCAGAAGAGTCAGAAGACGTTTTTTGTTCAAAGTAGGCACAATCTCTTCATGGCTGCTCCTCGTACATGCAACTTCATCCATGTCCCAAGTCACCGGCTGCATTCAGGCAGCCAGGAAAAGAGACAGGATTTCTCAGGCACTCTTCCCCCCTCCCAAGCACCTTAGCCAAAACATCTAAGAAATTAGTCCCATGTGTAACATGAAACCCCAGAAATTTCCAATATTTGGATTTGGGTTCATTTCAAACGATTATTCTCACACTGGTTCACTAATTTATTATTGTTTTGCACATTTATTCCAAGCTGCATGAGGCCTTTTATGGAGGTATTGGATATGTTCTCCCAAGCCTCTATTAACACTAATGGGCATTATGCAGGTGCTTTAGCACAGCCTTCACCTTACGGCGTTTTTGTTACCTTAACTATTGGAAAGTGCATTGCTGTGTACACTGGGTGCCAATTGTGCTTGTGAGAGGTAGGAAATTAACAAGTACAGAATTAGCCCCCGTCTGAGATGCATGTATGAGTTATTTGGAAAATATTTGTTTAGTTGCCTTGGAAATAAATAGCTCAAAATTCAGAACTTTTTTTAAAAGAATTCAATAGCATGTTCCTAGATGTCCCCTATGAAAGCCTAGTACGAGCAAAATGCTTTTCCCCCAATCCACTGTCTGATACAGTTTTAAGTGAATGTGTAAGATTTCCCAGCACATCATTTTGTTGAGGATATTTTTACTAAAGCTCATTAGCTTTTTAAATATATTTTCTTGCTCTAATTTTCCTGTAGCAAGCTGAACTATGAGTCAGTCCAAATGAGATTTAAAATAGGTCTCAATTTTCTATGCATGTAACTGCTCTTAATTGCACAGAACAAGTTTAGACTGGCTCTGTCCAATTAAGACAAAAGGAGAAAAGGATAATTAAAAATAAATCATAACAATCAAAAGTTGCATTTGCAATTTTGCTTTAGATGCTCCCTCCTCCCACATTTTTGAAGTAATGCTTAAAAGAAATGGCACAGTATCTTAAAGCAGCATTGTCCCAGATGTGGCAAAGCGAATACACCCATCTTTGTCAGGCTAAAAACACCTATTTCCCTGATCTGATCAAACTTAATTGTGTGTAGAATTTAAATCTTTCTTAATTATATTGTTCTTTTAATTTTTTTCTTTATGACCCTGGCCATGTCTTTCTTATTTAAATATGTTTTCCGGAAAAAATCTTCAGGAAAAACTCACAGATACACGCTTAGTATTTTCAAGTTTGGGGAGGGAGGAAGAAGCAATTTCTGAAATAGTTACAGTTTGCTTCCAAAATACAATGTTTTGCATGATTATTTCTTCAGGAGAATTTGTTGATGAAAAAGTCCTGTAATCTCACAGCTGTGGGAAGAAGTATTTTCAGACTAATGTATATTTATATGTAAAAACACTGTGTCTAAAACACATGCCTAGAATGAATCAAAAGCTATTGGGTAATGTGCAAGGTACTCAGCTGCTTTTAAAAGAGCAGCTTTCAATTCAGAGCCATAATGCCCATGCAAGATTTGTTTCAAAATATTCATCAGGTTGCACTACCACAGTGCAGACCAAGGAATGAACGTTACTGAGGGAAAACACTTGTTCTTCATTATCGATGTGTCATTGCTATTGAGAGAGCCAGAATAAATCAGTTTGATTCCTCTCTGACTACAATATTTGGTATACTTGAGAGACATGGAAGCAGGTGGCATCAAATACATAAAGCTAAGATCTCCTCAATACTCTTTTCCTGGGTAGGCTGCATCTCACCTGAGATTAATCACCAGAAAATCAAGCACCTGCTGTAATTTAATTGACTTTTCTGTCTAGGAGGAGAGAGAGGCCTAATTCCGGAGTTAGTATCTAAAATAAGTAACTGATGCATTGACAGGTGACTGAAGATAGATAAATCCCACTTTTTGAGTCTACAAACTAATAAACGTTTCAAGTCAGTTTTCTGCAAACTAGCTTCAGGATGTCTGGAATATTTTATGCCATCTTCCAACTTATTTTAAAACTCAGAAAGCAGAGTAGCTCCATCAGTGAGCAGATGCAGTCCTGATACATAATCATGTCTAGGTTACAAGCGGATCTGTAAGATCACTGTTTATAACATTTACTCTCGTACAATTAGCTGCCATTCTAGCTCTAACCTTAGCAGTCTTGCTATTCATCTCAGTTCACTTTCTATAGCCATACTAATGTGTGAAATATTCCCAAAGCAAATAAAATTTATTTTGAAGAGTAATATTTACAGAACAGAAACCAGCATCTTCTATCAGTCCTGTAGAAAAACATGAGCAAAGCATGTTCTCACTTGTCTAAGAAACCAAGACTTATGTGAGATCTATATTTTTGTCCATTCACTCTTCTGGGATGTATCTTTGCCTTTTTTGCATATCATTTTCCTTTCTTCATGCTATTCCCTGAGAAATGCACAGCTCTGTCCCTTCCCTGGGCAGCATTAGCCAACGCTGAAGCTGACAGCATCACCTCCGTGACAGTCCCAAGCTCTGTTGGCCCAGGCTTGCTCCTGAGCTTAGGTCTACCATGTGGTGGGGTGTTACACTATGGTACCAGCTGAGCCATTGAGCCAGAATAAACAGAATGCATTTTAACATAAAGGGATATAGTACGAGAAATATATTCTCAAGTCTTGGAACTGTAACCATGTGTTACCATATTGTCTTCCTTCTGCTCCTTCTGTTTCTTATTTTCACACATTGCTCCATTCTTTTGCAAATCTTTCCTCACAGAATGTTAAGAAACTGAGATCTACCTTAACTAAAAGCTGTTCTGCTTTACATCATATTCATGTTGTTGGGCTGACTGATATCTTTCATCTTTCACTTTTCTCATGGCTCTCGACATTTTATATCTATCTCAGCTTAGCTTCATTTGCTATTCCTTATACCTTCCTTTTGCCTGCTGTGACGGTTCCCTAATTATTTCTTTGTGCTTGGCCATATATTCTGACTTAGACTGGCATTACAATTGATAGAGCTATCATATATCTCTGCAGTTCCGAGATGGAGGAAAGTCAGGCTAGATTCCAGTTCCTTGCCAATATATTATTTCCTTGGCTTTGTTTCTCACAGTGTTTTCCACACTTCATTTTAGACAGTTTCAGTGAGTGGTTTTCAAAGTGTGGTCTGCAAATAACTGTTTGACAGCAAAGCCATGCTATGTGGTCAATGAGCCATGTTACCTTTAATGGTGTTTTCAGTTAATATTTTGATGATATACGTGCACAGAAGTACTTCAGAAATTCAGAGATGACCAGTCTGGAGCACAGAAATTTGCAGACCTGCTAGCATAAGCAATATAACTCCATAGTTTCCCACTGACTGACTTCAGGCAGGGCATATTCTGCTGATGGAGTACATGCTGATGAGTGTGGCTTTTAAAATTAGAACACAGAGCACCTCCTCTGCCACTACAAATCTGAACACTGTAAGGTTGTTTTCCTTCTGGGAGACATAAACAGAGATTGCCTGGTGGTGCAATCACCATGCAAAAGCCTCTTTTGAGGTCTCCTTTGAGGTCTCTCAAATCCAGTAGCCACTACATGTCTGATCTGTTGTGCTAATGTCTGACCCATGTTCCCAGAGAAATGAAGCATCCTGTTACACACACATGCAGTCATGTGAAATCCTGCAGTGTTCAAAGAATTACACTCCCTGGCCAGAAGCATCAAGATTTTTGGCTAAGGATCTTCAGGTCCTTCCCATCTCCTTTTCATTCTTCAGGTCAACACGGCAGGAGCAAAGCTCCGGGTCTCAGGACAGGGTAGCTGCCTCCTGTGCCACTGCTTGTTCCCCTGTTGCTTCTGCAGCAACATCCCAGGCAGGGTCATGTCGCAGTACACAATGCAGCCCCAGGTCAGACGAGACCATCCTGTATCCTGCCTGGCTATGCATTCTCCAAGCCCTTTCAAGACGAGGAAGAAATACACAATTCTGTGAAATTCTAAAACATAGATATGCTTTTTGTCAAGCTGTTGGGAATGGAAAATAGCTTAAGAATAAAAGCCCTGAAAGAAATGTGGCTTTTTGTTTTGGTTTGGTTATTGTTTTGTTGTTGTTTGTTTGTTTTTCTTTTTCCAGTAAGAAATCTCCCAAGAGCATCTTTGCTGGCTTAATTTATCTAAGGAAAAATTAAAATGGCTTCTGCTTACCTCTTCCCTCCTCCTCTTTTTTCATATAAGAAAAGTCTGTTTATAAAAAGAAAAAGTAAGATCAGCACCAGGCAAGTTGGAATACGACTGTATGCAGAAAAACTTCCCAGTATCCCACCAAAAACTGCTGTGAAATTTCTGTGAGTGTTCACAAAGGGTGAGGGGAGAGGCTGCGTTCAGTTTCAGTGTAATTCGTACTTAAATGAAAAATGATTCACTATAAGTTCTATCTTTGTAGAATCACTGTGAAATCAAAAAGAAAAAAAAAAGATGGGAGAGAAGAATTCTAATTATTTTATTTCTTTCTCATCATATCTATCATTGATATTCATTTTTTTTTGCCATGGTCATAAATTATATACTGTATTTCTAAGCTGTTCTTTCCTGTCCTGACTTATGTTAATCAATGTGTTTGTTACCACACATCTTGAATATTGCATTTCTCTGGTGGCTGGCTTATCATCATCTATAATTATTCCAACTCCCAATTAGGTCTGAACTCTTCTGTAGCGTTATTTACTTGCTTCTAGCAATGATACAACATGTTATATCCTTTTTTTCTAGGTTGGTGCTCAAAAGAAATTTCATTAAAAATTCTCTTGTTGATATTGGAGCCATTTCTTGTCCTCCTCAGGTCATTGTACCCAGGGTTTCCAAGACCTTTTATTCTCCATTATGTCTTTTATATCTATCTCATTTATGTAGTTATTTCTCTCTCCAATTCAACTGCTGTTTAATACTTGAAATAATCTCCACACATACAGTGAGTGCCATACATGACACAATAACCCCATAAACAACGCCACGTAATGGCACAGCCCATCAAATCATGGGTTTAGAAACCTTTCAGAAGAGTTCTTTTGTGAATTTCTTTCTGAGTCATATTGCATGAAATCCTGATTACCCAGGAGTATACTCTCACTTTCTAACATCCCAATACCAAATATGGAAATAATGTAGAAAAATCCAACAGAATAGTAGCTAGAGAGAGACAGAAATGGTTGGAAATGATTAAACAAGCCCTGCTGGTGGCCTGTGGATGTTTATGATTAATGTAGATTTAATCATCAGCATGTAATAAAAATTCATCTCTTCTAATTGGCTTTTTTTATTGATGCCTCTGCTGCAGAGAAAAAAAAAATGTATTTCTTTGTATTAATGTTTAGAATTCTGCAGTTTCAGGACTGTGTGGTTTACAGCTAGGATGTGTACAAGATAACACTTGCACTCACAGTGTATTTTAAAATGTTTCCCAAACACAGTCATCAATTTATGGTCAAAAGATCTAAGGAAAAGAAAGAACTTGCAACACCTTTATTTTTTCCCCTCTGATTATTTGATTATTTGATTTGAAATGAATCTGAATACAGGCTACAAATCCTGGCTTTTGGGACTGTTGAGGAAATGAAAGCCTTCAGTGATCTGAATGAGAACAAACGTGATAAAGGCATGAGGCAGGCTGATAAAAGACAACACCACTCAGAAGGAAGCAAACCTTTTAAGAAATGTCAGACAATTATTTATTATTACAATTGCAGTATCCTAAGCACTCCATCCACACTACCACCTCACCAGGTACTGTAAAAGTAATTAACAAAGCAACAAACCCTTCCTGAGAACTCAACAGTAACTTTAGACTTTCTGAATGTTTTATTCTTGCTTTCAATTGTTTTTTGCACACAGAAAAGCTTCAAAGATTTCACATTTCAGAATTACTGTCTTCTGTGCAGGTTCTCTGCTCTTTTCCCTGTAAATGTTTGTGGGCTGCTTAGTGGCTCCATAACCCCTCGTGTTTCTTTTCAGTCTGAAAGACAATTTGCATTAATAAAAAAACAGTAAGAAAGTAACAAGAAATGTATAACAAATCTTATCATTAAATAGTATTTCCCTCAGCAATAATTGGTGCAGTACATTACCGATGTACAAATCAAAGTGTACATATCCTTTCAATTACCAATTGATTTTGTATGGCTTTCTCTTCCAACAGGGCTTATTTGTTAATAAAATGATATGTGAGTACCTGTTTGAAAATCTCTCTGTGGGCAAAAAAAAAAAAAAAGATCTCAGGATTGTTAGAGAAAATGATACAGATTTGGGAGCTGTCTGGTTTTTTGTCTGTTTGTTTGCTTGTTTTCTACTGCAATAAGCATGTTCTTAAGGATGAGAGCAAATTGATTTCAAGTAAAGTTGGCCCCTAAAGGATAAGATTTGGAAAGGGGTGTTTCCAGGTCCTGCAGTGTCTGGGGATAGTTTTTGGCATGCCTGCATCCTGCACCTTGACGAGTATTACCAAGGTTTGCTAATCCCCTGTTCTCCCCATCACCCAGAACCAGCTGCACGTGGTGGTTTAGGCACATCTCTCTAGTTGTCGTCTCCAAGGTCACAAACATAGGCACTGCCCGCTTCATGCCGCCGCGCTCCTCTCCATCCCTCCACCCAAGGACAAAGGAGGACCACCACCCCACCCGTCCCTCCTCCAAGCCACCCCCGGAGAAGGTGGTGAGGCCGCTGCGGGCTGGGAGGGCAGGACCTGTCCTCCATGCCGCGGGTCCCCGTCAATCAAGTGGGATGCACAGGCCGGTGACGCGGTGCCGACTGTCAGCCGCATTGTTCTGCTCAGTGTGACGCAGCTGGTGCGAAACAAGCGGGACGGATGATTTGAAGTAATTGCTCTGACATAGACTGATTACTACAGTAACAACAGTCGGTTAGAGTTAAGGAGTAGCTTTGGCATATGGTATACATTTGTGGTGTTGGGGGGGGGGCAACGAAAGCTTTTTTAATTTTACAGATTGCTTTATGTTTCAAAATGCTGGCGTTTTCTTTTCCTTGGCTTTATTTAGAAAATATCAACAACAGGCATCTGAAGGAAAAAATTAACAAATATTGTTACAACTAAATGAATTCGAAGCAACATATATCACAGCTGTTAGGATACGCCATACAATCACAAATTAGTCATCGTTTTTATTGCAGGAAATACAACACTTCACCTCATAAACTTTCAGCTCAATTTTCCTGATTGGTAAAATCCAATTGGAGCCAAATTTCCAGTTGGGCCTGGAGCTACTGTTAAATACCAGGTCCTATGATTCTGTATGGCCTAATTCTGGGGATTTTTGCCACTGAAGTGCTACTTGCTCTGCGCTTGCATTTTTGCATATCTGCCATTTACACTTGAAAGCAGCTTCTGCACAGGGTAGTGGTAGCTGGGCACCTGTTGGTGTGGGAGAATACAGCCATCTGACCCCAATTTATTTTTTTCAGGAGATCCTTCATGCAGATATATAGAATAGATAGATAAACTGATAGAAATGTATCCTTAATGAAACTTTCACGTGAATTAATCCTAAAAGAAAAAAGGCTTGATAAACACTCATCATCTTCCTTAGAAACTATGTTAAATATTATCGGTGTAATTGTATCGCCTTATATTTTAGATCACTTTTGGTTAGCAAAAGGATCACCAACTGCTCTTTTTCTTTTTCTATTTTAATACCTAGAGATTAACTGTTCTGTGCTGAGTACGGATACGACCCTTTTCTATCTCTATTCAGATCAAAATATGCATAGCCCTGAAACAGAAAGGTAAAGAGATTTTTATTTATATGTTATACATTGCACTGTGTGAAATAATACATTCTAAGGCCAATTCTTGCTCACCTTAATTGTGTAACAGTCAATAAATATTCTTAATCGTGTAATAGTCAATAAATATTCTGGAGGTCCTTTTATTGAAGCTTACTTTGAAATGCAATGTAAGTTAGATAGTAATAAAAGTGAACTCAGAAATACTTTCACCTTCAAATGAAAAGATTTTTTTAGCACAAAAATGTTCAAAAGTCTAATTTCACATAAGACAAGATAAAATGTACAGGAATAAAAAGAGGGTAATAATGTCACAAACTGGCAGGAGGAAAAGAAAAGAAAGGAAATGTACATCTGAAGGACATTGCAATTTNTTTTTTTTTTTTCTGTTCTTGTGGTCATTTTTCTCTTCCCAGCCTCTCTGGCAGAAGTTTTAAAACATTACTTTGTAAACACTCTGAAATGTATTCTCTGTGAAAGTAGCATGTTAAAAAATTCATGGGAGTTTGTCTGTTATCACTGAGTCCACTTCCAGTCTGCATTTTCATTCACTGCTGTGAAACAGTTGAAAGTAAAATTAAAGCCATTCCTATTGTAGATTATTAACTTTTATTAAATTAGAGTTGAATTATTTATGATGCGAACTGTTTGATCTATACTGTATCTGTCATGGACGGAAAAATCTGGATGGCTGAAATGTTATCACTGTTTCAAAGAAGTCAGAACTCTCTCCAAAATGTAACAAGCCCTCATGCTGTTTGAGTGTTAGACTTCTGTGCTAAATACCATGAGGAGTCTGTGTTGTTTCTCAGATCTGAGTTCTGTGTTTGGATTGCTGAATTAGGTGCAAAATAATTGGCACGAAATAAAATCGAGTGTACATCTGAAGAGCCTCCTGCTCACATTTTGCAAGATTATTTAGAGTATCTGGAAAAATATATGAAATATGATTTTTTCTACTTCTGATAAATATTGTTTCTTGAAAACAAATATCTTATTGTGATTCATAAATTCAGCCTTGTAATTGTACACCTGTGATAGGTCAAGTGCAGGCCGGGGTATGCACTTAACAAAATTCAAATATCATTACATAAAAGTTAATTATATGAATTAGAAATTAGTCTAATTTTATTATATATTTCAAGATGTGGTGGAAGAAAACAACATAGTCAAAATCACTTATACAGTGGCTTAAAAGCTTAGGTAAGTACACGTATCGTTAAATGCAAAGTGTAACAAAAATGATTACCCATGAGATATGTTCCATGCACTGCATTAGTCTGACGCAAACTCTTTCAATACATGGCATGACGAACTAAAATGTTTAAATTTCTTATTTTCATCCTACAACACCACCACAGAGAGATTTCTGGTTTGTCCCCATCTGTTGTACAGGGTGAAACCACTTTCTCAGGGAAGTCCTGACCTCCCGTAGGAGTTTGTCCCTGACCTCCCTGTGTCCAGCTCTTAATGCATGGCCCCATCCTACCAAAGCCCATTTTGAACATTAAGCAGTGCTGGATACCATGGCCGTATCCAGGTGCATTCAAGTGCGGTTGCAGCAAGAGGACATCCTTCACAAAAGCACACCATTAACAAGGACATACTGGTGATGAAAACATATATTTGAAAACCACCTAGAGCACAGAGGGAAACTTTAAAGAACGAATCTAAGCAAATGGTAAATAAGGCGTGTTTGCAGATGAGCGGGTCTGCAGCCCAGGAGCTCGTTCTAGTGGCAAAGTCACCCTGACACAGCCACACTGATCCCTGGCAGGGCACAAAAATTGTGACGTGGCAATATGCAGACGCTGGAAGGGATCCGCAGGAGGCTAGCAGTTGTATAGCTGCACTTCTTGTCTTGTGAATATTTTTTTTTCTTGGGGGAAACTGGCTTTCCACAAATTATCCCATACTTAGAAGAAAGGGATATTAAAGTATATTAGTTACAAAAGACTCTTTTGGGGGTAGGATTAAGTATGTTTTGATTTACTGAAGGTTTAACTTAAAAGTCGCATTGTTGAAAGTTAAGTCCCCTTTAGCTGGCTCACGTGATGATTATATTTTTTTGTTCCAGTTACCTATTTAATAATGCATCTATGCATATATCACCCCTATTATTAATAGTAAATGTGCATTTCAACATGTCAAGTTTTCCTAGCCCCACTTTTGCAATTTTTTTTAATATAAAAAAGCAAAGGCATTTCCTAGGGCACATGCTGCCAGACACCCAGCATTTATCTTATCTTAGTTGATGACTTTCCTTTTATCCTGAAATGATTTGACAATGACTCTATGATTTCCTGTACAAATTACCCTTTGAAAGTGGCAGTGGCGCTTGGCAGCGATCTTCACTTAATTACTGAGTGGATTATTAGCATACGGCTTTTTTTCACCCCTTCATTTCTTTATATCTTCTAGATTGCACTGACAGTTCCCTTTCATTGCGTGCTTTAACTCACTGAATACTAAACATTATGCAGATTGCAGCTGAGAAGTACCCAGTCTACTCCAGCCCTCTTCCCGCACTGTCTGCGCTCTGCAAAGCCCTCCTTGAAGGAGAGTAATTTGTAGGTCAGAAATCAATAGTGTGTCTGGGAAGCGCATTTGTGGGGTCTCTGCCTTCAGCTGAACAGGAATTAATGTTTTAAATGAGTACGCATCCTAGAAGGTAGCAAGTTGCATCCTTTCTTTTTGTTTCATTTCTCTTGAAATAGTCTTCCTTATTAGGTACTACCGATTTTATTTTTTATTTTTTTAATTCCTACTGCTAACTGTCCATCAGGTAGCAGCGATCCTATAGCTAGAATAACAAGCATTTTTCATCCCAGCCATCATCTCCGCAGAAGGGTGCTGTTCAGCTGAACTCCTTTGTCAGGCGTATATTGTTATTTATTATTTGTCAGCACAAGATAAATGTGAATGATAAATCACAAAGATTTGCTTCTCACTCTTTCCCAGTGAGGACTCTTCAGAGGCTTGGACAGTAGGCAGCATACACATGCACACGTGTCAGGATTTCTCCAGCTTCATGTTGATCAGCTGCTGGCTGTAGGAAGTCCACACCCCACTTCTTTCCTGGAAAAGGTCCAAACTGCACCTCTTCCTGGGTGCCTTCCCTGGTCTTACTTTTGTACCAATGAAGATAAATAGCTTTTCCTGGGACTTCTGGTGCTTTGGCTTCAAAGACAGGTGCTGCTGGAGCCACCCAGTTCAGCATCCATACATGTTGGTGATCTGTGAGACAAAACTGGCTTCATTTCACTTTTGGGAAAAGTGTTGGGATTTGGAAGAAATTGTCAACCCAAAATTAAATGAAAAGCTACTTTCGTCTCAAATGGAAATTTAATATATTAAACATATTACATTCAATATGTTCAAATACTTATTTATGTGGAAGCTCTGAGGCTTCTGTACTTCATACTCTCTAGGAACCTCAACAGACTGAGCTGGCAGAAGCCTGAGGAAGACACATTAGTAAACAGCCAATAAACACTAGTAGTTAAGAGATCACATAGCACATTTTCCTCAGGACTTTTCTATGCTTTGTGGGAAGCTTTGCCAAAACAAGAATATATCCATCAACTATTCCTATTTCAGTAAATCTGTATTTTTAGAGGCAAAGACTGCTATTGAAAATGCCCATCACTACTTTCAAGTCTGGTGTCCTTCAGACTCAGGCTCTTTAAAGCCATCTACATTCCGCAAGCTGAGCCTCTACACTTAGCAAAGCTATCTGGCCTTCTTGTATGTAAGCTTAGCAATACCCTTCCCTCTGCTTGTCCTGTTCCCTACATAGCTCATAATGTTCTTTCTCTTGTCTGTCTTCTCTGCATTGCTGTCTCTGTTGGTTTAATCCTTGTAGCTGTGTGGCCTGGATATTATACCTTCCAAATGGTGTTGTACCCACCAGCCACACTGGCTGCTCATGTGCTGGTCCTTGCGCTTGGGTCCTGCCCTCCTCTTGGCCACCACCAGAGCTCCTGGGGCTCCACAACGCCTTTGTAGGTCCTGACTCCTATGCAGAGACTGGGAAGCAAATGTACAGATGTATTAGGCAGAACCCTTTCATCAGTCTCCTTCCAGTGGTACAGGTGTCCAACCAACAGAAATAACAGAGCTAATCAGACTAGTAATTTAGGCACAGTTTAATTTTAGTTTCTCCACTGTGACCATTTTCTTGCTTTACAGGACATTCCCATGCATTTTTCTTCTGAAGAATGCAACTGGCTTCGGCCATGTCAGCACTCACCCAGGCCTTGCTTCATGTCCTATGTGTTGAGAAGACCCTCACCTCACCTGTGGTTCTGTTTGACCTCATGCTAACAGAGCCAAGCTGAAGGGTCACTGCAAACTAGCTTTGTGTGAGGGTCACCAGGGCTTCAACTTTTCTTTCTATATCCAAAAATGGAGAGAAAAGCTCTTTAGCCATGAACAAATTAATCCGTCCACTGAAACTCCATAGCCATGCAAGACAAGTGCTATAGCTCAGAAATCTTGGGGCAGGACTGTGCTAGGGATCTCAGGGTTAGTGCTAATGTCTTTAGTCAGGTACTGATCACACAAGAGCTGCAGCAGCTGCAGGCGCAGCATGTGCTGAGACCCTGCTTGGGAAGAAGGACAAATAAATGGGTGGTTAACCTACATTACTCTCCCTCCTGCTGTGGCTAGATGTTACTGCTGCCTGGGCTGTTCGGCTTAAAGGTAGCTCTGGTGGGTTCCCAGTGCACTGCAAACACAGCAGTGTGTGGGTATGGAAATAGCTCTGCTGTCTCTCTGCAGGGCGAAAGGTGCCTATATGAGCACAGCGGTGCTCAGCAGGGTGACTGATAGACTCAGCGGAAAGGGGGAGCTTGAAAACACACAGCCCATCTCACTCTGCAATAAAAGCACACCTTTGGACCCATGATTCTTAAGCTTCTTTGGACCAATAGTCAACCCTCAGGGTCGCCTCATGACCACCACGTGTTCTCTGTTTGGCAGGCTTATCTTCCATCCTTTAGCTGAATATGCTATGAAGGCAATGTAAAGTCAAGGAGCAAGTCTTAGGCACATTACCATAACCTGATGGGTGAACATGTTGGGAGCCACTGCCTTAGTGTGTGCTCTGCAAAAGATTTTTAAACCTTATTTAAAAAGTAAGCCAGCCCTAAGGGTCTCTTAACTCAGTTTTCATTACAAGTAGGCAGGATTGCCAACGCATTGTGTGAAAATCGCAAGATATTAGAAAGTAGTGCGTGTATGATTCTTCTTTTATTTCTGTTTTGGGAGTCTTACGGGACTTTTCTCAAGCTTTTTTCTGAATATGTGGACTAGTTTGTTTTTGTTTTTGTTTTTTTTTTTAATGAAAGCTTATACTCTAATGTAATAGGATGGGCTGGAGCCCTTTAAGAAAAGCATGACTTTTCATGAGATTTACAATACAATTCTGGCACTTGACAGGACTGGGTGCTGGTGGATTGTGGTCTGTCACAAGGCTGGAACTGTTAAAACCTTATGAAAGGTTATGAACCCCCAGTATGCCTGCACACTCGCCAAACATTTTATCTTCCTTTGCCCATACATGATCTCTGTCTCCAGAAGCCATCTGGAACAATTTGCTACAAGCAGCCACTCATCAGTGTAAACAGAGCAGTGTCTTGGACAGATTTTAATTTCTAACACTTGCTGAAATGGCTGTACCTTTAAGACATCATACTTCCAGCACTGGAGTTGTCATCAAAAGATCCTCTAGATAAAAAGTACACTCCTGGGCTTTAACCCATAGCTGCAAAGAGTTTGCTTCAAGCAGCTCAAAAGAATCTTTTGAGGACAAGTTAGGATAAATTGGCTCCTGAATTACCTTTTTTCTCTACTTCTCAGTCTCAGCTGGCTCTTTTCTCTCAAAGGCAAACACACTTTAGTCTTTTCCATCTTAACACAAAAACAAAAACAAAATTAAGAACCCAGCCCTAGTCCTGTATGTTTCTTCAGTTGCCCACCCACACTATTCTGTTTAATGTCTGAGCTTTCTGTGCGCCTGGTTCAGCTCTTGCTGCACTTCCATGGCTTTCACGTGCCACCCAAACTTCCTGTGTCCCACCTCAAGACTCTGCACTGGTTCTTCATGTTCTCCTGAAAGCCTGAGATCTATGTCCGTAACTGCTTCCCTTCTTGGTTGTCCTCAAATGCAATCTGTGGAGGCTTTCTGTCATTTTGTTGTCCTCAAAGGAGGATTTTTCCCTTGATTATTCTGGATCTTTTCTGAAGATTTCATGAAGCTCTGTTCTAAATCCCCTTCCCTTTACTTTGTAGGACTTCAATAATTTGAATGATAAACTCAGGTTGAACCCGTGCTTTATGCAGATCACTTACAAATCTTCCTCTCCACTCCAGGCCCAGAGAGATAGATGGAGACCCCTTTCTACTTTATTCTTATCTCAGATCAAAACCTTGGCCTGTTTCTTGGAAACTTTCTCACAAATCTCTGGTTGTCACTTCCAGCTCAGGTTGGCTAAAATAGAGATTTCCATTCTTCTACCAAAACTAGCTTCTGTGTGCTTTCTCCAGTATCCTCAATACCAGCACCATTGTGCCTGTAACTCAGGTGTCCAGCTCAGCTTGGATCACTTTCTAGGACCTTGCAGTTTGGGCAAGGTATATATTTCACACTATCTGAAGGGTATTCCCAAGCTATAGTTTTCCTAATCTCTCCATGAAAAAGAAATCCTTTCAGTCTTTCATTATTTTGCATCTCCTTTCATTTTTTTCCTTCATTTTGCCCTGATAAATGAAGCATGGTTCCAATGGTAGTCAGTTGCTCAGATTATTTTCCCAATCCATCATTTGGATTTCATCATCTCTTCTAGGGATCTCTCTAACGTCTTTTATTTTCACATTCAAAACCACCACAGCCTGTTCCTGCCTATAATTTCTCGTGGTGTGAATGTGAGGAGGCCAGTTCCCACCCCAACTCAGCTCACTTTTACTTCTGGCCTTCTCCAATACATAAACAACATCTTCATCCTTTTTCCCATATTGCTTCTCACACCAAAAAGAGGTTCCCTATAAATATCTGCTCAGTGTCATCCTTCATATCCTTGCCCTGTAACACTGTTGCCATGCTCACAACACCCAACAGTGGTCAAACAGTGTTGATCAGAAGCCCCCACCCCTCATGCTGCCACTATTTTCTTATTTTCTTCTCAAGCAGGACTACAAACAGGCATCCTGCCACTCCAGTTCTCATTTTTCTTCTCAATCCATTCATCTTATTTTTTTTGAAACTCAAGTACTTAGAGAACTATGGTTTGAATTTACTGTGTGTATGGAGGTTTCCTGTAAGGAATTTTGGTAACACAGCTTCAGTGGCTCTTAGCACCCATTCATCTGCTTTTCAGCTGCTATGTGTATGCCTCTGGGCCTTACCAGCGCATTACAATGAGCTGGAACTACCTTATAAGCAAGGACATTTCAGAAGAAGGACAAAGTGCTGAGCCTGAACTAGTCTACCCTGCCAGACCTCACTTGGATTAACCCCAGGTTCTCCACAGAGCACTGTTCTGGGCAGGGCAAACATACCTTCAAACATCACTTTCCTATGGGTTTTTGCTCACCTGTAGAATTTCATTCATTTTCTCCAGGAAACATTTTTAATGTTCAAGTTATGCTGCATTTGAAAAAAAGTATCTTCTAGTGCGTGGCACACATCTGTCAATACCCTGATACCTGATATTTGGTTATTTTCAGAGTAGAAGTCAAATTGCTAGAATATCTCACCTATTAAAAGAAGATGGAACTTACCTCTATTTTTTTAGCAGAGACAAATAAAAAATATTTTTAGCATCACTTCCCACTGTGTAAATTAACAAGTGAGCTTGGACCTCACCGTTATCTGTTAAAATCTCACTGTGGTTCATAATGTGGTAAAGCACCATTTCCCCCAAGCCATTCTGCAGCCTAATCAGACTCAGCATCATACAGAGCTGCATGTTTGTGTTTTTCCTTTCCTCATGCTTATGCAAGAGACAAGCAAGTCAGGTTGTGACACTAGGTTGTGTTACAGTGAGAGCAAAGTGCTGAAAGGGGTGCCTTCTCTAAAACACACAGCAAGGAACTTAGAACAAAAAAAGCCACATTATATTCCTTTGTATCCAGTTCACTTTGCAGTCACAAGAAACCATCTCAGCTTCCTTTGCCTGGCTTCTTGCTACAGCCTGAAAGACCTTATGCGTGTCTTTATGGTGGCATTACATATGGCTTCTCTGGAAGGTGTCTAGAAAGAAAGGGGCTGGAACACTCTGCTGCTGTAACATGAAAGCAGAGCAGTTATCGAGAGGCTGAAGACATAGAGACTTCCCCTCTGATAGACTTGCTCCAAAATTCAGGTCCAATTCTATTAGGACATTTAAACAATTTCCCTTTAATGACACGTAGACGGTTTTTAAACAGCCTAGCAGGTACCATATGCATCAATTACAGTTTTATTGAGTGTTGCTTGCTAGCACTGCTGAATTTGGATTGGCTACCATCTGTTTAGAAGCCTGGGAAAAAAAAAAAGAAAAAAACTGCTATTGCCTGAGATACTGCTGCAGGTTAGCAGTTTCTGTGATGTTCTTCAGAACCTGCCTTAAAATATCCTGGAAACAATCACTGAAATAGCAGCACTAGGCCTG
The DNA here is from genome assembly GCA_013399475.1 of Chauna torquata. Classification (NCBI taxonomy): domain Eukaryota; kingdom Metazoa; phylum Chordata; class Aves; order Anseriformes; family Anhimidae; genus Chauna; species Chauna torquata. The sequence continues at coordinate 381,449 of VXAL01013069.1, read as the reverse complement.
AAAATGTATCCTTAACCTGACAGGATATTGTTGCAAGGTTAAATTGGTAATGCAACTGGGATAAATGTTTTAAGTACAAACATGTAACACTTTTATTATTTTGAACATAAAATATATAAGAAGTTAGAGGAGATTTATTGTGCCATAAGGAAAATGTCAGCATAAGATAGCAGACTAAAGTTTTAGGCTGCAAGGGAAAGGCTTCCAGCTTGGGGAGGGACAGGCTGACTTCCTGGATGAGGAGTCAGGTAGGTGAATGTGAGCAAGGAGTGACCTTTCAGAAGAGTGCATGTTGGGTACAAAACTAAATTCCTGTGGAAAGGAACTACTGAAAAAAAAAAAAAAAAAAAAAAAATTGTCTTTTCCCCTTTTTATCTTCTCCTCTTTTAATCTCCCCATCTTT
>VXAL01013069.1:366082-381000 GCA_013399475.1 Chauna torquata | reverse complement strand
AAAAAAAAAAAAAAGAAGAACTTGTCTCTTCCATCTTTTCCATTCTCCTCTGTTGATCACACCATCCTTTTTTTACTTCCTAGTCTTTCAGCCCATATGAATTTTTTGTTGTGATACTACATTATCTCCATAGTTGCAAACAAAAGAAAATAATATAGATGATAAAAGGGCAAATGAAATTCTGAGACAGAATATTTTACACATGAAGCCTGGTTCAGAAGCTGAGCAAATGATACTCTGAAACAGTCTTTGGTGCAGTGTAGCAAAGACTTTGGTGCAGCGTGCCCCGCTTTTGGACTTACATGAGAGAAGACTGAAATTACTTTTACTTAATTACAGCAGAAAGCTACCTATTATATTGTTGTGGATTTTTTTTTCCTACTATTTCAAAGAACAGCAAAGAGTCCTCTGCAACTGTGTAAAAGTCTATACACGAAATCTGAGGTATATTGACCAAGGTAAGTTCCCTGCAATTTTTATTTTCTAGATTATACGACAAATGTATGAGGGCTTATAAAACACTTACCTTGGATGATGTTGTAGGTTCCTTTTTTGAACTAGACATGCCTTTCCCCAAAGTCACTTTCAGTAAAAAGCTGGGCAATGTGAGGAATTCAAACATAATTCTCACTTCGCAGTTTGCACAGCTCGATGGAGGATTCCTAATACAGTGTTTATCTATCTCAAGCATTTTATTCCAGCAAAGAATTCAGGGAAGCTCTGAGCTTTCCATGCCAAATAAACCTTTCAAGGGTATCATTGAATTTCCTGCTGTGCAATTTTCTAGCTCCAGAGTCACAGATGCAAGATATATTGAAGTGCTTGCCACATCCTTCTCCCAAAGCCCATGGTCAAGTGTTTCTTTGGCCTGTTTTGCCTTTTCTTTGCCAAGGTTGTGACACATGGTGGGAGGGGAACATTGTCAGCTCGAGGTTCCAGAGGTGTGATATCCTACTACAAGACTTCCAGTGTAAATATTTGCACATACAAAGATTAAAACCATGGGTCTTCGGTATTTACATAAGTAAATGTTGACTATCACTCATGTAAAGCACACATGTAAAGGTGTAAGCATAACCAAAGCAAATTTATTTGTAAATACAGTTGAATTTACATGTGCATTCTGGGGAAGCTGCGGGAGTGTTTGTTTTTCCTTTTCTGTTTCCTTTGGCAGAACTTGTGCCATCTCCAACCTTCATATTATTTTGCCTGCTTTTTTTTTTAGTGTGTACCTGGGGTGTCTTAGCAATGGTCAAGACTATTTTAAGGCCTTTGTGCTAGCAGCATTTCTGAAAATATGTTTTGCCTTGGGGGGAGGGGGGGAATGAAAGAAAAAAACACAGGTCTTTTATCATGTAAAGTAGTTACAAGAAAAGAGAATACCAAGAAAGAGATAATAAAAAAGGAAAGCACTTCTGAGTCAGTCAGAACTGTACCCTTTTCCTAACTAGACTCCCAAATAGTGACAACGTGGTGAAATAAATAAACATTGAAAAGACAAAAATGTTACAAAGCAAAAACTTTAGTTTTGAATAATTTGATCTTTTGAAGTTGGGGTGGAAAGCAACTTCAAATATTTGAGGTTGGACTTTCAGCATGTTGAGAAAAAACAAGCTTCTTTCAACCAGCATATGACGGTGTCCCAGAAATGGAGGCATACCAAATTTCCAAAATACTGGTGAATTATCTTGGACAAGTAGTGCTGTATCATGCAGATGGACATTGCCTATCCATTTGGCATGACACCAGGGGTGTACTTGGCTGGACGTGGCCAATGTCTGGTTACAAACCTGGAGGGCTCCAGCAGTGAGTGTGTCCTAAGTTCTCTTACCTCCTCCAGGCAAGCTCCTGTGAAAGAGGAGTAGTTCTCCACTTGATTATGAGACTGTGGAAATCAGGAATTATTTTTCTGATGACGGTGTTATCAGCGTGCATCAGCACGGCACAAGGCAGCATTGCTAACACAATGCTGCACACCTCGGTGGGTGCTGGCGTGTGCAGGAGGTAGGCAGCATCATGCTTCAGCTCCAAAAGATAGACACAGGCAACACAGAAGTTGTACTGGGCTGACAGCAGAAGTAAGCACATTTGTTGCAACGTTCTGCGTTTCCACAGCCTTAGGCAAGGTCAAGTATATTCTAAGGCAGCTCCTACAACAGTTCAAGTTTCAGGGAAGGGGGGCACCCAAAGGTAATTGTTTCAATAACTACACCTTGTTTAGGCAGTCAGTTATTCAGCATATGAGCTCCCTCTTTAACTGTGGCACTTGGGTCTCTGAAAATGCATTAATTTCATTTGGTTGTAAGCCACTGAGACCATTTAAGCAATTGCCTGTGCTGTATTACAGAGCAAACATCAACTGTCAGGAGCAAAGAGCTAGGCATCAGACCTCATGAGGGGCAACCCTGTACCCACTGTAATCTCCAGGCTCTGCATCAGCTCCTGTGAAGCAATTTCCCCCTGTGACTCTGCTAAGTGATGCACCAGGTTATCAGGTTTCAGGTTTCATCTGCTTGTTAAACAGCCATCATCATAAGCTGTCCAATTTACAAGAAACTTTGAAATATGATTCATCATTTGAAATTGTTTTGGTATTACTGGATGGCAGTTTATACCAGTGACAGGAAATTATTTGGAGGGGAGGGTGCCGAGGGAAAATGTCCGGAATCTGCTTTAATAAGGCATTAACACTGTTTATAAGTGCCAGGGGATATACAATTAAATACAAAACCAAGTATCTGTTGCAAGTGCAACTACAAATGAACCATTGATTCTTTAGACAACCATAGAATGCTTCAGATTTCTTAAATGCTCTGCCAGGTGTTGGATTTTAGGCTACATCATTACTGTTCTAGGTTCAGTTTTTCTCCTTAGGTCTTTTGTGGAGCTGGTTTGCTGTAACACATTTTGGTCCCCTACCCCTCCACACGTAGTCCCAGATTACAGAAAGCAAGCAAACATGATCCATGAAGCCATTGCTGACCTTGTCATGAATAAAAAAAAAAAAAAAAAAAAAAAAAAAGGATAAAACACCAAAAAAAAAAAAAGGATAAAATCAAACACAACCACATGATAGCCTTTTAAAAAGGCTAGTTCAAAAAGATCATTCTTCTTCAATATATTTTTTCACAATTCTATTAATCTGAACAGAATTGTATCTTTGTAGTTGTGCAATGTGGAAAATATTGAGGAACAAAAAGTCTAGTGGACTTAGGAACCTAACTTGTAGATAATCTGCCTCCCAATGGACACAGCCTAAGTTAGTCTCCACTCTTTCCTACCCATTATATCTCATCAAAATCAGCACACTGACTGAAAAACTACAGTGGTCAATATCTATAAGCAGCAGCCAAATCTGCAGAAAGACAGTTGTGTTTTTACAGTGCTAGGCTCTTAAAATCCAAGCATCAGCACCGAAAAGTTTCCTAATTTTCCCCCATGCTCATCGTTCAGTGTCTCCTGCTGAGATAAACTGTGCAACCTTCAGCTGAGCAGTCGCTGGTTCTCCCCATCACACCTACACTGCATTGTACAGTGAGAGCAGAGACGAGCAGTGTGACACACGTATTCAGAATCTGTTAAGGGTTTTCATTACAGTCTGTCAATTCTGGATTTTATTACACTGCCTGTATTTATTTATCTCACTGTTTCATATAACACATTTGTCTAACTGGACCAAATTGGTTTTACCAGACTAACTTTGAACTGATGGTGCCCCCTAAACTCCAGCCAAATACGTAATCAGGAGGCCATAAACACACACACACACACACACACACACACACACACACACAATTGTAACTGTAGGAGAGGACGAGTTTTCTGAAGAATACATTTATTTCACTGTCATTCTACTACAGTTATGCATTTTAAGTAACTTTATTAAAGTCAACATAAAAGCACACTCAGTTCTATTCAAAAGATCATAAAAAGAGAGAATAAGTAAAAGCCATATTGTTGTTGATATTAATATTGACATAAAACTGTCATTTACTCATTGATAGCTTAAGAGTGAATACGATTTAGGATCTGAATATATACAATTGGCACTGCACACACGTGAGGATAATTTTTTGTTCTAGAAGGGCAGAAGTTTGATCCTGAACTTCAGCTACCCCACCACACCTTCAGCTCTTATGAGCAGCTTTACCCTTGGCTAGTCAAACAGAAACACTCCTGGGGCAGTGAAAAGGAATTGGGAGGGGACAAGCTAAGCAAAAGAGGGGCTGTTTAATTCTGTTCTTAGGGGTGAAGGCTTAAGACTTCCCCACCCAGAAAAAAAAAAAAAAAAAAAAGACCAAAATGTGGGAGTAGTAGGAGCTTTTCCCTCAGCTCTCACAGAGGTTTCAAAGAAATAATCCTACTCCTGATGTATTAGCACAGGTGTCCTGTGATCAGCTGGGGAAAGGAAACAAGGGAATGGCAAAGAAAAACTGTATTTTTGACAAAATGACACAGCAGAGAATCCAGGAGAAATGCTCATCCTCTGGAGATTAGGGAAGGAGACGAAGCAGAGTTGAGGAGAACCAGCTAGGAACACCTGGCAGGTACAAAAGCATTTATGTCTTTAGGGCAAGTATTTTTCTCCTAGAGTTTGGGCTTCTGGGATTTCATAGACAAAATCATTTCCTCTGCACCTAGGAGTTATACACGTAGCCCTCTCCTACTGGGAGCTGGCAGCAGCTCTAAATCATCTCCCATGATTTTGACCATATTTATTAGACTGACACACCACACGTAAATATAAAATGAGCATGTTTTCAGCTCAGTGTTCGCCAAAAGATATTCTGCCTTATGTTTGCAATAAATGTGCCATCAACAATACAGCAGTTGCATATCATGGAAACTTTACTGAATTATATTGAGGAATTTCAGAGTAACAAAGTGTTCTGTGTTTAGGAAAACAGGGAAATCATTTAGACAACTGTTTTAATTGTTTGTGTCCTGTGAAATTAAATAGCTCTGTGTGTGCATATTTAATAGATTATATATAATCTATGCATGTATATATACATGCATACACACATGTAGTACACATAATTATGAATGAATGAGTTTCTTTGTGTTTCTTTTACTAAAGATGGGGTTTTCTGTCAGGATCTCAGGATCCTCATTTGACTAAATGCCCTTTCAACATCTAGCAAAGTATTCCTTCTATTAAACAAGTTTCTGATAAATAAAGCCACCTGAGATTTGCATCTGACTTAGGAGCTAAACAACCGAGAAAAAGTAGATTGTAACCACAGAAATAAGAACAAAAAGCTTTATTGTTAGTTATGCGTTTGTTCCCCCCCCCCAAAAAAAAGTAAAATATATTTTAAAGATCAATCATAAAATATCTGTTTTGACACTCTCATTTTGTATCTGTGTTTCTTGTCATTATTTAGCAAGAAACATCCTACAAAAAAAATGAAAGATTTTACTGTAGAAATAGATAAATCCAACTTCAAGAAAACTTGCTGTCAAGTGCCATGACTTCACAGAAAAATCAGCTTTGTTTTTCTTTAGCTATTCTATGGATATGAGCGTTTAAGGCCTTTTTCGCTAGCCATTAAGGTCAATGAAAAACTGACACTGGTTCTAATGTATTTTAGCTTGATCAATGTGCAAGTAAAAGGAAAAGCAAAGTGATTATTTATTTTACATTTTAGCTGCCAATGAAATCTGTTTCTTCTCAAGTCTAAACAAAAGACAGATAGCAAACACTTGTTGACTAACATGGTCTTTATGCAAAAAGCTGTGACAACTGAGGCAATTTGTGTTCATAACATGAGAACTCACACGTAGTAAGGATAGATATTTAACAGTTCATTCAATTTTATCTAAATAGAGAGTTTTACTGGGAGGAATTAGCAAGTATGATAATTCTTACAGTAGCTCAGATAATGGGATATACTAACAACTTCTTGTGGTCCTCGTAAAATAATGTTAAGCAGTTAAGATGATGGGTGCTTGAACCAACTAGCTGTAAAAGTTTGCATCTGCTTAGCTTAGATTTAGGACTTTAGTTAGAACTGCTTTCTTGCAGTAAAAATCAATAACATGCACTGAAGACATAGGCACCACTTGCATCAAAGGGGGCTCAGTGGTGGGGAGTGGTGGTCTCTCACTTCCTCGCCTTGGTAAAGCAAAACCTGCAGTTTACTCCTGGCAAATGGCATATAAAACATCTTGTGACAGTTGTCCTTTTCTTTCCCTCCATCTCAGAGACTCTCACGAAGGTGCTAGAAGGGAGCAAGATGCTGCGAGAGGTGCTTGCGAGGTGATGCCTGCCCACAGGGGTGGGAGATGCCACCAAGGGCAGCTTGCTCTTGCAGTTTTACTACCAGCCCCTCAGCTGCACAGTTCAGTTCACAAGGCCCTTCATGAACTGAGCTCTGCAGGGTTCAGACAGCCTTATAATGTACTACGAGGCAAGAGCTGGAGGGCAGCCAAGGCCGTAATCAGAGGCAATATTATTAGCCCAGCGCCAGGTCTGGAAGAGGCCAAAGAGGTATTTCAGAGAGGAGAAAAAACACAAAACAGACAGTCGATGAAAAGTTAGTGAAATAATTAATTAACGCTGTAGCTAAGGTGAGTTTATTGCAGGAAGAGCATTTTAAATCCTCGGCAGCATGCAGCCCCCCCAGTCCTGACGATGCTCTGTCACTTCTCCACGCAGAGCTGTGTGTCTTGCTGGGGAGGATGTTCTGGGAATAAGGGAGATAAGGAGAAAGACGGTGCTTCCCCTTACTGTATATAAAGGAATTTGAAGTTTGGCATTTCAAAGCTTTTCTTCATAAACTTTGGATAAGACTGACTTGTTCACAATTGCTTGACTTTATGACTGCGTAAATATTGCTATGTGTGTAGGAGCAACCAAACTACCAACTTGATACACAGCATTTTAAAGGAAATGATCTGTGTTTTCTTCAGGAAGGGATTTTCCTGCTTTCCCTGAAAATACATCAGTTTTTGAAGAAGAAAAACCACATACCACCAGATTTTTGTTTGTGTCTCTCCGCTACTCTGAAAGAGCCACTGCAACTATATTCACAAGCAAGGTGCTACAACGTGCAGCATATGGTCTTAGCATTCATCTCTCGTAACAGGGCTCTGGACAAGGAGCCATGCACCTAGGTGGCTTCTGCAGCATTGAAGGCCGTCCTACGGAAAATGGAGGGCAGTTATGTTATCCTGAAGTACACCAGCTACAACACATTCTTCACAAAAAGTATTCAGCCTTGGAAATCTGAGGAGGAAACAGCTAAAAATATTATTTAACAAAAAAAAAATATTGAGTAAAAAGCATATTTTTCGTGGGAAAGCTTTGTTTCTTTGACAGTTTCCAGGCTTTACTGGAAAAGCAAAAGCTGACCAACCACCTCCTTTTCAACACCTGAGCACTAAAAAGTCTGCTTCTCATCAAATGTTAAATGTTTCTTAAAACACCGATAAGAATTGTTTTAGCCTTTCTTTGTCACCCATCTGCTGGCCAATGGCTCCATTGCCAAACCTTTGCATACTGTTTGCTTTTCTAAACAAGCTATTTCCTCATCCCATCAGCTGATTCACTACTTTAGGGCTACAGTTACTCCTGTCTCTTCCTTTTCTACAAGGTAAATTCTAAAAAGCAAGGTAGTCACAAGCCATGGTTGCACTAAGGCCCACCGCGAAAGTATCCCAATTTGGAATTATCACTCTAACATGCTGCTTCTTAGTTCTTTATATGTATTTTAGTCAACAGAATTAAGAGAATGCCACACTGCAACAGTAAACTCAACTTCAGTCCCTTCAGTTATTATTACAATTTTCATAGGAAACTGAAAATGTGCATATGCACTTTATATGTACGGTTGATGTGGGTTTTATAATTCAATAGAAATTAAATCCGTGGGTTTTTTATTTAAATTTGTAATCAATTGTTTCTCCTTTTTCTATTTGAGGTGTGATAACGTATACATCTTCAGGTTGTAATTCACAGATAAGAAATGGAGCAACTGCTTTGCAAATAGCACTGGAAGGTTGGAACAAAGCTTCTGCACAGAGATCTCATTCCCTCGTTCTTTGAAATGAGTAAATATTGAATCATATGCAGGTTAGTGTAAGCCTGTAGCTACGTTGACCAAGTGAAGAATCAAAGAACTAGAGAAATACAGTTTGGGAACCAGGTGCAGCTATAATCTTAATTTATTATATCCTTGTTTTTATAATTATTGCAAATGTTGTGAGAATTGCACTTAGGCTTTTTTTTTTTTTTTTAGGAGGAGGATAAAGCAAAAAAATTTATTTTGCATTCTAAACAAGTGCTAAAAACATAGTAAAAGGATACCCCATGCTCATTGGAAATGTATTTGATGGGTAGAGATGTTAGATTTTCTCTACCTTTGGTACAAAGACAGTAGAACCAACTGCTCCCAAGAATGGTAAAGAATACAGATAAGACTGCAGGAAGCTGAGATCAGAAATCAAAAATATAAATTGGCACTTTATGTAGACATTATTTTGATGCTTTCTAACCCCAAAGAAATATTTCATTTAGGGGTTAGAAAAGCAGTAGAAGCACTTGGAAAGATTTCAGACTTTACAACAAATTACACTAAATCAATTACATAGAAATATAGCTACCAACCTGTCATAGGAAGAACAAAAGCAATTACAACCTCCCTACAGATTTTAAACAGATTCATTAGTCATTGAAATACCTGGAGTAAATATACTGCACTAGCCAATCCAGACAAGTTGTCTGTATTTGATTATTTTCACATAAAAGCAATTTTTAAAAAGTGAAGCAAAGTTATTATCTTTTGGACAGGAATAGCTCATGTTAGTGAGGAGGATTTTATTGAGATACAGGATGCAGGATGTAAAAAATTTTGTTTCAAAGTCTGTCGTGATTTTGTTATTAAAGTTATACAATCTTAAGAAAAGTGAAAGTTATTTTCTAACATACGCAGATGGGTGTAGTTCTGCAAAATGCTTATCCATTTGGTCTTAAATCTGGAAGACACCTAAACCAGATTTTTAACTACACAAGTATTTATCTTTGCAACTCTAGGTCTTAAACATGTGCTAAGCACTTAAGTTACAAACAATACCCTTGTACCTCACTAACTTATGTTTTAGATACTACATAAAAAAACAGCAACTGTAAATATAGGCGTGTGTAGGTTTGTTCTTGTCTGTATATGTGTATACACAACTTTATTTCAAATTATATATTAAGCAAAACCTAATGTTGACAGTAGAAGGAAAAACCGATATCACAGGTCAACAGGAACAGAGGCTACGCCTGCAACGGACTAAGTAGAAATCCTGCAAATAGACAGCCATTGTCTCCCTGATGAGCCATATCTACCCAACAACCCAACTTCCATGTCCATTATCAGTTATTGAACAGATGGCTGTTCACAGGACTGGGTGAATAATGCAAACCAGTGTTCGCGAACATTGGTTCAAAGTCTGAACGGCTGTTTGATTCAGGCTTGTTCATCCACTTGTTATTCAGTGTTCACAAACATTCATGCTGAATGGGTTTCTCTTCACATGGATGTTTGGAGAATGGGTCTTTTTCATACAAAAACCCATATTCATGTGCAAACAAGGGCATTTGTGTGTGAACAAGGGCGTTCCTTATTCACCATTGGTTATTTGTGCTTCTCTACTATTATTCCCCTTTCTGAAGTGTTTGTTGTCCACTCAAGGTGCATGACCTAGGTGATCAAACACAAATCAAAAATAAGAGTAACAAGCAGTCGAATTAAGCAGTTCATCACGGTCAAAAAAAATAGTTAATCATCTATTAAATTCAACCTTTTTAAAATAAAGACAACTATAGATAATTGAAGAAAAAGGACAATGCATGAACGAGTATTCCCCAGGATTCATAAATTTCTGCAATCATTCTAGAGATTAGTACATTTAATACAGCATAGTTACCAGAGAGAAGAGGTAAAAACTTTCTTTCTTGGGAGAAATCCCCCAACTAGTATAAGTTTTCAGCTCAACCTGTGGTCAGAAACAGCTCTGTTACATAACAGATGCCAGTTGCCTGCTTCTCCCCTTCTGCTGGAGGTAATCAGCAGAGTTAATTGCCTGAGTTTGCCCTACCTGAAGTGAGCACTCACCCAGGCTAGCTCGGACCAGCTCCAGCTGTGATCCAGCTGTGATCCCACACCAGGTGGCTACGTGGGCCTGAACCGCTGGCAGGAGGCTCCTGTGTTCGGCTGGCTCGGCTCGGGGACTGCAGTGTGTTTGGATGATAGCTTTTCACGGAGCTCGAACCAGATCAACAGAAGTTTTCTGATGATGGCAACCGTAAGCTCCACTGAATGATATAATGATTCTATCATTATATTTGTGGAATAAAGTATCTAGATGTACATATATGGAACTGACTTCTCCCAGTAGTATAATTCTAGAACTTCAAGACTTTACAATACCAGTATTTTAAGTCATTCACTCAGCTATTTTTACCTTTTAGAGTTCATCAATATTAATATTCTGAAATTAAGATTCCTTCTGTGAGCCTAACTCCTTTTGAGAGTACAGATGAAACTGTGTGTTTCATTTGACTACCTTGGGCCTTATTACTATATCATTAATTATCTCTTTTCACTGCTTGGGAAGTGTTTGAGAAGCCTGCTTTCGCACCTCTATGATACCAAGCTAATGTCCTTTATTTGTGGCTGTCAGTTACATAACTAGTAGCTAATATACTGCTAGTAGCTAAAAATAGCTAATTATGAATTATTAAACTCTTAAACTGTAGAATTAAAACTACAGCAGAGAGTAGTGGGTTATGAAATCTAGCCATTTTTGTGACGAGGACTTGGTGCAGTTTTGTTGTGTGTACTGCATAAAAGCTTTGTGGATTACTGTCAGAAATTTGCTATTGCCCTGAACTGTAACCTTTGCATGGTACCATCCATAACCAAGTGACCTGCTGCAGCTCATTAAAGTTAATGTAATGGATCATTTGCTTCTAATTGTATTCATCAGAAAATTAGACTCACTTTTCAGCTAGCAGTAAGAGAAAGAATGTGGTTAAGTAGACTGAGTGAAGAAACTGTGTTCTCCTTCTGTATGTTCATTCACTCAAACTTCTGAGTATCTCTCATGAGCTAGGATGAGATGACATTTCCTTTATAATGGGGGAACACATTTGTTACACATATTGATTGAAGAAGGTAAACACTTTACCTTTCTACCTTCCTAAAGTAAGTGCAAGAAATGTGCTGTTTAGCTAATACTACCTAAATTCCCTCCCAGAAAAGACCTCAACTGCATCAAATATTGTGTTCTGTTATTACAAATTCATCACATACATCAACAGATATATTGTTAGAACACATGCTGCAGCATACTAATAGCACTTAGCTCCTAAAATTGCTTGATCATCTAAAAATAAGTATCTAGTACTTGTCATTGCTTTCCAACTCATATCAAGATCATAGGAAGTAGTAGATGCCTTGCTTAAAAACTTCATTTATAAAAAGAAAATATTCTCTTGAAGGAAGCAGCCTATTAATTCTAAAACCTCAGGAGAGCTAACAAAGGAGCAGTACTTCTGGTAGGAGTACCATATCTTCTTTATTCAATTTTATGTTTTTTAAACATTTATTTTAACTCCAGACAATGTGTTGAAATAGTATGCAGTCAGCATTGTTTTCCATGGTACGTTTTGGAAAACAGGAAACACTTATGTATGTATTTTAAAATGTTTATTATTGGCTTAGAATGACCAAGCTTGTTGCTTTAGGCACCTTGGGGTCTTACCACTGCTGTAGTCATTCTCCTTTCTGATGTATTCTTGCAACACAGCTTTTAAATTCCTGGAGTACAGCACCCCATACTATGGGATCTGCTCTTGTAATGACATACACCAAAACACAGGTGTATTATCCTGTTTCACTGGCCCCAGTAATTTGTGTTGATATTAAATAACTGATGGCCTCAGGAGGCCATCTCAATATACCCATCTTTAAAATCAGTAATAATAATAATAAAGAATAAATATCTAGGGTACAATATATTACTATTTAGTAATTTTTATAATTTAGTAATTACAAAGCATTTAGTAAGCAGTATAAAGAGGAAATGGCCAAATCTGTTCATTGAATACATATTTCTTTCTCCCCACTTATTCACATTGTTTCAGCCTGCTTCCCTGTACGTGGCTCTGAATAGTCCTGAAATTTACGTGCATGCGGGTCCAAATATCACATAGGAATATTTACTTCCACGTAAATCACACAGGCCAGATTTGTCTGTCATTTATACAGATTTCTGGCTCTGAGGATTGAGACCCTGGATAGCCATAGAAGAGAAATTAAAGGGAAGTTGGAGTGGTGCAAATTGGATGTGGTTCTCACGCCTCCCTTCCACCCTCAATGGACAACATCACCTGATGCACCGTCAGCAGAGGACAGGGATGGCAGGGGCCTCCCTGCATGAATGCACCACAGTGGGTTGTCCCCTGAAAAAAAAAAAAAAAAGGATCCCAAAAGAGACGTCAAATAATGAGAGTGGGCTCTGGCAGAAAGCTCCTCCAGAGCAGTGCAGGAGACCTGCTTTTCCGTACCTTTGCTGAAAAGAATGAATCAAGTCATATGGATTCACAGAGGAGTGTGCTACACTAGTCATATGCTCAGAAGTGAGTCATAGTGCAAGATTCAAAGTCAGGGCTGCTCATGTTCACAAATTTTAATTGAAAAATGTGCTACTGGCATATTTATTGATGGGAAGTTTGTCACTACTCAAAGGGTCAAAAAGGATGATCAAACCAGGACTGAACGGAATCCTTCCTTAAATGCCGACAAGTCTGAGTTACACATACAATTGAAATGTTCGTATTCTTTAATGTCTCTGGACGAAGGCAGAGAACACCTAAAAGCTAATCTCAGGTATTTCTGACCAGCCCATGCAACAGTTTACAACAAATCTGATGAACCCCTCTCCTCAGGAGATTTACGGTCCCGTTTTGAAACTAGGGGATTTTGATAAAGCCAGAATGCTTATCCCAGCTGAATCTCGAGTGCCGATAATGCTGCTGTCCGCCAGCAAAGGAGCCCACGCAAGCAGGCAAAGCAGGAAGTGGGTGATCCATCACTACCAGGATGCCTAACCACATCCCCTGACTTTTTTTTATTCTGTAGGATCTTTTGTTCTCCTTTCAGTATGCATACCCAAGGATGGATTCCATCCTTACCAAGCACTGATCCAAATCTTTAAAAAATTAATACCTTCTCCTTTAAGCCACTACACCAGGTCCAGAAGTGCTCCAGATCTTGCATCAAAGTTCTTTAGGGAAAGTGAATAGGCAGTACAAAGTGCAACATTTTAGTATGGCATATCAGGGGCTGTTTGCAAGCTGTTAGATGACTAGTTAAAGCTAATATTCCTTTTTTGTAGTAGCTGAACAATGGGCTGACTGGAGATTTTTCCATGCAGTATTTTGCCCTTCTGTTAAAGTGTTTGTCCCGGATTGAATGTTTCTCTACTTGAAGTTAAGCATCTGCTCCAGTGTTTTCCTGCATGAGGGTCTGTATATCCAGCTCCGGGACTTATTTGATTTCTGGTCAATTCACTTAACACCCTTATGTTTCTTTCTCCGCTTGTGAAGTGTGGCAAATTCACCTCTAGCTGTCTTTTGGTGGTATGGAGAGTGATTCAAAAATGTTTGTCAAGCACTTTGAGATCATAGTTTTTACTATTATGCCATTTAGCAGATGTGATTATGTAACACCACAGAAAACAGTTATCAGAGAGATCCTTGTGTGTCCATGATCAGGTGCTTCCACCCCATAAACAGGTTGACACATGAGACCCACACAGAAATAAGGCAACATTAGTGCTGTTGGAAAGACTGGTATGAAAAGTCTGATTCAGGTTTTCCCCCATCATCAAACATGTTTACCTATTTAAGGGAAATGAAGAGAGACATCAACAACACTTTGTGTCTCCATCTAATTGATAGCAGGATACCACCGTGAGACAGGCTTTACCGCCGTCCAGTCGAGTACTGGGTGGACTTGAGCAACTGCTTGGCCTTAGGCTTAGGCTGTGCCTAAGGCTGGGTATGGGCTTTTGGGTGCAGGTTTTGTACAGATGGAGCGGGAGGAGGGAGTCAGGGACACCCTGGTGCCTTCCAGCTGTTTATCAGCCCATTGAGCTCCATAACGACCTTTCCGAGTGGGGGTGGAAAAAAAGAAAAAAAAGCCAACATTCTCCTGTTTTCATTGCAGGTTTAGATAAAACCAGCCAGAATAACACAGTGATGACTTCCTAGTATGTCCTGAATATTGAATATTCTATTGAATTGCCCTTTTCTTAAATGAAACATTAATAAAAGCTATTTCATTAACATTTAAGAATCTGAAGCACCTTTTAGAAGCAGACACCTCTTCTTTTTTTTTTATTTTTCAGGAGCTGGTTGTCATTCTGAGTGAAGAATCTGGGTCCCCAGAGGTATGTTTTGGAATAAATTCGTGATGCTCTGCTGTCATATGCATGGAGAGACTGAACTGTCTACAGTGAACTCCTGCTTGAAACTCTGCTTGGATCTCTGCTTCATCCATGAGAAAACCAAAATTTTAGAGCTAGCTGGAAAGCAGTTGTCCTCCTACCTAAATTTAACTGTAAAAGCCTATGTCTTCCACAAGAGCTAAAAGATTTCATTTTCCATTCATTGTTCATGTCAATGGAATTTCCTCAACCAAAAAAGACTTTCTCTAGGATGATGATTTTTTTTTTTTTTGACCGCTACCCAGTCACCAATCAAATCTGTTTTCCTGTAAAATTTCCAACCATCTCTGCCACATCTACATCATACCTTTAGGAAAGGATAGATCCTTCCCCCCTTCCTCCTTCCTAACTTCCTTCCCCCCTTCCCCCCCTTCCTTCCTTCCTTCCTTCCTTCCTTCCTTCCTTCCTTCCTT
>VXAL01013069.1:354838-365714 GCA_013399475.1 Chauna torquata | reverse complement strand
TTCTCTTTCTTTCTTTTTTCTTTTTCTTTCTTTTCTTTCTTTCTTTCTTTCTTTCTTTCTTTCTTTCTTTCTTTCTTTCTTTCTTTCTTTCTTTCTTTCTTTCTTTCTTTCTTTCTTTCTTTCTTTCTTTCTTTCTTTCTTTCTTTCTTTCCTAAAAAGCATTAACGTTTCTTGAGCAAAAAAGCATTACTTTTATTTTTTATATCTAAAAGAATATTGATATACACACTGGACTAAAAGATACTTTGTCACTAGCACGCACATTTAACCTATTGTACAGTTTTTTTATAGCCATAAATAATAATGGTCTTACAAAAATATCATGCTTTCCCATAATGCTGCATCTGATAACATAAGTAAAGTTAATATGATATGAAATGGCTTGAAAAAGGAAAAAGTCATTACAGCTATGTATCTTATAGTGTAATAGGAATTTGTAAAGAAATTCTTTCTTTTCCATTCATTTGGCCTTTTTCCTCCTTTCCTTTTTCTTTTTCTTTTTTTTTTCTTTTTCTCTTTTTTCTTTCTCTCTTTCTCTTTCTCTTTCTCCTTTTCTTTTTCTTTTTCTTTTTCTTTTTCTTTTTCTTTTTCTTTTTCTTTTTCTTTTTCTCCCACCCCCGAATTCTTCCAGTTCAGTGGGACAAAATCTTCAATACAAAACACCAGGGCATAAAAATGCCATTAACATGAATAAAAATAGCACAGGTAACTCCTTAGTGACAACGGACTTCACAGTGTCAAAATCACACAGTTTTATTGACCTAGTTGAATTTCTTCCCCTCAGAATCAGAAACTTACCCAATTTCCTGCAGGAATGTCTGTACAGTTTTAGTTTAGTTTACTCATTAATGTTTCAAGCCTTTCTACCACAAAGGAACAGACACATGAAAGTGAAAATGTACCTTTTTTTCACAGCAGGGAGCCTTCATAATGAAAACTTGGCATGCACACCTGAGGAGAACAGTAAAGCTTATAGAATTTACATATGAGGATTGTAATGCTTTTTTTGCAACTGCAAAAGAAAGGAGAATAAAAAGGGAACATGTGACATTTTGGCACCAAGATTATCAGCATACTTAAATTTTACATCTGTGTTAAAGATGCAGAGAAGGCATGTAAATATGTAGGTTTTAGCGTTCTGCATGTCTACAGATTTTTCATACATATATGACAACTAGTATTATTATTGGGTTTTATTATTATATTTCTCTGGGGTGCTGTATAGAAACAACGCAGATTGTCTTTGGCTTCTGAGCGAAAAAGCTCTCATTCATTTCAGTGGGAGATGGCTGAAGACCCAAGAGATGGGAGAAATTGATTTGCAAACCCAGGTTGCCTTCTGTTTACGGGTAACAAGGGTTTAAGGGTATTTTTTTGCCTGTTTTGCCTTCTTCTGAAAACTTGATTCTCATTTTAATATCTGATGTTGTTTGGGGAATTTATTTATTGTTATTTCTCAAGATCTACATTAATTTGTAGAAATCATGAAAACTAAAATTTAATTAATAAATTCAGCTATTTGCTTCTAAATAAATGTAACACTGCACTTGGTCAATTAAGGCATCTAAAGATCAAATAAAAATTTAAGGTTCTCTCTCAAACGTGTGCACATATTTAAAGGGAAAATAACCTTCCATCACCATCTGCTATGTTTTGTCATTTCTATCTTATTTTCCCACTCCGCATTTCCACACACCGTGACATCTATAACAACTCATGTTATTGCTTTTATCAGCAGGTTAAGTTTTCTTTACAAGTCATCTGTAAGTAATTCACCTGTGGGTATTATTTAGTTGCTATTTTAAAAGAGGGGGAAAAAAAAAAAAAAGACAACAAATCAAAACAAACTTTCTTACAGCTTGAAAATAAAAGTGAATTCTAAACATCGCGTAATTTAATCCTCAGAGATATTGACTCATTTCACCTGCCTCAGCTTCCCCATTTTTATGCTGGGAATAAAGTCATGCTT
This sequence comes from Chauna torquata, assembly GCA_013399475.1. Lineage (NCBI taxonomy): Eukaryota > Metazoa > Chordata > Aves > Anseriformes > Anhimidae > Chauna > Chauna torquata. Next base: position 363,745 of record VXAL01013069.1, on the reverse strand, counting down.
CCTCTCATAAAGTAGCCTAGTTATTGTTTGAAGTTGGTAATTATTATTCTATAGATAGATAAAAGCAGTTGGTGAAAGAATCAGATTTAAAGGTATATTACCAGCATAAAACCTTTTGTTTCAGCTCTAAAATATCATGAATCATTTGCACTAATGAGCCATGGGGGCATTCATTTTTATCAGTAATTTGTTCTCACGCTTCTACTGAACTTTTCTGCTACTCCTGCTGGAACAAGGGGTCTCTGCATGTGTCTGCAGATGCCTGACTAGTTCTTAGAACCTGACTTATTTCCTATGCTCAGTTTATGAGAGTTTTCACTTTTTTAATGCTATATCTCTAAACATAATTTTTGCACGTCTTTTAAGATCTCCTTGTCCCCTGAAATAGCCTCTTACTATCAATCTCACAAAAAAAAAGTCATTCATTAAAACAGTAAAAGAAGCAGAATTTGTCTAATAGAGTAAGAGTATGGACTATGTATATATAAAATTGGCTGAAGAAAGCCAAAGACAAAAGAAGATATATAATGAACAAATGGTGCTCTTTAAACTCACCTTTTTACAAGTAACTTACATTTTATGCCATTAATTGCAAATGTAAATTACAGTATCTCCGACACTTCTAAGTGTCTAAGGTTGTTGGGCCATGTGTTTTTGACAAAGTAGTGTCTCTTTCCCACGTAAGAAATCAACCATTTCATACTGTAACTGCAACTTAGTTCCCAAGGGGATGTGAAACCTTTTAACAAGTGAAATGGAGATGTCTCCTTTTCCTCTATTTGGAAACAAACAAACAAACAAGACCAACAAGTTAAACTTGTACTGTGTTCATTTCACAGAATTATAGCAAGTCCTAAAATAAAATTATAAAAAGAAAGGAACCATTCAACCCCAAAACTGCTTTAAGGGCATCTCTTAACAGCTGAATAGAAGTGAAAGGAATTAATCTCCACCCAGGAGCAGATCTTCCACAGACAATTTTCAGGAAGGAAAAAGCAGAGTCAAGGGAAGGCATTTGTACAAGTAATTGTCTTTAAAGGAACAGGCATATACACACTGATAATACACACGTTGCATTCTGTCCTTGACCATATGTATCCTAGAGGGAAACGAGTTCCGTCTTGTCCCCATCCTGGAATAACCAACCACACACTGTCACTGCAAGTAGATTCATGGAGAGGCTTTTTTGCTGCAGGGTTTGGGGAATGCAATGCTCTCTGAAGAGAGCAAGGGGCTCCTGAGGTCTTCCCTAGCAAACCTGGACATTTTTCTGTATATTTTTATAAAGTTATACTCACACACATATGTGAGCACATAAATATGAACACATACAGTCAGTGTGTATTCAAGGCTGAGGGAGGATTAAATCAGGCAGTAGGTTTATGTATACATACAAACAAAGGGTATGATCCTTCCCTTTGAATTTGGTTCTCTGATTTCTCTGTGAATCAAGAGAAAGTCCACTCCTTTAAAGGAAGCTGCAAGTGTGTGAAAACAGCAGTTCAGAAAAGCCAGCGTATGCCCAGCTTGCTGAGACTTTCCCTTGTCGTTAAGCTAGATGGAGAGACTATCACTCCTCCCTTAACTCCCTGTCTGCTTGTTGAAGGCCACCGAAATGACGTCTCTGGTCCTCCACACCCAGCATGGAGTAGACTCTGAGGAGGAGGCATGCACCCAAGATGTGTGCCTCAAAATGGAGTAATTTGTGCACACTTCTGCACAGAAGCCGTGTGGTGTTGGACTCCCCAGGGAACCTGGAGAATATTGTGCCAGGGGCTGAAAACCAGCTCACTTTCTGGAAGGAACCTACGTGCATTAAAGCTATTTAATGTGTCTTTTAACACTGCAGCACAGTCTCCCCCAAAGTGGTTTTCCCAGGAGGGACTTATCTGAGATCAAAGCCTTAGCGGCTGACTTATAAAGTACTTGAATGGCTCCAGAGGAGTCACTAAAAGAAAGATCCTCAGAGCCAGGGAGGCAAACCCCTTTGAAATCAGGGAGATCTGGGCATTACAATAACTGGGGAAATCTGGGTATGGGACTGGCTTTCAGTAAGCATCATCATATTTTGAATTCATCTTGGCATCTTTTGCCTTGCTGAACAAAACTTATGAGATCTGTGATCAGTTCCTGGAAATACACATTTCTGGTGGGTAAGAGATAACCTATTTTGTCATTTGAAAAGTGAAAAAAAGGAAAGCTCATATTTCCAAATATCTGTTCCCTGTTACACGGTAGAAAACAAAGGTAAATGACAGTATTGAGAGGTATCACTCCAAACCCCTGAAGAAAAATGAAGGTATGTCAGCATATGCAAAACCCTATACTCTCCATATTACATCATGGATGGCCTTAAATTTGTCTGGCTCAAGGTTGTCCTTTGATTGGTATTCAAGTGGAGTGGTAAGTGTGTGCTCTCTAATCCCTGCAACACATGGTAATTTTTTCATTCTCTCTCCGTCTCCACCTGTTCCATGGTCCAGTGGAGGGCTGCAAATCCTATCAGGGGAGTGCAGCACGGCTAAGCCTGCTTCTCTGGCTCCAGTCCATCACATGTGCACTCAGGCTGCAGAGCACCGAGCCAGCTGCAGCCGAACGATCATGTTATCAGATGACGGATGGCTTCATATCAGGTGTTTAAACTGACGAGCTGCTCCATCTGGTAAATGATTCGGGAAGTCTGGCCTTGCTTGATGAATGGGGAAAGTGACAATGCCAATCAGTGTGACCCCTGCAGCTTCCCCGCTGCCGGCCCAACAACCACAATCAAGTATATCCCACTGGTTTACTTTTTCAATCCTATTGTCACTCTACTGAGACCTACTGTCACTAAATTGCCACTAAATTATATCATTAATCCAAATATTTTCCTTGTAAGAACCTTCACAAAATGCATACCACACCTTCAGCAGGGCTGGGAAGCAGGTTATGCTGACAAAAGGCAATGCAGTTATAGATGCTGAGGGGGATCTGTTACAGATGGCTCTGGGGAGCAGGCCAGTGACACAATTATTGAGGCATTTTTTTCTTGCTGCCTTGAAATTCAGAAATCATGTGGCTGAGAATCAAGCATGAGGGGGAGACTCAATGGACTAGATTCTCACCCGGCACTGGTTCAGAAAATCACATACACTTAAAGCACGTGATGAATTCCCTCTAACTTCAGCAAAGCCAGATTAATTGCCATCAGCTTGAGATCCAGTCCTCAGTATTTTATTAAAATACATATTACAGAATATGTGATTGAAAACTAACACTGTTTAAAATTACTACTGAAGTACCATTTTATAATATGGTATTTTATGTCTATTAAAAAATACATCCCTTCTTTGTTTAAAATATTATTAAGTCTGTGAAATATAAATTACATAAACATGAGAGCTTACACTTTAATGCACTGCAAAATTTTCAGCCATGTGCTATATGCACTTGGCTTAGTTGCACAGTGTATCGCAAACTGGCTACTTATCGTAATAGAGATCGAATAATGGAGACAGGACAGAATACATAGAGACCACAAAAACAATTTTCAGTACTATATTTATTTTTAATCAGCAATTCAAAATGACTTAACTTGAGTTGTGAACAATCCAAATGCCATTTTGTTTTTGTTCTCATCTTAAAAACATATTTTTCTTTTCAGCTCCTTGATACATGTGTGTTTTTGTCCATCCCTATTAGAAAGCCACTTTCTTAAGGAACAAGCAGCAGTGAATAAACTAAGCAAAAGAGAGATTCTAATGAAAATGACAGCACAGCAGGTACACTTGTGATTTAGTGTCATTTCTCTTTGCATGCTGCAAAATTGTCAAGCATTTCAGGTATAAAAGGTAAAACGTTCTATTCCATGCAGGATAACTGCTGCAAATTGGCAACGTGTAGATATTTTAATAACAAGACAAACATCAGCAGCTACCCGAGGTATTTATCAGCCTGCACATCTTTACATTTACTGTGGATCATTCATGATCATTCCTTTGTGTACTGTAGTACTTATTTGTGAATTTGTATGCTCCTGGATGTATAGAGAGATTGTATGATGTGATTTATGTTTTGCAAAGTTGTACAAAGCAGTTTTATCACTGGATCAGTGGTTAGCATTTCAATTTTACTGGTTATCGTTGCATAGATCTGCCTCAGATGAAATTCTATCATACTCATGACATAAGGAGCACATTTGGGTTTTATTCATTTATTAACCACAAAACTTAGGAGACAGGAGTCAATAACTCTCATCTGTCCCAGAATGCTGACCTGCATTCCTCATGTTGGCATACACATGTATATTTACCTTAAACACATAGTACGTCAGAGTCCTCTGAGAAAACAGACCTTGCATTAAAAGATAGCTGGAATTTAAAATTTCTTCTAAGTGAGACATGTGATAAGGTTCCGTTGTTGTGCAACTAGCGGGTGTGGTTCTTATGGCATCTCTCCTAAGACCAAAGGGAAAGTTTTGATGCTCTGATAACCTTTCTTCTTTTGCTCTTTCTCTCCTTCACTTTCTCATAACATTACAGTGCATAATAGCTAGCCTAACACTTGTCCTTCCCCAGACAGGACTGAAAGTACAGAGTGGGAACTTGCATAAATTAATAACGGGAATGTCAATATTTACAGAGAAAGCCCCGATATATTCAGAAGGAAGTCAAAAGCCAAATGAGATGGAAAAAAAGAGAGAATATGATTTTGCCCCATTCCCCTTTCACCCTCCCCTTTTACATCTTCATCAGAGAGAAAAGATATTAAGAGCCATAAGGTCTAGTCTGGAATTGTTAGGTCCAGAAAACAGATAGTGATTTTAGTATGGGTTTTGGGTACACAGGGAATGTGGAAGCCTCTGCAATTTTTTTTTTTTTTTTCCAAACAAAGACTATATAAAAGTCAAAATTAATATATAGTTGTTTTAAAACTGACTTGTATGCATAACACAAAAGTATAAATGACTTCTCCAAGATTTATTGATTCATGTCAAGGCATCATTACTTTTCAAAGTGTGAAAAATGATCATATATTTATGACCTGCCGACTGAAGCTGTTTTGTGAATTAGCAAAAGCTCTGGAGAGGAGCAGCCTAATTGCATTATCATAGAATCAGAGATGGTTGTCAATTTTCCCCCATTTAGCTTTTCTCCTTTAGTTTGTTAAAATGAAGGTGCCATACGTTGGTTGAATTCACTAATACCCTGATGAATGAGGTATTTTCCCAATAGGCTCACTACGAGTATAAACAGTGAATTAGGGATGATAGGTCATCAATCATATCTCCTTCAAACAGATCTTTGCCCTGAGATTATTTGTTATGTATTAACAGCACTTACAAAGTTATCATAGAAAACACTCTCGTGAAAAGACTTTAAGTTGACCTTAAATCCTTTTTAGTATGTTTGTAGTGGAGTTTGTCTGTTTGGATAGATATCCCTGTGTGATGGCATACTCATATCTAATTTTGATTTTCTTCATTAACAGTCTTTGTTTCTTTTATCTTTTAAAAAGATGTACGATTTTCATATCACTCCCCTTTACAATATCTATGTGCTATGGCTGAAATTCAACATCTGCTCTGAATTTTAAGTGAATATTTTCATAGGTTTGAGGACGTTTTGGATTCAAGAACTATGCTGGTTACCTTTTTTATAGGAAACAGTCATTTACACTCCTTTCAGAAAGGTATTTAATCATCATTGGGGTAGCATCTTCACACACACAGAACTGTAAGCAAGTGTTTCATCTCCATTGATGAGCACAAGCCCCGGGTGGAAGTTAAGCATATGTTTAAGCAGTGTCCTGGCTGGAGGCACTTTCCTGGATGTTATCCTTAATTTAAACCAAAAAAGGTCAAAGGCAATCTATAATTCAGAGTACCTTTCACCTCCTGCAATGTGACTGTGGCTGGCTCCAGCTGTGCTGCTGAGTCAGTGGGGGAGGCAGAGCAGGAATTCATCCATAATTGCATCCCGCAACCAGGGCTGCATCACGTGAGGCCCCATAACAAGCTGTGCTAATAATGTGCTAACAGATGCGGGAGGGCTTCCGCTCCTGCTCCCAGCAAATCTATGACTTATCATGCTTATTAAAGCTGGAAGTAAATTTGCCCTTCAAAGATGCTCATCCAACACCCACTGAAATGAGCAGGAGGATGGTGCAGCAGGGCTGGCACCAGTGCTGGCTCAACCCCTTGGTGTCCCCGGCTGCTCATGAGGCTCCCTCGTTGTGTCCCCTTTGGTTTCCAGCTGGGAAGGTGGCATGCCGGGCAGGGGCCTGCCATGGTACTCTGGGCAAGTGCGAAGGAGCGTGGAGTGGTGGGTGATGCTTCCTTCCTCACGCACTGGGTGCTACCCGTCTCCAAAATGCTGCCTTTTGGGAGGAGCTGGGCCAGAAGCTGCGCTTCACGTTTGGTAGTCTTGAGAGGACTAGTTCTCCTAAGAACACATTGAGATCACAGTCCAATGAAATGAAATGTCTGGGGCACAACGGCATGGCAGACAGAGGACAACATGCACATTGGAGTAACCATAAAGACTTGTGCGCTGGGTTTGTAGGGTATTTATGTCTGAGGGTTGGAAGCTTGGCAGTCACCAATGTTAGTGTGGGGTAATGCAGCCCCCACCTCAACAGATAGCAGCTGTCTGTACTCTGGAGACTGCTCTGTGAATTTGCACTGATAGAAAACTTTAAAGCTCTGAGACTTATTTTAGAGATGGAGTTGTATTTTAAATTATTTTTTTCCAATCATATGCATTCAAACCTAGCTGTCACCAGAACACTTATGCAGTCCCACCTTGGCTTCATGCAGTATGGCCTAATTATATTGCCTTATTTAATTCTCTGTGCCCAGACTCTGGCTGGAACATTGGCGCATCTCAGGTACGAGGGAGTCATTTTTACATTTTGATCACATTTAAACGTACTCCTGAAAGCCTCTGTTCTTGGATGGTAGGAACACAACCTACAATGCTCTTCCTAATTGCAATATCGTAGGCATCTTTCTGAGAAGTCCCAAGGAGGCTTTGAAGATGATCAAGCTATGGACATGAATTTGGAATCCTATTAATATTTGTATAATAAGGCTTTTGTTCACACAAGTGTTAAGGAAACCCAAAGGAGTGCTAACATAGTGTGTGCACATTCTGGCTCACCTAGATGTTGATGAATAATTTTTCCCATTAGGCAACCAGCTAACACCTCCATCCAACACACAAACCTGCAATTGCCAAAATACTAAACCTTGAGGAGAGATGAAAACTAACTCGTATACTGAAGCAAAAATCCCACAAAGGCAACATTTTTGTGAGGCTTCAAAGAGGGTTTGTCTGAGGAAGGGTAGGTTCTGGCATTGGACAAGTAAAATTTCCCATGGGCAGATCTCAAGAAGAAACCTGCTTCGATGAGGTGATTCTTTGGTAATGACTTTTTTTTTTTTTCCCAGGAGGCAAATTTTTCAGAAACTTTGCTGTATTCATATTCCTACCACAGGCACCACATGTGTTTGCAGGGCTGGGACTGCAAGGGGGGCTCAGACTTGCTATTCAAACCACTATTCAGCAGCTAGAATTCACTGAATTGATTGTTTTCCTTATTCAGCAGGCTAAAGGATGGGTCAAGTAGATATGACAAGGTCAAGAAGATTATTGTAAAAACGCAAACAAGCTGGGGGAGAAGATTGCATGGTACTCTCTGCCCCTTTCCTAGCTGTACCCTGTGTTGGCTATAACTTTAACAGTCCTTAAAATTCACGTTTACATTTTAAAAGACAGAAAAAAAAAGCTGTAAGTAAAGGAGGAATGGTAGCTCTGTCATGAGGTTAGTGTTTCTTTTGAGAAAAAGCACTGAGGTTTAGAAGAATGGGGAATGCGTTATTGTAATAGAAACAAACTAAAGTGGGCTATTTCTAATTTAACAATGGGTGGCCCTGTTTTTATCAGTTTATGGTACTGTGTGTTTTTGTCTTCGTGAATACTCTTCTTTTGTCATTCAGCTATGTAATCACCACCTTTTGTAAGATAATCACAGGTAATTAACTTTGTAACTGTTCTTGTCCTGTTAGACTAGTAATTGCCTGTCTCTGAATCATGTATCTAGGAGGTTTCTCAGATAAAAGAAGATATGATCTATCCTTAATTTCTAGTCTTGACAACTGATTGAGGGCCAATTGTTTTACATATAGTGACATATTTATGGCAATTCTCACTCTGGTACTGGTTCTGAAAGGCTAGACTGAGGTTGAACCACACATCCAAAAAAATGCATCGCTGGTAACAGTGAGCTCTGTGCAATCCAGACAGAGCGTTTAAATTCTAATAGTTTTATGTTCTTTATGGTTTGATTTACCATTAGATGTACTGCATAGAGGACCACATGGTACATTTCAGGTCTAAATAAAGAACAAGACAATAGCTATATCAGTTCAGAATAAAAGTCCATCGTACCCTGTAGTCAGTCCCTGAGAGTAAGCACCAACAGTTGCTTGAAGTACATGGCAAATGTAGTGATAACTTCTCAGCATATGTTCCCAGCCTCCAAAAATCCGTATCTCAGGGGCATTTTGAGGTATAGGTATAGTTCTTTAATTGAGTAACCTTATGGGGTTTTATAACATGAATTTGTTCAGTTTTTAATTATTTCTTAATGCATGTGAAGTTTTCACATTCATTCTGTGATCTGGAATTCTACAACTATGGTAAAAATTGTGTGAAAGACCACTTTCATCTGTCTGCTTGAAGCTGTTGTTTCATATAATGGCCCTATTACTCTCACTTGCATTATATCCCTCATCATTTTGGAGAAGTACATCATATTCTTCTTCACTAATTTTCTTTTCTTTTCTTTTCTTTTCTTTTCTTTTCTTTTCTTTTCTTTTCTTTTCTTTTCTTTTCTTTTCTTTTCTTTTCTTTTCTTTTCTTTTCT
>VXAL01013069.1:331373-354798 GCA_013399475.1 Chauna torquata | reverse complement strand
CTTTCCTTTCCTTTCCTTTCCTTTCCTTTCCTTTCCTTTCCTTTCCTTTCCTTTCCTTTCCTTTCCTTTCCTTTCCTTTCCTTTCCTTTCCTTTTCTTTTCCTAGCTAAAAGAGTCCTAGCCCACTCATTTTTTCCCCATACAAAAGGAAAGATAAGCTGTCTTTACATCAGTTGTCCTTGAAGAGGCTGCAGACTAACAAAGATGCTGTATATTTTATTGCCCAGACAGCTTAAAATTGCTAAGTATTATTATCCAAAACTATGTGACTCAAATCTCTGTTATCTAATACGTTGCCACTGCATTAATAACTATTGGTGAGGAGGCCAGGAAATCTAAATATCAAATTTTCATCTTCAATGCTGTTGTCGCTTGGTTAGTTGGCTGGCAATTTTATTATTAATATTATTATTTGCTTTTTATTCTGAACTGCTTAACATCTGAGCCCTAGTTCTTTTTATATTGATGCTAGTTTTTGATCACTGTAGCTGAAATGAACTCATGTAGAATAATACCTGGGGAAAGGAGAACCAGGGCTGCTCCAGGTCTAGTACCTTCAGAAAAACTTCCCTGAAAGGAATGAGAGAAGGCATAGAAAGGGTTTGCTCTTCAGGAATCTTTCTAGGGAAAGACGTCTGAGAAAGGAGGAAGAAAGAAACTGGAAAGCAGTAGCCCATTTTTCCAAACCTACAGCCCTTTACTCAATGGGTAGCAAGAACTTGTGTTTTCTGACCTGGCACGCTCCCTCCTCAACAAAACTGCTTTGGAGGAGTTTGGAGTTTTCTCTTGCATGTGCACCTAGAAATGTTCTGCAGAAATACAGACTCCAATATGCTGTGCTTCATGGTATTGTTGATATAAATGAGACTTTGTTGCTTCTACTCTCTGAAGAAGGGAATAATTGAGAGCAATGCCAGGTAGGAATCATGTAAAATAAACCAACAATAGGTTATTTGCAGATGTTTGTAAATTACTGCAGTTATCAAGACATAAAGCTCTTTGTTCATAGGTAACTAAATATAAACAAATTTTCAGGTAGTTTTAAACATAATGGCAGGGAAAATATGTTGGAGCATTTTATATTCTAATAACTCAGTTTTAGTATAGCTAATAAAGGTTTCCTTATAATATCTGTCATCTGTATTCAAACCTTGTATTATTACAGAAAGAAAATATTTTTGTTAGAGCTCAGAAAGTGAAGGTAAGAACCTCAGGAATATCTATATTTCATGTTAGCAGTCATAATTGTTGTTGGGTTTAATTGAATATTGGAAGAAATTTTTCAGGTATGTGGGAATTCTGTACCCACATTCTGTGTGGAATTTTACGTGGAACCTGATATACATATCTTGAGAGAAATAATGTAGTCTGCCTCAGCTACAGGTTATTGAACTGCAAGCAGTAATCACTTAGTGAAATTCTCTGGCATTTGTAATGCAAGAAGTTAGAGTAAATCATCACAATGGTCCTTTCTGGTCTTAAGATAAATGGAAACTATGATATAAAATTGGTTTCATTCAGGTTACTGCATAGCTAATCATCATTGGATTAATTTTGCCACTCTGAATTATTCACCATTCTGTGCAGAGGGAAAGAATCAGGCCTATGTTAATGAAAGTCATAGCGCAAAAGGGTTTTGGATGATGACAGAACACACTGTTTTGAAACAACTTGATGGTTTATAAACAGTACATTAAATATATGAAGTATCAAGGCGAAGAGGCTTTGTTCCTTGCTTTGGCCAGTATCCATAAAGTTCAAAAGACTGTTGTGAGGAACAGGATACTGGGGTAAGTGCAAGAAAGGCAGAAAAGGGAAACCTCTGCCCCCTCTCAAGCACGGATCAGTGCCTACAACATCTTTCTCCGTCCTCTGCAGGGACAGCACGGTGGCAACCCATGGCAGAGCTGCAATCACACCAGCATCACTTGTACACCTCCAAATCCCAGTGCTATTCAGACTTTGATTAAATGTCCCAAGACAGAATTCAACACCTGGCTGAAAAGTTTTGCACCTGGTTTCAGTGCTCGACTCTCATACAAAGAGGAGAAGAGGAAACACACCTTGGACTTCTTCCAGCACTGCCTTTCAAAGTACCCATGTGTGCAAACAGGTCAGCGACTGCAGACAGCAGCATTGCCACAACAGGCAACGTCAGGCGAGGTGATCCTGTCTGCAGCTGTCAGTGGGGCTCTCACTTCACCATGGCTGGCTTTGGAGGCAATGCTAATGATGGAAGGCACTTGGGTTGCTGCTTGTCTGGTTTCCCCGTTCCTCAGCAAGCAGCCTCAGCAGTTGTGTCAGCATCACGTTTTGTGAAGCCAGGCAAGGAACCAGACCTGGAAATTGGTGACTTGATAAAGACAGAGTTGGGATAGAGGCAGTTTTAAACACAGCCCAATGCACCGATCTGCAACAACCAGCTGCGAGGAAAGGAGGACATGGCACAAAGGGAGGGAGAGCAAACAGCTGGAATGGGAAGGGCAAATGGAGACCTCGTAAGCCACCATCGCCACTGAAGAAAGCATTCCTGGTCCTCAGGTTCTGCTGCACTTGAGGGTAAACATGAAGTCTGTGTAGCAGAACATTGTCACAGGATAAGGATTTCCCATTTCAAAAGTAACTGTCAGCTTAGCTCCAAATTTATTTTGTTTAAGTACCTCAGCTTTGCCCTGGTGTTCATGTAGCAGCAGCAGTTAATTTTCATGTGACAGTGTTCTATTCTACTGACATTATCTCTTAAGTATAAGACTATTCTATTAAGATGGATGAATTGAATTTCATTTCCTCTCACTTCAAATAATGGCATTCTATTCACATTGCTTTCAGTACATCATGGCAGAGTACGGACTTTTGTTAGAGGCTGGCACCCACTAATGCTGTTATAGGAAGGGTAGAGATTTCCATTATAAATCCTCTTTTATGGTGTTTTAAATTAGCTATAAAAGTTCCTTCCAAGATGAAACTTGGCACCAAAAAAAAAAAAAAAAAAGATTTTTTTGAAGTTAAGTATGCTTTGGCTTGGTCATTTGAAATGTCTTTCACTTGCAGAAATGGAAAAAAAAAGTTTATCAGTTCAAGATGTATTTAAAATTTCTGTAAATCAACATCTTTTTTGCTCAAGGATATAGTTTGACATAAGATTAGTTCATAATGTATTCTAATTGCTTTTTGTATTATGAAGAATAACAAGTTCTTAAACTTTTGAGAGTGTGTCTTCTACATGTCAAGTAACTACTTTTCATAAAGAGTTTTACTGCATATATTCTAAATATGTTTTTATCCCAAAGAGATGTTAAAAATAACATATTCATAAATCTGCCTTAGTTCATGCTTTCATGGTAAACTTCTAACACTTATGAAACAGCTGTTACAGTCAATATTTTTTTGTGTTATAACAACTCTCTGTGTAATAACCCGTGATGTATCCTAGACCCAGATTGAGAAAAACACTTAACCAGGGCTCATGAAGCAGGACAAGGAGCATACAAGAAAGACAGCCCGTTCTCCTAGGCAAAGTGGCTGAGATGGAAGGCCATGCACTCTCGAGAACATTGCAGCTGTGGTCTCTCTCTGACTTTGCTGTCATCTGCGTGTCCCCTTCAGGCTTTTATCTCTGAAGCATATGCGTTCTTGGACACACCATTCCTTGCATGACCTCTAAAGAAATCCCTTTGTTAGCAGGCTGTGTCACAAAACAATAAAGACAATTCCGGACATAGCAAATTCACCTTAATTCTAACACTGTCAAAAAGTATACATATACCTTTTGACCAGCAGCCACAATACAGAGAACATATGCATGCTAGTAACCTTAACAGCTAAACACTTCTGTTCTTTTTATACTTTATAACTGTCTAAATTTTTATGTTTGTTCGATACTTTTTAAATTACTGACAAAGTTAGAAATGTGTCTATTCATTATTTATTGAATATTCATTGGTCGGTGAGGTTCTGAATTTAGGATACTCAATAAAGATGTCCACCTACTCTGCTCTCATTCATAAACCTTTTTATTAACCCTACAGCTTTCCCCGCACCTTAACAAGCCCTACATTAAAGTCCAAATATGCGTTCTTCGAATACTCGCGTATGTTACATCATAATAAAACCCACACAGGAAGGATTAATAGATGCATGCATCACAGCAATTACACATTAACGTAATGTACAGCAATCATGAGCAAAACATAAAAACATGTACTGCTCACAGATGTTACCGGCTTCCAACTTGAAGCCTGGTAATTGCCTGACTCCAGGTTTCTAGGTAACAATGGGCTCTGGCAGGAATCTTCACTGAGGCTAGCAGATTCAAGAGTAATAGTCAGCCTTTTTGCTCCCGTCCCCTAAATGTTTATTCTATTTTTCTACAAGTATTCAGGGAAAAGAGAAAGGGTTTTTTTGGTGGTGGTTTTTTTTTTTTTTTTTTGTCCCATTGAGGCGACCAGGAAAATCTTCTCTAGGGAAGCTGCATTTTCCACAAAGGCTGAGTGAATAGCATTGCCCAAATAGACCAGGGGAACAAAATTTCCATTTCTTATTGCAGAAGATGTCCAATAAATTAAAACAGATGAGCTTCAGAGCAGGGGCCGTCAGTATGGCAAAGCTCTCCAAGCAGCTATCAGCCTGGCTTTCATACAGCATGAAGAAGAAGCTCTTTGCATTTATAAATTCACAAGTGTAGTGTAAGGAGCAAAAAGGAAACCTACGTATCTCACACACTGCCACTGAGCACTTTAGGAACCTAACCATGACTAGCATACTAGTCCACGTGGCTAGACAATGCCTATGGAACAGTATGAGAGAAGAACCACAATAAAAACTTGACTCCAAATTTTGTTATCGGCTATTTGAATGCTATAGTGGAAAAATAAGAACTACAGTCCATCAGGTGAGGAATGTACTATGGGATATAAAATCGGAATTCAGAGTATTTCCGCTAAAATATCACTGTCCTAGACCAGAGTCATGCGGCAGTGTGGACACTAGCAGTGTGTAGGGTCTGCACTGGACAGTACATATTACAGTAGCTATATAGGCAGTATATACGGTTGTATATAGTCAGTAGCTATTACAGATCATTAAATATTTTTGAGAAATACTAAAAAATCAGACTACAAATTTAACTGCAGGCATGCCTAAAAGCCTTAATAATCATGAAGTAGGGACTGCACATATGGGTAAGAGAAGCCTATATGCTATTTCAACCCCAAAGTAAATGTATGAAAAATGATTTCCTCTTTAGGCAAAAGGCTTATCTACATGGGAAAGCAGATTAGAAGAGCTACTTGAAAATTAGTGCCATAAAAGGGTCACACTGCAGACAAACCCATAGCATGTTCCCAGTTTTGTAGAAATTTTCTGACTTGAGAGCTACCACAAAGGTCCCCAGGGTAAATTTGAGAAGATCTAATAGATCCCTAGCAGTGTGATCTGAACAGCTCAGGAGCTTTTGCAGAGGAAAATGAGCATTGTCATGTCCATCAGGCTAATAAGGAGACTAGAAAAGAACAGGGCTGCATGAACCACACAGGGAGATAGCATAGTTCCTGTGTTGTGAAAAGGAGGAAAATCAGTCTTCAGATATCATTCATAACATCATTCATACCAACTACTGTAGACATGGGGACTTTAAGTTCCTTTACCATGAAGGCAGGAGGTATAACAAGTAACANAAAAAAAGCAGGCTTCAAGGGTGGTTTGGATCATCTTGATTTCAGAGGACATATGTGAGGGTGTGGTAAGGCAACAATTTCTTGATCTAAGAAAATGTGCTAGTGAAAGCAGTGGAATTAGTGTAAGAACACATGCTATTGGTAAAATAAGACATCCATGGGCACTTAGGGTCAGATGTGCTGACACTTCTGAGACAGCTTCATCGTGAAATTGCTGCATTAATGTTTTAGAGGAAGATGTGTAAAGTTAAAAAAAGATAAAACCCTCTTCACTTTCCTAGCTTGAGCAGTTTAAGAGATGCTCAGCTGTGACTAGAGAGGAAAGGATGCCAACTTTCCGGTGTGTGTGTGCATATTTCTTTTGCTCATAATTAATAGCCCCTGTGCTTGCTAAGTTTTTGGAAAGCAGCTCGCAGCCTACCTAGGTAATGCCTTCTGACAACGTTTTGAAGATCAGTTATGTCATATGGCTGCCTTTTAGAAAAAAAATTGTAATGCATAGCAGTGCCATATGGCATCTCTGAAGAATCAGCCGGATTGGACAGACATTCATTGGATAAAGTCCCACAGCACTTGGAAAAGAATGTAGTCCTGTTGCCAAAATGTGGCCTTTGTTAATCTCCTAACTATTATTGTGCAGAAACCAATTCATCTGTATTAATTATAAACAAATTTTAATTACTTCAGTAAAAGCTCATTATACAAATATCTAATGCCAAACAAACTGCCTTAACCCTTTGTGATACTCCAAAGAAAACTTTAGATATTTGACTGGGAGTATGCTGAGAAAAGCTGAAATTTCAGCAAGATTGCAGAGTACAGTTGTGTGACATTTATTTTTTCCACTCTCCATATTTCAAGCTGTACATGTGTTTTACCGGCTCTATTAAAATAGTGTCTCTGTAGGCATAAAAGGCCATTTGCACCTCCAATCTGAGAACATATAATCGAACCTGACATTTTCTGTTGTTTAAGATTTCGAAGTAAAATATAGTCCATTTAAAACTGTAGAGATTCACAGTGGCGTGAATAGTGTGACAAACTGTGACCTGTTTATGGTTAAGGATTCATCACCATCCAGGCTTGCTTGCAGCTTTTCTGCCTGGCTTGTGGACCTACCATTGACCGATTCATCTGAGATGCAAAGACACGGGGTTTGGGGGTATCTCAGCTGTAGCTGTTCATTCTGGAATCCATTCCTGTGGACTGAGACTAACGAATTTGCTTCCTCTCATGGAAATATTTGTTTTACAGTTAGGCAAAATGCTGCAATTTTTCTTACCAAGTCTTTGCATAAATTTTTCATTTGTTTTTCATGCATGTAGATTTGTCCTCCCCAGCCAAACTTCTCCCACTTGTTGGAGTCACTTTCTGTGCCATGATATGGCATTCTTAAATGCAGCATATCCTGCCAAAGGGATTGGTCCCCCTAGAAACGGCTCCTCTAATCTCAGTTTGGCATGGAGGCAGGGGCTATGCTCTTCCTTGTAACTCAGCTATCATCAACAAATGCTCTAGGAGTCTGGGGAGGTTAATTCATTGGGACTGCTCTGCCTCGTGAGATAGTAACACAATGGGCCCAAGGTTGAAAAAAGGCAAAGAAGGACCCTGGTGTTTTGCCACAAGTTTCAGCTTTGAATGAAATCCAAAACTTGGTGGAAAAAAAAAAAGAAAAAAGAAAAAAGGAAAAAAAAAAAAGAAAAAAATAGAACTTTTTTGGTTTGAGATCAAAACTTTCCAACCCATCTTAACTATCCATCTCACTTGAATTATTAGGGCTTTCATAAACTTGTGGTCTTAAATCTCTCCAGACTTGCTGAAAATTTGACCCATGTTAATGAAACCTGCAGAAGTTTGGTATACTGAGGGTTACAAAAGACACTGCACAATTGTATGTATTTTCTTATTTCACTGAAGTTTTCATATCAGAAGGCACAATCTTAAAGATTCATGCTAGTATAGGAATTTTGGAATAATCTGTGAACTTTGGTGCTATCTGTGGCTTTATTTTACCACATCAACCATTAAGAGTTTGATTTTGTCTTGACAAACATTCCTGATGGTATTTGGATCGCTTTGGAACTTCAGAGTTTAAAACTAATAGAATCACAATGTGTCTTTTTACTGCCTTAAGCTTTGGCATTCCCCAGAGAGAGAGAGAGGAAAAAAAAAAAAAAAAAAAAAAAGTCTGTCTCACTTTAACTTGTCTGCTTTTGCTGTATTTGTGTAGATGCTGTTATGAAAGGTAATTCCAGGGTAATTAATACAAGGTTTTGTCTTTATCACTTCATTTGTCTCTTTCTATAATGTCATGTCTAATCATCAAGGTGAAGTACAATTTATATTAAATCAACAGAAGAAACTTGTTTAGTGGCTTTTTTGTGATGACCTTATGACCAGTGAATGGTCTTATATGCAATGAACAGCCTTTAGCATTAGGAACTATAAATTCCAATGGCCAGTGAAAAATGTTGAGCAAAGAAGTTCTCTGGCACAGCAGTCAGCTTTCCTGGAAATCACTGACTGAAATGTTGTCTAGATAGCTAATTTCTTCTCCTTAGAAGACAGAGGAAATTCACAGAAAGGGAAATATGAAGTGGAGGGTTTTTGCTAAAAGCTTGCTAATCCACTGTGCTTCTTTTAGGAAACCATATCTTATTTTACTTCCAAATGTATTGGCATCTTTTAATAATAAAAACTGAATCACAAAGGCTGAGACACAAGGTCTTTCCAGGTGTAAAATTGCTATACATAACTATCTGCTTTTCTGTTGTGCTTACGGAAAACTTTTGCATATATTAAAAATTAAGATAGAAAATGTCAAATCTGGATGCCTAAACTTAGATACCTACGTCACGTCGAGATACCTGGTAAATAGCTGGATTCTCAGACAACCTGAGTACAGAGTCCTCAATGACGTATTATCAATATTCTATATAACTTTATACATAAAGCAAGCAATCTGTTTGTGTTTTCTAAACACACATTTATGTACCTAGCTTTAAGCAACCATGCTAATATTTCTGAACTAACTAAAACACTTATGTAAGGGGCAGAAGAGGAGAACGGTATTTTTCAGCTCTCTTCCCAGAGGTTCTGTATTACTAGATAGCTCATTTTATATTCAGTTATAGAAAGAATATATTTTTTATTCTATCCAAAATAAAAAGCATGGAATCAGAATTTTTTATTATATATATATATGTACGCTGTAGAAAATATATGCTGAATTTCTTACAGTACATTTTATCTTTTGCCTACTTGGTCTTTTTTTCACATTCTCTCTTACAATTAGGCCTTAGTAAATTGAGGGTTACAGTCAAAAACAGCTAGGAAGAACCATGAAGCTGGCAGGACTGACTGTGCAAGTAGCCAGAGCATCTGTTTCAAAACAGTGCCATGAAATGAAACTGCAGGGAAGAAAACGCATCAAGGAATGAGATGCATTATCAAGAAACCAGGGGCAGTCAAGAGGAAAAAAACAGAGAAGCCCAATTTAAAATTGCTACAGAATTTGGTGCCACCAAAACAGGTGACAGATTATGCACAGACTGCCAGGGTTAGGCTGGCCTGGACCATGCTTAGCAAATGTCAGAAGTGAAAAGCACCTGCCACAAATAGAGTAGCCATAAGCTGAAGTGGCCAACATTGAGAAGTCCTTTATAGACAAGCCATGCTCCTATCTTCTTTCTGAAACTGTCAGACCCTAACCAGAGCATCAGCTAGCACTCGTATGGGTTGTGTTTTTAGAAAATCTGTTCATGTTTGATTTAGTACTATATTGATGGTATAGTATGCAAAAAATTATTAGCCATGAGAAATTAAAGGAAGCCATCGATACACCAAGGCCAACCTACATCTGATTAAATGCAACAACGGAAGCTAAGCTAGGGAAGTAGAAAGGGTCCTGCGTTTTTCAGGTCAGGCCTGGGATATCATTCTGTGCTCATGCAGGGTTGCTGGGAGCAAAGTACTTGTCAGAAAAGAAATAGGGCACTGTGCTTCCATGCCGTGCGTGTGAGAGCCCTGGTACAGCCTGGGATAACACTGTTGTGGAGAAAACTGCTGCTTCCTTTTTGCAGCTAAGAGTTGGGGCATGTAGCTGTAACAAGCTCTAGTAGTTGTGTCAGACCACATCCAAATTGCTCCTGTACTACAAATTAGGGAGAAGTCTACAGTAGACACTTGTGCTCCAGGTCAATAAAAACTTTAAAAGGGCATTAATAAAAACAGAAGATGTCATATTATTTTGTTGGAAGAAAAAAAAAAGATTACAAAACCTATTATTGTGGACTACTGTACTTTTCTTGGCTTTTAATATTAAGCAATTAGTGTTACTCTAAAATTTACCACAACACAAATTAATAATAGGCTTATTTTAAAGTTCTTTAAAGCTGATTGATTAATATGCTGGAAAAAAAACTAGCATGTGAGACTATTTTTGCTTCTGTGATATTCACTGTGGTTTCCAAACTTGTGGGGAGGTTTGGAGGTGTTTCCCAGCCTTGACCATTTTACATTGGGACAGGTTCAATCTGAAGGAAAATGTGCCTTGACTCAGCTGCCATCAATCCCTTTGTGTTTGTGGTTCTGTGTCAATGCTCTTTCCTTTCAGTGATGAACTCGCTTGCAAGTTGTAGAATTAGTGTGCATCTGGTGGGACTTACAGAAGGTAGGTAACCCTTGTTTTTCCTTATTTTTCTTTAATTGAGTGGCTTGTGACCATTAAAGTCCATTACTGAGGGAAGAATGTATTTCTTCCTCTGAGATTCTCCACCACAAGCTACCATCAGGCTGCATCTGCTGGGTGGAGAAGGGCTGGGAGCCTGGCTGTGCTGCCTGGGGCTGAACTCGTCCTTCAGTGATCCCATGCCTATGACTTGCTGGGTGTATTCTGGGGTGAGCTGTCCCTCTTATTCACCCTGTGTCCCATTTCCTCACCTAGTCACTGGGTGTTTTGGTTTTTGAAGTGCACTGGTGAAAAGTGCTGTGGAAGAGCAGAGCACTATTATAATCACTAAAGAATTTGAGAAAATATTTGTCATGCTAAATCCTGTAATCATGCACTTTATGACATGATACCGTTATAAACACTTTGTACTTATCAGAAAGTCTGTGAATCATTTCCCCTCTTTTTCTTCCTTACCACAGTTGCCACAAAAACAGATCTATTCTTGTTCCTTTATAAAGTAGCTATGCTTGCCAATTCTGCTGAGTGGTTGAAAAAAAGCATGCGATTCAAAATAGTATATTTGATAGTGTGAATATCCTTTGAAATGATCTGTGGTGCTTTTGCTACAGATACCAATGCTATAGTATTGTATTATAACATCCAAATGGTGAAATCAGTTTACAGAGAAAGATACTCAGTCTGCAAGAACTATCCAACCAGTACAGGAAGCTAATACGTACAGAAATAAACAAGGTGATTGAGCTTGCAATCTTAAGTTCCATACTTAGCGGGGAGAGGAAATGATGGAGGGAAATCCTTGATCCCCTTACTGGGAACACCTATTCCAGACACCTTTCTGTATGTTTTTATCTGTATATTTACTAAATGTTACTTCCTGATAACATTTTTTTTTAATTAGATCATATTTCAACATGTGCAAGCGATACTGTGCTGTTATCAGGACCATATTTCTGAAAGGCAGCAGGTACTTCTGCACAGTGTGCTGTGGGTGGGGTCATCTGACTATGTGCAAATTGGCTTTGCTTGGATGATGTCTGGGTTCCAGAGGGGAAGCAGGATTATGGCTGGGTGAGGTGAGGGTACTGTTTTGTTTGTGGTATTTTGTCTATGAATGGTAGAGTGATGCCTGATAAAACCAATAGTATCAACAGAGCAGAGTGGAGATGGTAGTCTTGTTGTGCCTATATAGATGCCAAAATCCTGTTTTGGCATCTGCTGAAACAGCTGTAGACTTAGAAACATCATAAAATGCCAGAACTGGGGATGCAGTCAATAGAGAAAACCCTCAAAAGCACACTCCTGTTCTTTATTCCATTTCTTTTCAGTGTCTGTTCTAAGCAGTTTACAAAAAAGGATCTGCTGACCAGCACTGGTGGCAATGGCTGTGAGCTCCATCCCACGTGGCTGTGGACAGCGGAGCCCCAAACCCTCATCTGTGCTGAGGGAATTTGCACTAGCATGTATTTTGGAAGGACATTTCTGTTAGAGCTGGGGAGGACCAGCAGGGCCTGCATATTCTTGGCTGACACAAGAGAGTAAACTTTTTGGCGGATAGGTTTGTACTGAGATCCCTGTGACCTGGACACTGGGAATCCAGTACAGGTTCTAATCAAAGTGTGGACATGTAGACAGGGACAGATTTCATATTTCTGATGAGAATAAAACAATTATTGCATGACTGGCAGGAGAGATGAGGGAAGGGCTCATTTTTTTCCTCCAAATCCTGTGTTCTCTGTTACTCTGGTTCTCATTGGAAATATAAGTACTTGGCTGTAAGGAGAAACACTTGCAAATATTAACAAAGCAAGTTGTAGTTCCTAATTCACAAGGCCAGAAGCATGAGTATAATTACAGGAAGAATTGTAAATCATAAGGTTTTATTTTCTTAAGGAAGACCACTCTGCGACACTGAACTTTGTCCCCAGTGTTACCACTGGTCTTTGGAAGTTATACCTGTGAAACAGAGCAGCTTTACCTCTCTTTTTGTTCTGCTTTCTGACACCATATTGGAAATTGGTTATTTAATAAAATGTAATGCTGTCCAGATTTACAGCTGTGATTATAATCAAATGGCACGTGTGAAGTTAGTGCTACAAAAAACTTAACACAAGGAGCAGAGACATACACTTTAGCACAAAGAGTGGTGATGTGCACATTAGCACGTCAATTTATCCAATGTGAAGTGAAGCAGAAAATATTTATAAATCATTTGTCCTTCTAAAGGAAGGTGATGCTAAGACATTGCCCTTAACATGTTTGATAAGTACATTCTGATGTGATTTAAGTCTTTAGATAGACTCAAAATGCATACAGAGAGCCTTGTGGCTTTGAAACCAACAAGAATGAACACATCAGAGAGTGCCTGATATGTAGGATTTTAAAGAACTGACAAATACGCCTCACAGAAATCTTACAGTTGAAAGCCAAGGTAAATGTAAAAAATGTGGGATAACTGGCACAGCAATAAGAAATTAAGAGAGTGAGAGATCAAATATGTGAAAGGAAGGAAGGAAGGAAAAGAAAAAAGAAAAAAGAAAAAAGAAAAAAAAACAAAAGAAAAGAAAGGAAGGAAAAGAGAGAGAAAGAGAAAGAGAGAGAAAGAAAAAGAAAAAGAGGGAGAGAGAAAAAGAAAGAAAAAGAAAGAAGAGAAAGGGAAAGAAAACAAAAGAAAATAAAAAAGCGGGAAAGAAGGAAAGAAAGCAAGCTTGAGCACTCCATATTGAGGAAATGAGACAGAGCTAACACGTACGCAAAGCAGAGGCACTGGGGTGAATGCGTCTCCACACAAATGCAGAAAGGAGACAGCTCTGACTCCTCGGCGTGCAGGAGTGCACGCTCACAGGCGCATCCTTGTTTTCAGCTGGCCTTTACCTTTACTGTGGAATAGGCATTGCAGTCACCAGTGGGAAGAAATTGAGGACAGGTAAGCAGCTGAGACATAAAGAAGCCAATGCTGCCAAGCCCGGTTCTATTTTCCTTGTCCTAACTTCCCCAAGGAAGTGCCTGAAGTTTCCACTTTCTTTTGGTGACAAGGGATCAGGCTCAAAAACTTTGAATTTTTTTTATGACGATGTAGCACAGGAAAGTGATCTTTTTTTGAATTTCTTCTCATTAAGAAATAATCTAAAAGAGATTCCTGAGGTCTCCATTAAGACCAATAGAAAAGTTAATTCTTTCTTTGCTTTTTTGTGTTTTTTTTTTTTTTTTAAAATTAGGCCTTATTTATTTATTTATTTAAAACAACAACAAAACCAAAAACTCTAGTGTAACACTGATCAACCCCAGGGTAGTGGTCAAAAGATCAGTTGGATGGACATATGTCATACATCAAATCAATATCTGCTTTGTTTATTAAGGCAAAGAGCATGTTCTGGTGATTTTTTTCTTAATACTGTTACTACAAGCAAGTCTTTCAAGTAGGTTTTGCACAGCACACAGAGGAAGTAAGGCCACTTTGGTGAAATCTGTCAAATTCAGAAAAAAGTGGTTTAACCCAACTGAAGCAGTGTATGTTTCTCTCATGCCAAGTATTGCCTAAAGTTGTACTTCCCACAGCTTAAAAGAAATCTTTGTAGGATGACAGGGAACTGAACTGATATTTTGGTTTGCTTCTTTGGTATCAGTTGTTGTGAAAATATCACAGAAGTAGACTTAATAGGTCTTTTCTTGATCTATTCCTGTCAGCAGGAAGACATAATTAAAAACCAAATGATAACCAGTGTCCTCGCAAGATACAGGTAAAGACGTGCAAGATCCACTTCATCATGACGATGCTGAAACGAAGACACCTTTCAGAAAATACAGTTTTGGTAACCAGTTTGTCATCACAGATAGATCTGAATGATTCCAAAGGAGTCTCTAAGCCTTAGAGGGAACTGTATTTTATGGAGTGTGAGAGAAACATTGCAACATCAGGATTAACACAACTTTGGAAGGTGATTGAAGCTGCTGGACAGAAACAGAGGAAAATACAGGCTACGGCAGTCAGTGTATGTGACTGAAACAGAATGAAATGGAGGCAGGAAAAAAAAATCAAGGCTCTATTGAAATACCACCACATCAAAATGCATCAGAACTAGCATAGCTCATCAGCATGATAAACTCTGAAGCAAATTCATACTTAACCTCTCATTAAAAAGGCCAATCTCTTTTAAAAACTGCTTAGAACAGACACTGAAAAGAAATGGGATAAAGAACAGGAATGTGCTTTTGAGGGTGCTTTTGAGGGTTTAGTGACTACATCCTCAGTTCTGAGGCATTTTATGATGTTTCTAAGTCTACAGCTGTTTCAGCAGATGCCAGCAGCTATGGTCTTGGTATGGTGCTACTCCAATTACATGGACATGATTGGAAACCTGTAGCATATTGTTCCAGATAGCTTTCAGATGCCAAAGCCAAGCACAATCCAATAGAGAGAGAATATTGTGAAAACATATGGGCACACAAAAGAATGATACAGTATATTCTTGGTCTTGATAATGTCTAATGACAGCCCCATGATACCCATGTTATTGATAAGGTACTGTTTAGACTGTAGAGATCATTCATGCACTGGAAATAGAGAAATATTCCCCTGCTGCAAAATAGATTCACATTAAGTTCATCTGGAAACTGATGGAGATCACTGTCAGTGGAAGTGGTCTTCAAGGCCAAAGTGTAAACTGGTGCCTTTTTGACACATTCGCATCACTGCAGAAACCAGGTTAAATTGGTCATATATGGCTTATGCACAATTGCTATATATGTCTGTAGCGACCTAACCCTGCTAGCTGACTCATTTCTCAGTGACCAACCACTATCCTGGCCATCCATTGCTTCTGTAGGCAGGGAGGCCTGTGAAGTCTCAGATTAATTGTCTATAATTTACAACTCAATTCAAGTTTCCTGTATCTCATCTCTAAGAATTGTAATTTGCATAGTAGAAAGGAAATTATTACAAAAGATACATTACAGACATTGATATTTACCCAAATGCAGCGCAGTGACACACAATACTGTACATTAGTTCCAAGCAAGCAGCTCCAAAACCACAGAGTAAAATCATGAATCTGATGATAACAAAGAAACAAAGAATTCAGAGAACTCTCATACGCAACATTACTTAGGAGAATTTGGGAAAGAACAGGTAAAGCAGGGCGCAGAGGAGAAAAAAATCCGGTTGGTTGTTGGGGTTTCTCCTTTTTCCATCTACTTTTTTTTTTTTTTTGTAAGATGGGCTCTCCAGCTTCCTACTCATTCCACAAGCCAGTGAAACATAGAAAAGCAAGTGTATATATACAAATATTTTTGAGCTTGATACTCCATGAGATATACAATGCCTGTGAGGCCTAATTCAATAGGTTTTGTGATGTGGAACAATCTCCAACACACCACATCCAGCCTTCATCGCTCAGAGAACTGGATTGATGCCTAAAGCTTGCTAAGAACAGTCATGAGAGTAGCAAGGAGAGCACGTTATCTTGGTTCAGCTCTGGGGCAACCCCAACATCAGCCCCTGGAGCAAGCCAGCTCTGCTGCTTACAGCTCATCAGATCCAAAAAAGCACATCCAGCTGTGGATGAAAATCTTCTATCTTAAAATGGCTCTGTTTAAAGGACTTCAGACAAAGAGTTGCTAAATCTTCAATCTTTCTCCTTTAACTATTGCTTGCTATTTTAAATAAAGCTTGAATGATTTTTCACTGTGAGAAGAATGATCAAACTTCTGTAATCGAGAAAGGTATTCACCTTCTCACAGTGAGCTAGTCAGTATTTAAAAAGTCTCTTCTTTAGATAAAACAAGAAAAATTTAAAAGGGCAAAGCAGAAGCTCATACTGTATCACCAAACAAACACAAATCAATGAATTCATCACCTCTGATTTAAAATCTGAACCTTTTTTTTTCCTTGCAGATTTTCCACATCAGAACTGAGGAGCAGAACCTACTGTAACTTCTCCATTCGGCTGCTGACACAGGAAATTTCATCCTTATGAGACCAAGAGCCAGCCTCCACTTGCATGCTTCTGTGAAATTCAGATATTGATAACCTTTCCCACTCAGACACCAGAGTGATATTGGAAATGCAAAGATTTAGTCAGAAACAGTTTGTTTCTGCTATGGGACCTTCCAAAAGGCTTGCATTTCAAGTTCTTCGAGCTGCTTGAAAAGTGGCAGGGGCATCTTTGGCAGCACCACGTCCCACCGGTGATGAGGACAGCTCAGTAGTCACATCTTCTTGGATCTCCTGGATGGCTAGGAGACACAGTCCATAAGTTGTGTCACTGCTGGCAGTGAACAAATACAAGTCAAAACAGGCAAATCAGTCCTTTGCACATTTTAACATGTTTTTGTCTTGTAGATAGACTAAAGATAGTTTCCACTTTTGAGCTTTTTTAAAAGGTCTTCTAAATTTGACTTACTTGGTTTGTTATGTAGGACACAGCTATCAAAAACACTATGTTTACTGTTTTGTCCATGGTTAAAACGCAAGTAATTGTGTAGAAGGGAAGAAGTTTGAGCTAAAAATATGTTGGTTGAAAAGGAGAGTATTTTTAGTAATAAGGTCTGTGAGCTTCTAGTTACAATCCTTTCCTGGGAAATCAGTGGCCAAACACGTCAGTTATTTCAGTGAGACAGAATCAGGTTGTTTCCATAGACGGGCAATAAATTATTATGGCACTTCGGATGAGATTTTGACACATGCAGCAGCACCTTGTTTCAAGGAAAGTTCCCAATGAACTGACAGAGAACACATCAGAACTGGTTGCTATTCTGTTCAACCGAAGGTCGCTGAATTTAGGTCTTTATTTTTTTAACCATATACCATGGGTTTTCTTAGGAAGCCGTATTCACAGCCAGTACTTTTGTTACTTTCCCGTTAAAATGTAAATTTTCGCATTGCACCATGTAGTGTTAAAAGTGTTACGCTTGTTTCCTTTTTGTTCTGTAAACAGTATCTCTCACACCATGCTGTGCCCTCTCTGAGCATTTCTGTATTACGCCTTATTTACTTCCAATGTCCTTTTAACTTCCACCTTTAAAAGTTTTTAAAAAGAAAGCTTTTGCCAGTGAAAGGGGAAAAATTGCTTCTGTCTTCTATAAGACACCATTTTTTTCATTATTGCTACTTTTCCGATTTGTCTGAGAGCAGAAGTAACAAGTGACTGATGTTTCAAAGCATCTTCCCTGTAATGATGCGCATATGAGACAACATTTTAAGTTGCTATTGATCTGCAAATAACTATTCCTGAGCAAACTAGATTTCATCGGTTTCTTTCTAAAAATAAACCAGGCTTTAATTAGAGTCCAATAAGTGAAGTAGTGTCGGGCTTAATTATCTAGCTGAGTTTTTTCCACAGCAGCCTGAAACTTAGAAGTGTCATTTTTGTTTGCTATGATACTTATTATTTTATTTTAGTAAAATACCTGCTTTATGTTAATATGTTTTTCAGCTTAAGTGGCGCACTACATCTAGATTTTTAAATTATTGTCTTGTGGATTATAAAATAACCATATTAGGACTATATAAAGGCAAGGCAAAATCTAAACTCAATTGTGGGCATATAAATAGTGCATATATGCATAATTGTAAATACAATGTAAAGGAAACTAGAATACCAAAATCTCTAAGCGACTTCTAGAGTATTTATGTATCTCTGTGAAGGAGTTTTCCAGTTTAAAGAAAAATACACATTTTGAAGCAATCACTATAATAAAAACTGCCTTCAAGAACAGTCTGAATTTTTTATTTCCCAGACATAGGCTTTAAAGTATATATTTGTTTAATTTGGTTTGATGCAAATATAAACAGTAGTTGCTGGGGTGTGTGTGTGTAGAAAATGCAGTTTCAGTTACATCACCCCTAGGTCACGATTATTAATAGGGCCCCCAGCTAGACCACTTTGGTGTTGTTTGCTGTTGGAGACATGGAGATCTGCTATCCCAAAAAAGGAATTCACCTCGCATTATGAAACCTGAATGAGCCAAATCTTTGATCCAGCAGCCCTGTCAGTATGTCAGTTAGTTGTAGCCAGCAGAGAAACACAGTTATATTCCCTGTTTAAGCTCATGTGTAAGTGGAACTACATGCTATCAACACGTCAGTGGAAAAGATAAGAGAGTTATGTTGTTACCCTTCCACACACAAAATGCCACTGGACTTTTTAGGATACCTAGCACTGAGGGGCTGTGTATTCGCAAAAGGTAACCTGGACCAGCTCATGCACCTTGCATCCATTGCTTTAGAGGAGGTGCCCACCGATACGTATGTTACAGATGCTCACTGGACCTGCTGAAACACTAGGTAAATGTAATTAGGGAACACGCTGACCTTTGGAGCTTGCCATAAGAAAGCTCCCCCCTTTACCTCATGGGCATGAGCAACCCTGCCTGCAGCTCAGCTTTTGGGGGACTTCTCATGGTGTTTAGGTAAACAGCTTTGTGGCTGCTTATTTTCTTCCTGTATGATAATAGACCATGATTGTTTATCGCAGGTGGCTGCCCAGCAGGTGGGAAGTTAAGGAACTGGATGCATGTGTGTTAGGGCAACAGTTTTCCCTGATTAGGCAAGGTATCCTGTGCGAGCGTGTGTGTGTGTGCTGCGTGGCAGTTAATACAGCACTTATTGCTTCCAGGAACCTCAACAGCAAAGTGTTTCCTGCTCTTTGACACTGATGGAAAACAGAATTTATTCTTTCCATTTTGGTGTTTCTGTGCTTGTTAGAGAAGAAGCTTTGAGCCTGTATTATTGAAGCGCAACCTATCCTTTTGTTTTCAGCAGAGGAAAAAAAAAAATCTCAGCACTAAAAACAAATATTTTCTATTTTAAAATACATTTAAGATTAAATATTCATGTAATAAATATTTAACATATATTTATTTGTATAAATAAATCATATACAACAGATTAAGACAAGGTAAGCTTTTTGCTTCTGTGGAAAAGAAAGTTTTCAAAATGCTTTTTTCCCTCTTTTTGCTTGATGTTGTTATATTTAACGAGTAGAGTCTTTCCTTTTGAAAAGATTTTTTTTTTTAATAAGAAGCCATATTTCCCTCAAAAATGTGTGACCTTTGTGACAAAGCTGGCATTCCCGCAAATGACCATCAATATATAAGTTTTGCTTATGTGATCTTTTCCAAAATAATCCAGCTCTCCTTTTTCTGTCACAGTGCACATATACTTGTGCAAAGTGCTTCAGAATGGCATGACAGTAAAGGGTTTTTAGGAGTCCTGACAATGCCAGAAGGTAAAGAAGAATGCGAAAAATGTTGTTAGCATAGAATTTAATTAAGGAATTCCCCAAATAAATATACATGAAGCAAGGCTAAAACCTAGCAGGTTAGACAAGGAGAAGATGTCAAAATGTACATCAGTGGAGCTTGTAAACTCCTGAAAGTAGATAGCCTCTTTCTTTCAGTTTGGATGGAACTTAATACGTTTTCATCACAACCAAAAGCAGAGGGTAAACAATAGCGTGAAGGGAGACAAGCAGGTGATATGTCAGCTCTTGCAGCATGTACATCACCTAGTGGACATGCTTTGCATACTAAAGGCTGGGTATCCTGCTGCTGCACTTTTTCTGCTCCTCTTATCAAGCGCTCGTCCTGATGCATGGGGTCAAGGCAGGATTTAGCCTGTACTCCGGCCAAACTATGAAGAATTTTCCAAAGAAAGTATGCGTTAACTTCAGCGTGCATCGCGCAGCAGCTTCCTTCCCGCCACGGTCCTCCGGAGCGTGGGACCTGCAAAAGGTGCGCAACCAGGAGGGGATAAAAACGATGTGTCCCATGCTAATGTGTAAAATACAGGGAAAATTGGATTGGAAAAGCACGGGTAAGGGGAAGGTTCATAAATTAAAGCTATTAGAGATCCAACTTAACACTGTATCTGACTATTTAGTTTTATACGAACATTTACTGTGCCACTCTGTCAAAATGAGTGTTTCTCGAATGAGCGCTGCAGCAGCGACAATCCAGCCGCCACACGTACACTAAGGCCCAATCCGCCCCCCTCCGAAACAAACAGGGAGATTCTCGTGTGCTTCCCGGAGGATGCAAGCGAGACTTTCAGGAATGGAAGTTGCTTTAATAGAAAGACATTGCTGCAAAACAGGCGTGGACTTCAAGTCTGCACAGTTTGAGCGGAAAAGTGTTTGAGCAGATTCTGGACGGGGAAGTGTGACAATGTTTGATACTTGGAGTTGCAAGGCAGTGACAATTAGGAGGGACATACTTGTCTCTATTTTTAAACAGCAGTGAGGTGAGTTGATATAGAAATTCTGTTCCAAGAATTTCAGTGCAGATGACTGCCCGTAATATAATTATTCACAGCAAAGAGCAAGCCATGTTTCAGCTCTGAACATTTGATCCGTCTATGTACAATCAAAATACAGTCAGATTTGGACAGCCTAGCAGGATATTTCTGACTTCCATGTGCAACTATACTTCTCCCAGCCTTTCTCTCACACAATGTCACACAGCGATACACAGTGTAAATCCTTCATATGTCAAATCAGACATGGCAGCTACAGTCTGCAGAAAAAATCTGCAGGGTGTAAAGTTACCAAGTATTTGTGAGGTCTACTGTGAGGCTGCATTTTTTTTTCTTCCTGAAACATGAATTCATCTTTCAAAGAACATGTTTATTTTTCCTTTTTCACTAAAACATATCTACTTTCTCCAGGAAATAAATAGAGAGAAGAAAAAGGTACGGGTAAGATGAGTTTGCAATAAGCCAGGCTTCAGTCATCAGCTTTGGAATATAATGACAATATTTGATAGTTACAATCTTTTATGATTTAGGAATCATGTCAACTTATTCTCCCAGCGTGTCTGGGGAAAGTATAGTTGCCATGAGGGAGTCCGTATTTACCGCTCTCCGCTATCTGAGCGGGCTTTGTCCTTACCTGGCACAGCAGGAAATGCTGTGCTATACGAGCCAGGGCTGGTGCTTTAGAAGGTGATTTCTGTATTACTCTCGTTATGGAAAAAGAAAACAGAAGTCTGTAAACTTTAATCAATTTGTAAGAGGATATTTAATTGCTAAGCTCAGACTAGAATTTCCAGAGTTTCTAATTGATGTTCCTGCCCTATTTTGGAAGATAATACCTAGAAAGTCAATTGATCTTTCAGACTAAAGGTACAAGCCAGAGGTAAGTGCTGTGCTTTTTATTTATTTATTTATTTTTAAGCTGAGAGTTAGGACTCCATGTTCAGTCCCTGACACTTTAGCAAAACATGCTCTGTGACCATTGGCAAATCTCTTATTCATTTTTCAGCTTACATACACAACACTGGGGATGAAAGTATCGCACCTCAAAGATTTTCACTCTCAACTAAAGTTTCTAGATCTGCAGCAGACAACGGAAGTCTTGCAAAATTTGCTATTTTTAGATAATTTTAAAATATTTGAAAATACTTTTTAAAGATTGTTCAATAATTTTGGCCTCGAAATAGACCTCTGTAAAACAGGTAGCTTTTAAGTTAGAAATCAATGCCAGGCTTGTGGCTTCTCATCATTTTTGCAAATTGAAATCACTATAGAATAAAACACGTCCTGATTTATGCCCCGTTGAGCTGAATTTACTTCAAGGTAAACTTGACCCCTTATTATGCTATGCCAATCTGTTCATTAAAGCCCTGTGTACCTAAATATCTGTAGAAAAGGTAGATTTATCCAGATCATAAAATATATTTTAAACATATTTTCAAAGTCAACCAAATTTTCAAAGCTCGTCACAGAGGCAGATAAATGGTGCCCATAAATGTCCCTTCCAGGAATGTGTATGTGCCTATCATAAACACATGTAAAGCTACTTTGCATTCAATAGGTCTATTTAAGTGCTTAAAATTAGATGCTTGCGAATTTGCAAGATCAGGCCTATAGAGTATGTGTGCATGTGCGCGCGCGTGTGTATGTACAGCGATGAACAATGCAGGCTGATGAGAAGTTACATTATATGCTAACGCTTTTACCTAATATTTGCCATTTGAAAAAAAATTAAGCTAAATACCCAGGCAGTTCTGACAGTTCCAATCAATTATCTACAACCTGAAAAAAAAAAAAAAACCACTTTTTTCCTCACTATATGAAGTTGATGTGGTTTTTTTTTTTTTTTTCTCATGGAGATGACTTCTTTATATAGTGTCAACATGATAGCAAAAGTACTGGTTCACTATAGGTTGCATCACTGACAATAATATTCTTTGAGAAATGTAGAAGGGAATAACTGATGAATTGGAAAATATATGGATGCCTACTGAAATGATTATGTAATGAAACACAAAGTCAAATGGTAGCACGCTTCTATTAATTGTAGATGATAGTAATTAATTTCCAACACAGTTGCGATCGCATTTCTGCATTTAGAAGAATCCAGAATCCCCTTCCAGGAAAGTGTGAAATTGCATCTGGGTTCTGCAAGCCATGAAAGCCTATAAATTTCTTTCTTAAAAAAAAAAAAAAAAGAAGGGAGAGGCCTTCCTCGATACTGTACTTTACAAAGAACGAAAAACAAAGGGAAAAAGAAAATGATAATTGTTTTCTCTAAGGCTATTATCTAATGCGAAAGCAAACAGTCTGACTGGAAATCAGCTAACAGAAGGGGATTAGAGAGTAGATCTGAGAGTGGCTTGATTTCTAGCACTGCTGTCTCTTCACACAGTGATGAGACACAGGCAGAGCAGCCAGGAGCTCTCCAGATGGCTAGAGAAAGTGTTTGTCTTGGGTTACTGCAGGGCAGTCTGGACTCTTAAAGCCGGGGAGGCATCATTAGGGAGCAAGTTAGATGTCCACCCAGTAAAAGCGAGCGAGAGAGAGAAAGAGTAGGCAGGCTGCCCGAGAGGGACCGCGCTCGCCTATTGTTAACATATACTTGACCCCCACTAACCCCCTCACGACACAGATGTCTCCTACCTCTATCACCTCCCACTGCTTTAAGCCCTCCCCCCCTGCACCTGGGTAGCGGGGCCGGGCCGGCTGCCGGCAGTATGCTGCCTGCCTCGCGAGGTGCCTGCTAGCGGGGGAGCCGGGCGGAGCGGCGCGGCACGGAGCAGCGCAGCCTCGGGCGGCTCGGCTCGGC
>VXAL01013069.1:263153-329739 GCA_013399475.1 Chauna torquata | reverse complement strand
CGGCCCCGCGCCAGCCCCGACCGGGAGCTCCGCGCCGGGCAGCGGCCGCCCCGCAGCCGCTCGGGGTTCGCTGCTAGGGCAGCCCTCGGTCCCCAGCCCCGCGGCAGGCTCTGCCCTGCCGAGTCGCGGTGCTGGGAGGACCCGTCTCTTGGAGCCTGCCGGTGGTGGCCACCTGGGCGGAGGCTGCAGCTTCTGCTCGGAAAGGGTGCGGGTTGCGATCCGCTGAGCCCCAGACAGCAAACCTGCCCTAAAGAGCTGCTCAAGTTCTCCACTGCCGGCCGCAGCGGGACTGGAAGCGCCTCCGTTTGCTAGGGCAGTACGGCTCCAAGGCGCGCGTTGCACGCCTGCCTTTGCAGACAAACCGGGACGCCGGACTGGTGACAGGCACGGCACAGTAGTGACCGGGCGGAGATAGGTGTATGCCTCTTAAAAGCAGTCTGCGTGGACGACCGTGCTGTCCATGGGAACACAGCAAGTGTCGAACGTTTGGCTGTAGGCATACCCTTGACTAAGTAAAAGGCTGTTTTCTGAGTCTTGGTATGTAACAGCCAAGGGGTTGCTCCTGCAAATATTCGTGTGCTTGATGTAGCTCTGACCCCTTTAACTTTTAACATCGCTTCCCCTAATTAATCTGTTCAGGCCCCAGACTTAAATGGCTGTCCACAGCTGCTGCAAATTGATTTATCCCCTGATGGTGGTCTGAGTTGCTGACCAAAGCAGGATTTTTTTTTCCCCTCCCCGTTTTTGGTCTACTAATCTGTTTTGACTTATTTTCTACTTAGAGTAATACTTGCATGCTTTCTGAAGGACTCGGAAAATATTTTCTTTTGACATGTAGCTAGAAACATAATTATTGTATTTGTAAACACAATATGTTAGGGCTAAGGGTGAATATAATTTATTTAATTATACCCTTGTAGCCTTACATTTCCTCTGTTTCTGCATCCTGACAGATGCAATGGGAAGTTTAAATAAGCAACTTTGTTAAGTGTAGTTTGAGGCGAGATGTGAAAGACGTTTTTAGATATGAATTCTGTTGTTCAGGTTTTCTGCTCTGCTTTTCTGGTAACAGTTTCAGTGAATCTGGGTAACTTAGAGGGTTGAAACTTGTTTCTAATGGTTGTTAAAGCTGATGCTTGACCTTTTCATAGGAAGTCTGAAAACCTCACTCAGTTTATTCTGGGCTGATTTCCTTAGGAAATCCAATATGATCAGGGAATTTCCTTCAGCTCAGCTGAATGCTAAGAAAGTTAGTCTATCTTGTTTATACAGTCTGGTTTTAGCACTAGGTGTTTCTGGGGCTCCCCATCAATGGAAAAAAAAATACTAGGAAAAAGATCGGAATATGGCATATTCATAACTGTGCAGTCTGTGAAAACAAAGTTGGCAAAGGCTTCATTAGATGTGAGACACACTGCAGACTCGCTGTCAAGGTTTTCAGTTAGGAAGTTGCACTGCATTTGATAATTGACAACTTTTTGAAGGTCAGTTTTATCATATCTGAACCTGCAGTACAATTGCTGCTGCTTTCAATTCCTGCATCACTTTTCCTTTCTGTCATGGAAAACTCAAATCACGCAACAGCGTGAAGAGAACCCCAAGCCCCACCGAAAACCCAACCCACCCTTAAGCCCGTTGATGCTCTGGTGAGCTGAAGCCAGGCCAGGCATACAGGAGATAGCGGGACTCGCCGCGAGACGTCGGCCCCGCATCACAGGACGGTGGGAGCGGGCTGGAGGAGACAAGAACCATTCTGTTTGTAATGGAATGCAGACAGCAGTGTTAGGTCACTGCTTCCTGGCAACTGCTGCACGAGTTGTTTTTCTTCAAAGGCTTTGAGCTTTTAAATAGTTTCCAAAATCTTTTCAAGTAAAACATTGCCTTCTACCATTTCTGAACACCTTAACATTAACTCGTTTCTTGCCTACATAAAGAACCAGTAAAACATCACACGGTGTCTCATCTGTACATGCTTAACACTATGTCTGCCTGTGCGCACATGGAGTTTTATGCTGGAAGTACTGTTTATAGAATAAAGGCGAGAAAAATAGCTCCACCTGGAGTGCTGGCCAGTGGCTAGTCAGTTCAGGACATTCTTCCCTGTCAAAGCCTGTTTCTCACTTCTCTGAAACGAACTTCAGACGACAGGCATTGAATGCGAAGCTCACTTCATTGAGGTACCGTGCAGCCTGCAAACCCCTCGTTGCCAGACACTTTGGATGAAATAGGCATCTGCAGTATTTGCATTGGGGGTGATGGGAGAAAGGGCTTGCAATTGGTCATTTTCATCTTTGAAATCCACTTGCCACAGTCCATTACTGTTAAATCTTTAGCTAATTGAATAAGGATATTAGTATGTTGCTATTGCAGGAGCTTCAGGTTTGTTAGATTGAGGGGGGAGATTTTGTTCTTTGTTCTGTAGAAACTTGAGTTGTCATGCAGGGATCAAGAAGCCTTATCAGCTGAAATAAAATGTGAACTTGGCGCTGTGAAGAGGTTATTTCTCATGGTTTGGCTGAAGAACTGCAAAAAAATTATTTTAAATCAGAATAAATAAATAATAATAAAAAAAAGAAACTTTGATCCATTTACTTAGTAGCAGCCTGCTCTTTTTCATACAGCCTTTAATATCAACCTAGAATATTTATAAAAGTTTAAACTGACACTGAATTTAGCATAAGGATTGAGAGTCTTATATACTTAAATACTTAAAACATTGGCTTCCAGATTCTATTTTCTTCACCTTCTTTCATGTGAAAGATCCAAAAGAGCTAGTTTAAATACTGAACATCTAATGTAAAGGGTCTTGTTTTTTCACATAAATGTTACTTTTTCAAAGAACTGCTTTAAAATTGCAGTTATTTTGTTCTTGTTTACTATAAACTTGATTAGCTTAATAAATGGTAGCGTAAATACATCAGGAAGTAGTATATTCTATGGTTTCATGGATAAAGAAAAATGATCAGCAGATGTAAAAATCAAAGTCAAGATATCCTGCCCTTCAAAAGGCTTTTTTTTTCCCTTCAAAATATTTTCATCTGAAAGACACTGACTTCCATCTTCATTTTATTTTTCCTGCCATTGACATGAAAGTTCCCAAATAACGTTTAGAGAACAGTGGACATTTTATTAAAGTAAACATTAGTTCAGTATAATGGAGGTAATTGTAAGTGATAAGAGCAGAGCAGGTTATCTATGTGTTGTTTAAACAGAAGGAGCTATTTTGCACCATTTCCAGTAGCCATCTGTAGAGGAGAAGGGTTTGCACCTGTCTGTCCACACTAATTATAGATTAGGTCCAAAGAAATGAAATTCGAGTAGGCTTTCTCTTAATGAAATCCATAGTGATTTTATTGTAAATGTGTTTTGTGTACAGACGGTGATGGTTGGGCTGTGAGTAAAATAAATTGCTGTATGGCTGTCATGTACTTGTAGTTGTAAAGCAGGATACTGCTACATTAACAAAGGTGCTGAATAAAATTGCAGTGTTCCATTTATGTCCTAGGCTTCAACTGTGGCTTTAGCTAGATTTAGCCAAAAAGGTTTACTTTGAGCCCAGTCTTTTAGGGGTATGTTTCAGGGCTGACTTCTCAGTTACCATCGTTTTCATGTCAATGTACTGGCACATAGGTGGTCCTTTGGCTGAAATATATGGGGTAGAAATGGTTTCGTGTTAAATATGTACACACATGCATGCGGAGTGTGTCAGAAATACTTTCCTCTGGTTTAATATTATATTGCTAAAACAAAGTGGAAAGAGTGAGAAATACATTCTGCAGTAAAAGGTCACATGAATTTCTACCACATCTGTTTATAGTAATTATGAACATAATTAACATAAGAATTACAAGTGAAGTAATGACAAGCTGAGCTATGAGATATTATGCCATAATGGTCATATGTTGGAATTCTCACATTATAGCACACTAGAATTCACATATTCAATGCAAGAAAGAAAATGTTAGATTTTTATCTATTTTAATGCTTCAAAACTTATCTGCCTGGGGCAGATGGACTTTACGCCTTATAGGAAGGTAACTCATTATTAAGAGAGAGTCAGTTGAAATTAAGATTTCTAGCCTGCAGCTTGGACTTTGAGACAGCTGTGCTTATGGAACGCTGCTTCTGCTACACATTTGTAGTCTGATTGTATTTATTTTATTACCACACATTGCTTTATTTTTAAATGTGAGTGTTTTCACAGCGAACTGTTTACATTAGAAAGGATCCTGGTTTAGTTTTTCTTTAGAGAATTGTGACTCCGGTAGTAAAACTGCCTGGTGGGGTGGCCAGCATAGATATAAGACACACATTGTGGCTCTGGAAGATGAGAATCTGATGGATCCTAAATTAGTTCATGGCATATATATATCTCTCTCTCAAGGAAAGAATCCCTAACATCTTTAGAATAAAAAGAGCAATCTCTCATTCATATACAATGTTTTGAAAGAACAGATGCATAGGGAAAGCTCTGTGGTACCTTGCAGGTTGAATTAATTCAAGTCACTTTTCTTTGGAAATGCATAGGACGTAGCATTAAGTGTAAGGGCTAAGGTTTCACATGAGTTGACTAACTTTTGTAATATGACCTGTCTGATTACCTCTAAATATGGTTGTCACACAACTGACAACTGGAGGAAGTTGAGCGAAAAGTGGTCCTTCTTAAGGGTAAAAATACTGGCTGAGGAACGCACATGGTAAATACGACATGTAAAAATCAGTTTACCTTTAATGGAAAATCACATTCCTGGTTTTGTGATAGGAAAATTTGCCAAATTGCTGTCTTTCTAAGGCTAAACATATAGAGTGGTTTATGAAGAATAAAAAAATTACCTTGTGCTATGTCTCAGTGATACCAAGAGGTTTTCGCATTATTGGATTAGTGGAGGATTTGTGACAGACCCCTTTTTATCTGACATTCATTGCAGTGACATGATTTTCACACGCATGCCCTTCCCCCACCTAGGTTCTGGTTTTGACTTTGTGTTATGTGTCAAATTCCCTTTATTTCTTTTCTTGTGCAAAAACTGCTATCTTGGCCGAGTGATCTTGGAAGGAGTTCTGCACTGAACAATGCTTGTTTCACTCCAGTGTGCTGTCATTGTCCTCACCCCAGGCTTCACGTTGCTTTTCCACAGACATGTAAGGGAGATGCATTCCCTTAACAAATAAATGTCGATTCCTATGGACGAACATCTAAAACTTTAAAACTTGAAAGTGCGGAGTTAGTTTAGCAACCCGGTATTTTTGTACAGTGACTCTACTGGCTGGCTGTGCCCTTGTTTGGCAGGCCAGGCTGCTTTACTGTCTCCCTTCCCAATATCTCATGATAACCCAGAGTTCTTTGAATCCAGTCAGTATAAATCATGCACTTATGTTTTCTCAGTATCTGAACTGGTGGGCGTAGGACCTGCTCTGGTTTATCGTTCATCCTCTGGTGGATGATGGTGACCTGCAGCCAGGCGTAGCTGCCGTCTGGCTTGGGGCCCTACAGCAAGGCCAAGCGCCTTGTGGTAGCTGCTTGGCCAAAGTGGGGCCGGGCCGGGAGACGCAGTGCTCCTCGCCGGACGCACCTATCTTCTGCCGACTGGGCGCTAGGCTGGAGGAGATCACGGGGACGTCGTCTTTGTGGGGACTGAGGTGACTTCAGGTGGGCGAGCCCCAGGCCCCGCGCTGCGAGTCCCTAGGTGCCTGGCAGGGCCCTTGTCCCGGAGAGCTTCAGAAGCTGAGCTTGGCCTGCTGCCTGCCCGATGTGAGGGAGGAAGAAGCAGAGGCCGGGGCACCCGGAGCACCGCTGCCGCCACCCTCTCGCCCCGGCGGCGCCTCCCCTCAGGCCGGGGTCTGCCGTGCCGTGCCGTGGTCCCCCGGCCGGTGCGGGGCTCCCGCTCCTCGCACCCACCGTGCCTCCCCCTGCCTCCGTCTGGGCCGCGCCGATACTGTAATCGCTCTGACACACGCTGCCGTCCCGCTCCCCCCCGCCTCGCAGGGACACCGGGGCGCGACGTGCCGTCCCCGCGCCGCAGATAAGCCGCGATGTGTGCCTAACGCGCACAAAGCCCGGCCGCGCCGCCGCCTCCCGCCCGCCGCCGGAAGGTAATCTCCTCACGCGGGCTGGGGGCCACCCCCGCCGGGCTCCCTCAGCGCCGCGGCCGCCGCTGCGAGCCGGGAGAAGTGGGGATGTAACCCCTTATCTCCTCCCTCGACGCGGGCGAGCGATCGGCAGGCGGAGAGCAGCTCTGCAGGCGGCGGGGGTCGGCCTTTTGTTGTGCGTGGGGCGGCCGCGGCCTGGGCGCTGCCTGCCCCGGGGCCTGAGGGAGGGGTGCCCGCCGTGGCCCCAGGGGAGGGAGGCCGTGGCCGGGGAGCAAATAGCTCGGTGAGGGGCACGGCTTCACAAACAGCCGACGGAGGGGGAAAGCGGCTTGGCTGGGCGTTTTGCTGAACGGGGAGGCCCCGGCCCCGGCCCCGGCTAGGAGTGCTGTTGGGCGGCTTCGTGCTGGCGGCTGGGGCCAAGGTGAACCGTGGCGTCCCTCGGGCGTGAAATTACACTGCCGGGTTTGGTTTGTTTGTTTGTTTTACCGCAAGCGTGGCTTTCTCAGAGGGAGGATGCTGACAGGAGCTAGCTGTCACGCCCGAGTGTCTAATCACGGGGTAAATAGCTGGGTTGTTTCAGCGGGGACTCCTCAACTTTCAAAACGCAGAGAATGAAAGCAGGGCTCAGAAAATGCGACTTCTTTTCTTCTTGTTGTTCTTCTTCTTTTCCTTTGGACTTTGACAGTGGGTGATTTTTCAGTTCTCACCAAATTAAAACAACTTGCATGCTAAGTGCGTGCGTGCATATTCTTTTAGCAAATGGCTCTATCAGCAATTATTTCTTAAAGCAACATCAAACAATTACCTCTAAAATATATTCAGAAGTTTGAAATATTTATATTGCTGTTTCACTTTGTCAAGTGTTTGCACAGATAGATATATAGATATGATCCAGTAACTAAAAGCCTAATTAAAATTTGTTTAAAGCCAGGGGGGCATGTATTCTTGTTGACAGCAGCAGATCGATAGGGTGAGACAATAGAGCCCCATTATTTTACTTCCATTGACTGAACATATTGACATTTCAGGTTTGCGATTGCCTCAGCGAGCATGATGAAACACTGAAATTCACAAACCAACTGTCTGGAGTGGCACATATATTACTGTATGTCATCTCTGCCTTCAGGATACCTTATCACTGAAGCAGAATGGTAATGGATGGCAGCAGAGCACTTCAGAGGGGTTAGGGCTCTATCAGTTAAGAAGCTGACACATAGCAGGTTTCAGGAGTATCTTTAATTACACCTAGAATTACGTACAAGGGAAGATTGTCCTCGTTACCTGCTGCTGTACTTCAGAGTTTACAGACTCAGAAGCAGACAGGATAACAAGGTACTTACATTTCATATTTTATATACATGACTTGATACCTTAAACTTTTGCAAGAAGAGCCCAAGGACTACTGGTTGTGCTGTTTGTATGCCCGCCATGTTTGCCAATGGCAGCATCTCAACCCAGCCTTGATGCTCAAGTTCCAAAGCACCCACTAGACCTTCTCCTATTCTGAAGATTGTACAAGGAAACAAAGAACAACTTTGAAATAAATAAATTCACTTTGGGTTTCTCACTCCTCAACACGCTCTATTGACAGTGCTCAGGGGATTCAATGCAGTGAGAATATTGCGGAATGATAGATACACATTTTTACTTAGTATAAGCATTGTAAAAAGAGAAGTATTTCTGCAATATGTGCACATGTATGCATAATTGTGTGTATTAACTTATATGATTACATATAACCGCATATATAAGGAAGACCCAATGGCTGCAGAACATAGTACGTGATTTATTATTTCAAAGTCTTTCAGATGTTCTTTAAAATCTAGCTGACTGTAGAATGAAACCCATCAGGGTTAGGTAGAGATAGAGATTGAAATTAATTTAAAGCAGACAAAGAGCTAATATGAAAGAGCCACTAGTGATTTAACTCATTTTTAAAAGTAAGTATAATGAAAATATAAAATGTATTCTGAGTGTGCCATCTACTCAACAATTGTTGCCATCAAGTGGACGGCTGATGCCCTTTAAGATGGTAAAAAGAAAACTGGTCCTTTATACCATTTTCATGAAAATGTTAGGTTTCTGTTTGATCAGCAGGTGCTGTAGAGATGAAAGCCATGTGTAAATTTTCAGAAGGCCAAAAGTGTCAATTCAGAAAAGGAAAGTGATAAGAGAAAATGCAATCAGTTTTCCTGTTTTCAATTTGTGCAGGATTTGAAGAGCTGTTTTGTTAAACTGCTACATCTGCTCCAATATGAATATTGAACTACTTCCACTAAAAATAACACCCTATAATTTGGAAGCCATTGCCATCTTTTGTTAATGCAAGTGGGTTATTTAAAAAAAAAAAAATCTATTCTGAAAAATCTCCTGCTTAATGTGCGTTTTTGTTTATCGGCACTTTTATCTTCAGCAGATAAAATGGCATTATGCAATTAGGACCATATCTATTTGGACTGTAAAAATGGCACTGGATAGCTGAATGTCAGTATATTGGTAAAAGGATTTAACTTGTACATTTAAAATAATTTTATTAATAAACTACGATTGTATCTTAAAATGACGAGTGACTGCCTCCCCAAGCGTAATGATAGAGCTTCACCTACCTTTGAGTACCTTGTGGAAAGCAAGGGACGTTCAGAGCATTACAGAGCATTTTTTGGCTTTTTTCATTCTCGCTATACCTGCAAATCTAATGTTAGGCTCATCAAGAACATTTTAATGTTGTTGTTGTTTTGTTGTTGTTGTTTTTGTTTGTTTTTGGTTTTGGGTGGGGGAGTAACTTTTCCCATGGGTAGATGAAATGGTTAAATTAGGCTTGAATGCATACATACAAAAATACATACAAAAATATTTGCTGCTGTTGA
The DNA here is from genome assembly GCA_013399475.1 of Chauna torquata. Taxonomy (NCBI): domain Eukaryota; kingdom Metazoa; phylum Chordata; class Aves; order Anseriformes; family Anhimidae; genus Chauna; species Chauna torquata. Next base: position 320,782 of record VXAL01013069.1, on the reverse strand, counting down.
GCTGCTAATCCAAGTGAGTTTTATGAACCTGGAAAGCACTACATTGGTAAAACATAAATTTTCTGTCAGAGGCATCTCCAGAGAAAATAACATTATTACTTTTTAATTAAAACAAACAAACAAAAACGAACAAACAACGACAAAAAAAAAAATCACCACTCTGATCTAATGAAAAGGGGTCATGTTTATTAATTGTATAGATAAGGATCTTAATGAAGAAGTTAAAATTCACTGTTAAATCTGTAGAGTCCTATGTACATTACATGAATAAATGTGCAGAATGAAATGAGAGCTTTTCGCTTACTTCTTTATTTCATATGTAATGCAACATAGAGAATTACCTGATCTTAATATTAGAATGGGCTTTAGCTGTTGAATTCTAAACTAGAAGTCAGTCAGTTCTTTGGCAGGTGTCTGTGGGAAAGGGCCTTGCTGATGTTTCTGTTTGGTTTTACAATTGGATTTGTAAGCTATTGACCTTGGGGGATTTTCCTCAAAGTGATCTACAGATCAAAAATAATTAAAATTCAATAAACTTAAAATTTAAATACAGAATGGATATTGTGTGAGATCAGTGCTTGTGGAAGGTTGTCTAGAAGTCTGTGGCATGTCTACTTTATAGTTTGTATTCCCAAACATAACTGTGCACACATGTGCATAAATTTATGTTGAACGACAGAGGGATGATTATTTATACAGATTTTATCCAAAACTCTATGCACTCCTGAAACATAACGAAAAGCCTCCCTCCTCAGAAGAGTGTTTACATCCTATGACAGTCACTAGATTCAAATCTTCTAAACATGAAAGTTGTTTCCTTTCCTCCAAACCTCCTTTTTCCCAACAAAGCTAACCCTGTTAAACCTCACCTTCTGTGGGACGTATACATAGTTATAGACATATGTACGAGAAGTAAATATTACAAAAAACATGGCCGATCAGGGCAAAATGTCTGTAGCCTTGAATAACTGGTGATATCTGCCAACAGCAGAATCCGTGCTAAGTAGGCCCTGCCGTGGCTGACCCGGGGATGTGAGACCCTCGAGGAGCCTCATGTTAGTGCTAAGTGCCTACATGGAGCTTTCTGCTAGCAAATATTACCAAACAAATGCTCTGTCATAGTGTGTTAGTGGAGATGCTGTCTGACTGGAGAGTTTTTAAACCAAGGTGCTTCTTGCTTTGGTCGTAGGATTTCGTGGTACTTTTCACAGGGCTTGGGGTGGAGTCTACCGGATTATAGCTTGATATGGGGTCTGTATCTAAATTTTCTCATCTAAATTTTCTCGGCACATTCATGAAAGTGCTCTCTTCTCAGTCTTTGCCAAAAATTCGGCATGCAGTTTTGCTGTTCCTGTTGAATAGTTGCCATATTTAACTGCAGTGGTTGTGAATGGAAATGTGAATGTAGAAAGAAATCCTTTCATGCTAGCTTTCATTTTCTGTAACATGTTTTGGGATGCCTGGAAAGGAAGAGCATCCTAGATATTCAAAATATTTACAAATACACACAGAGAATTTAAAAGAACTTTGGCAAATTAGTTTTATTCATCTATAGTTGTTGGGCATGTGTGAGATTTGGTGACTTATTGAAGTGATACTTCTTTTACTCTATTCTTGATTGAATTTTGTCATGATAAAAACACAACTGCATTGTACAGAACTGTACAGTACTAGTATTCCTGAACAATCCCATGTTGCAACATGCCAATGTGTGATCTTCATGTGGTATTTCATGATTTCTTCAAGCAGGCATTTGAGTCATTACCACTTCTCTGTTAGGCAAGACAGGTAGACCGTGATGTTTGTAATAACGTAAGTAACATCCAAAGTTCATAGAGGATAATACGTTCTCTCAGAAATTAGGTTGTCGTCTGGAAAGACATAAGACTCCACCTAGTGGAGTGGAATTAATCTGCAAACAGTGGCGGGCAATGACAAATAATAAAGTATATATCATTTATGAAAAGCCACATTGAGCCAGTGAGTTAAAAGCAGGAATTTTGACACGTATCTGGGGAGGTGGCTGTGTGACCGCTACAAATTGTACAAGACTGTAGTTACTTCAGTAGCTCTAGGAGGCTTATGTATGTCTGCCTTGTTGGATGTTAATATGTAATTTGCATAAGTAGTAGTCATTACCACTAGTCATTTTCTTTTGTGATTTGTTTTATTTGGAGACCTATGGACTACATTTTTGCATTTCCGATCATGACCACACAGGTGCCCATTTAGGTTGTGGCTTAGGTGTCATTTTAAATAGTTTGGGGAAAAAAAAAAAAGAAACAATCCAACCCCCCAAAACTGTCCTCTTTTTTTCGTTATTGTTTATATTCCAGAATACATTTTCTGCATTTCGTTTCTTGTACTTCCACAATGGCAGTATTAGGATGCTGGTGCTTTGTGCTGTCATGACAAATCAGAGGGCACGTTGAGTAAATGTGTATGTGGCATCTGGTAGTCCCAAGGCTTAACAATCTCTGTTATGAAGCATCAGATTAACTAGAGTTTTGTACCCGTGCTTTGCTTCCCCATTGTTTTGGTCCCATTGTGTTATTAGGATGGAATACGATGAATTTTAAAGCTGGGAGGCAAGCGCACAGCCAACCTGAGCAGCAAAGATACTATCCTCAAATCCTCTTTGAAAATTTATCCCAACATTTGATCACCTGTGTTAGATGAGTTCAAGAAGAGAACTGTGGTAGACCGGCTCAGGCTTGGACAGCAAGAGAGTGTGAGGCTATTGCCAGAAAATGAAATGATTAGGATGCAACAAAAGAGACAGAATGATACTACTGCAAAGGATATTTGGGAAGAGTGCTCCAAAGGAGTGCTTTCAGTGACATCCAGGTGGGGTTTGCTGCCAGGGCCATTAAAGTATAGCAGTGCCAGAGAAAGCTGCCAACAAGTTTAGGGATAATGGCACCTGCGGGTGTGCTATCAGTGGATGGTAGTGCCAGGATGATTTTTTATTTTATTTTAATGGTGACATTGCTGAAAGTATTTAAGGGTAACATTATAGAAAGGGTTTTAGTGAGTGAAGTCACTGAGTTCTAGGAACCATTAAGCAAAAGCTGTTTCGTGACTGTGCTATTTATTATTTTTAAAGCTTGTTGGCAAACCACTTAATGCTGGAAAAGCATGCTGCAACCTGTATTAAAGCATACTGAAGACGAGCAAGGAAAGCATCATACTGAACTGAATAGCATAGCTTAGTTTCTGAATATTACATGCATTTCTTGTGTGCCATGATAAATTAATGCAACTCTATGGGTCAGCAGAGCTTGTGAGCCTTGAATTGAAAGTACTGGTGCTCAGATCTTCAATGGTATTCACACACCCTGTTCTCCTTGAAGATGATGTGCATTTTGTCTAAACACAAGCCTGTGGATCTGGACCTTCAGGTTTTCAGTGCTCCCGTCTCATCTCTATGATCTTAACAATACTCTGCTGGACTGATTTGGAGACTAGATCCAGATACTGCCTTGATGACATTATCTTATGTAAGGATAAGTGAGCTAGCTCAGGTCTGAATGTAAAGTGAGTCATTCTCTTTGCATTATAAATGATGGACTTACCTGACGAAGAATTCCATTTAAAGGAGAGAAAAAGTCCATTCCTTCTGTAATAATATTCTCAGAGGTTCCTGTTGAGTCCATGGGGCCAAGTTTCTCGACTTATGTATCCCCAAGAGCTATAAAACTGTGTTTAAGCCAGCTGCCTGCTCCAAAAATTTCCAGAGAAGTGTACAGCTACAGTAAATAACAGCTACAGTAGTTTTAAGAGTGAGTCAATGTATAACTTCCTGTATAGGTTTGAGATTTATTGGTCCCATCCTCTTCCCATGAAATTCTTGGGGAGGTTTTGGTGTTAATTTCTTCTTCTTCTTCTTTTTTTTTTTTTTTAAGTCCAGACCTAAATTTCCCCTTCTCTTATAGAGCTATTATTGGCCACTATTGTTTTTATTATCTCGTAGCCTCTCTGGGAAAAGAAGGATGGGCAGGACCTCAGTGACATTGCCAGAGCAAGTCATCAGTGGCTGTGCCTGCTCCCCAGGAGGTCACAGGAAGCAGGTGGCTGTGTTAATTGTCCTTGCTCCCAACTCTTGTCCTTCCTGGAGGCAATTTAGAAGTGGTCAGGAAGTGTCAGGCCTACTGTGTCCCCCCAGGTTCGCTACCTCATGCATTCATAATGATTTGAAGTATGTGCCAGGCAAGGGAAACTGGATAGGAATCCCTGCTGTCCTTCCTCAGTTGCATGGCTATTTGACTGGAAAGGCTGAATACCATGACTGCAGAGTATATGGGGGGTTGCAGGTGAAATCCAGCAAAATAACAAAGAATCCTGTTTTAAAAAAAACAATAACAAGAAGATACTTCCTTAACATACAGTGTCTTCTTTCTTTGACATTGCTGATGAAAGTCCTACATAAGAAAACTACAAAAACTCACTGGGTGCGTGAAATATTTCTAGAAACTTTGATCCACTTTTATCTGGTGAGTGGAGGATAGAGAATGTACATGCTTTTTCTGCTTAAGCCACTCGGGTTTTAGTGCTCTTTGTTGCAACTACACCATCAGTATTCTTGGTCCCAGAATGGCATTCAGTGCTGTGCTTTGGAAAATCAGGTAGGGTCCTGCTACCTCAGGTGAGCTGCTGCTTTACTATTCGCTTGATTTTAACAGTGAAGACTCGCAACATGGCCGAGTATCTCACTGCAAGTATTGCACCCAATGCTGTAAGCCAGGTTTTGAGCTACCAGTAATATTTCTTTAAGTGTCTTTTGGAAAGTATCCACTCACATTGGAAGTGATGTGAGTTGAGTAATAAATTTCATACAAGTTATTTGTCTGCCATATGCATTGGGGGAAAATCTGAGAGATTCTGCCCAGGTGTACTCTTGGTTTTACTGAGACTACTTGCCTAAATAAGGTGGGCTGCAGGATTATGTGGCTGGTGAATCATACTGGTTTCTGAATCACTCTTACAAAATATCAGCCTGAAATACGAACAAATAATGAGCATATTGTGCTTCAACTTGTACATTATTTAAAGAATAGCATTTTAAAGCAGAATATTTTGTAACGTGTTCATTAAAAATGACTTTGCAATTTAGTTCTATCAAACCTGTTGTATCAGGAAAAATACCCCCTTCAGATGGAAAAAGATATTCCTGTAAGAATACCTGATTTTTATCCACTTATTTTCTAAGGCTTTAGGCTCCCTTCTTTTCTGTGCAAGGAGATCAGCTGACAACTGCAGCAACCAAATCATGTTTGCAGCTGGGCAATTACAGTAGACCCTAAGATCTGCAACTGTCAACCATGAACACAGATGCCTTCAAAGTTCTGTTTTTCTTCCATGTGGAAGTCGTTGGCATGGAACAGATGCCTTCATTTTGGAGAAACCAACCTCTGGATATAATTGGTTCTCTCTTCTCTCGTCCTCTAGGGACACTCTCTCACAGATGAAATTAGATGAGAGAAAAAAAGGTGCAGGCATACACATGACATGACGTGAGAGTTCGCAGGATCTCTATGTTTTGTCACATGGACAAAAAAAACGTTTCTCTGTGTTTTACAGCTGGAAGATTTGGCTTCATTGTTACCATGATTATGCTATCTGAAAAACAGGCAAATTAAAATATATATTGGCCCAAGTTTGTTATTAATCTAGGCATGCTTATTTAGAAGTAAGACAAGCATACCCAATCCATATTACTTAAGAGTTTAATGTTGAATTCTGCACTATCTATAGATGCTGCAGTCTAATAAATTTAAAGTTAAATGGCAGAGTAGACAAGATGGTTTAAAAAAATCCAGACTTCTGTTTCAGTGGTAGAATCAAAGTGTTTTCATCAGCTGGTTTACTAGCTGTTAACACAGGAGGAAAAAAGATGTACATCAAGTAGTTCACTTCAGATCTCCCATAGCATATGGGCATTCAATTGAGAAAACACATTTATAGGAATTTCAGCAGAATTAGTCCGATGAACACCTGCGATGAGCCATTGCTGAGAGTCCTGTGATAGGGTACTTAGGAGACTGTGTCCTTATACTGCCGATATCTGAAATGGGGTGATGGTGAACGGAGTTAAAGGCTCTAAGAGAGAGGAAGAGTCTGCTTTCCCTGAGCCCATCAAAGGCTTTTGTCTCCCTGCTGGTGAAAGAGCTACCAAGTCATTGCGGTTTGTGCTATTTAGCTGTTATGTTAGTTATGATTAAAATAAATTTTGTGCTGGTTTTGGGTGGTCTTAGTAAGCTCAGTTGTGACCTGTGACAGTTCAGCTGGTGCTGTGTAAAGAGCTGCAGTGTCCTTGGGGCAAAGCAGGGACCTGCAGGAGGGCCAGGGACTGGGAGGAGGTAAGTGACCGCTGCTGCTGCCTGACAGCCCGGAGTCTTGTCATCTCTGAGTGTTTTTTCTTTCCTCAGTTTTATTTCCGAGCATAAGCTTTTTTTTTATATTGCAGTTTAATGTGAGAGTCCGGTTCAGTCACCAAATGTAAAATTTATCTAGGCAAATGAGTTGGCTAAGGAACTGTAGGACCGTGGCATCTTGGAAGATGTGGAGTCTTTGCAACAGTGTAGGTCCTGCTGGTAGTGTATCAGTAACCTGAATCTTGAACTCAATTTTCAGATTTTAATGGCAATTTCCATATTTCTACATGAGAAGTTTACTACTACTGTAGTATTTCCATCTTCAAAAGTTGTGCAGAGAGGTCATTGGCAATGAAAACGAGCAGGAGTTGTCTTGGTTTACCTTGCTTGGTAGAATGCAAGCTGGGTTTTAGACACTTCATGTAAATAGATAACTAGAGTGTGCTGTGGTCCTTTTTTTGCCGCTGACACCCATGAGCCGTATGGGTGGAAAGCATTCATTATGACTTCCAGTAGTTAGAAGGAGGCCTGGAGTAAACTGAAAGTTTTGAACTGATGACTCTTCAGGTTTTATAAAGGAATACGGAGGTTCTTTGTTACAGAACGTGAGTGTAACGATGTGCTTTTAGCATTGTATTTCTGAAGAACCACATATTAAGGGAAAAATTTAAGCAGAGAAGTGCTTAGGTGATGAAGGGACTGCTGGCAGTAACTAAAAAGTGCAATAATGGTTGATTTCTTTTGAGGCTGATTCTGATATTTGTAGTCTTTACATCCTATTAATTCCTTGAAAGATAAGCTGATACAAGAATGATTTGCCAGGGCCAATGGCTCTTCTTAAAATCTTGGCTCAGGTTATATCCCCCCCTTCTCTCCATATATAAGATAAAAGCACTGTGAATATGAGGTTAACTGAATTCAAATAGAAGACTCTCTCGAGTTATTGCATTCCTTAGAAAATAAATACATTTCTCATATGGTTGAGATTGATCAAAAAAGTATTCTGTATGCCAGTGATTACATTCCCATCTGTGATTAAGGTTTTCTGTCTGCATCTGGTTTTCACATTATATTTCTGTAACAAGAATCCTTTATATGGCAGAGTTCACTCTCTGTATTTTCTATTAGCTGCAGCTTGAACTACTGCACGGATCGCAGATTTACACATGTGGTTTTCATTACTTCATACCATTGAGAAAAAGTAATATTTGTTTGGGAAAGTATGTTTTTCAAAATTTCCATGGTAATACTGCATGTTGATCCTTTTTTATAACACTCTTGTAAGACTACAAATTGTTTGAGGCATTCTACTTTCAGTGAAGTTCAGACTTTAGATGATTTTGCATGTACATTCCAGCAACAACATCAGTTTACAAATCAGGAGGCAAAACTGCATTTGAAAGAGCAGATTACTGTCAAATGGGTATAGCAGAATGCATCCATCACTTCAGAAAATATGGCATATAGAGAAAATGAACTTGGGGCTGAAACAAAGGAAGAGTAGCCAGTTAAAAGTAATGTCTCCTTTGTAAAGTGGACCACAGATGGGTACTTTTTTGAACTTTTTTTGAGTAAGAACTTATTTTTGTACAGTAAGAGATTTAAGAATCTTTCACCATCCACAAAGGGGAGTATGCTAGACACAAATAGTGAATTGTTACATGTTACATAATTTAACATCTTTGATCATAGTTATTTCTAGTGGCCGAATTAGCAAAGGTTAACAAAACATGAATACATCTTTACAGATGGCTGCTGTATGTAATTCTGAATCCAAAATATGATGTTAATTTAATGTTCCACTGTAAATCCATATTTCAACCAGATTGTACTATCGTCACTCAGTAGAAAACTTAATGTTTAAATGATCTCAGTGAAATTAATAGGGCCACTTGGTCAGTGAAGTATTTTTCAGTTTTGGTAGTGGTGTGAGTTTATGACCATAAAAATTAAACCAGACAATAACAGTCATTTAGGGAATGTATGCATTTATGGAAATGTGATGTGTTATGCAAAAGCCTGAAGATTTGAAAAATATAGAATTCATGATAAGGCACAACTGAAAGGCAGTTTTTAATGCTTGTATATGTACGTGGTGACAACTACAGAATTTCAAAAAAAAAAAAAATTAGATAAGTAGTTATTGCACCCAAATGGGGGAGTCCTAACTGTATTTTGAAGATTGTTTCCCAAGTGCCAAAGGTGATTGTGTCATATCGAAAGCTTAACAGTTGCCAAATGCTGGGTACAGTCCTGCAGTCCCTGCACGCCTCTCGGTTTCACTGAAATCAATAGGACTTTGGTTTGGGCCAGGGCTCAGAGAAACATCCGAGAACAACCACGCTAAAGAAAACAGGGCTTTAAGTGGTGAACTCCTTTGTTCTGTAACCTTAACTTTAACTTGGGGAGGTTTGTTTTCATTTGAGGAGGGTGCTTTTTTGTGGGAAAGATTGCAGTTTCTAGCATCAATATAAATGTGGTCTTTTGAAAGTGCCCCCAGGCGATACATTTTTTGCAGCATGATCTGGTCCAGGAGGCAGTCCAGGCTGGGTTCTCGGTTAGATGCATGCAGCTGCGGCCAGATCCTTGTGCATGCTTAACTTTATGTCCTGAAATACCTGAATAGTGGATGCAGATTGAAGCATGTACGTAACTGTGTGTGCCTGGCTCTGAAAACCTTTCTGCCTTGACATAATTATGAACCCCTGAAAAGCATAATAACGTCTTGGAAAAACTGACAGTGCTGTAATATAGACTCATACTAATGACAAAGTATGTGTGTAACCCAAATAAACAGTTTTTGTAGGTGTTGGAGTGGGAGGGAAATTGCCTTTTCAAAAGTGGGAGGGTGATTTGTAAATATATTGATACCGTTTTGATCTGTCTTTGTTTAAATGTGTTTGCTGTTACGAGTTACAAATTAGTATAGCGTTGTGTAAGTGCAAGGTCTCTATTTTTAGTAACCACATTAATTTAATAAATGATTCTCTAGAGCTTCTGTTGTACCAGGTAAAGTATGTAATATTTTATATCATGTGAATGTATTTAAAACCAATAATTTTTACAGAATTAGTTAATAGGTGTTTTCATGGTAGAATACAGGCTGCCCTTACTTTGTTGCCCTTTAGATGTCAACTGTTTTAAATGGGCAACTTATGAAACAGTCTTTGTTGAAGAATTAATACAGTGTTAAAGTATTGCCTTATACTAACTAAGAAAATGTGGGTAATTGATTTGGAATGATAGTGTTTCTGTCTTCCCTTTTTATTTAAAAGACTGCTATTATCATGCAAATGAAGGGGTGTGGTACTTCAAACTGGCTGTGATATGTGCTTTTTTTTTTCTTTTTTCTTTTTCCCTTTTTTTTTTTCATTTGTTGTTGTCAATAGAAAGATTGATCTCTGGGCTGGTGAACATAATATCTGTCCCAGTCAGAAAAGGAAAGAGGAAATTAGCAGAGCGATTGGTGGAGAATGATATCTGTCAAAAGAAACACTTGGAGAGCACTGAGTTTAGTGATAGGTGACTGCCGGAAAAAAGGGAACTTTGAATTTTGTCAAGGTAAGGAACAGAAAAATATTTGATTTTGTAATGTGCATACCTGTTGGAAGTTATCTTTAATGACTGTACCTTGCCTTGTAAACTGTAATTTAAACAGAAATCTTTGCCTCTAGCCTCCGGAGAGGCTGCCTAAATCCATCAAAGTGTTATCGACATTTTAATATCACTGAAAGAGTACAGCAATAACAATAAAATCCCTCAGTGATGACTTTTCTTAAATCTTCCTTATCTTGTAAATACATATATGTGAAATTTTTAACTGTTTCTCATATTTTTGATGCCATAGGTGCTTTTTATCTGGCATATAGATATTACTTGGCTGGGCTGTAAAAATACTTAAGTTCAGTTTACTGCACTGTGAATTGGAACAGTATTTGCAACCAGGTTAAGGGACAGTTTTAATCATGTTGGCAAAATGGTTGTGTTTGTAATTCAGAGGAAGCTTCTGGTAAACTAATTGCATTGGGAATCTGTGATAAATTTGATTGAGATGATATTGGGACAAACATTTCAATTTCTTATGTGCAAAGATTTTTACCATGCTTGAAAAGTCAATCTGCTATGGCAGAACAAAACTTCTACTTAACTTATGACTGTCGTTTCTGTCTTTACTGGAACTACATTTTTTCTCCTAAAATGGTGTGTCTAGATAGCAAGAAACTACTAAACTGATCTTAAGTGCTTTCCAACACTCTTGATACTTTCTTTTTTAGTGTTGGCCCGTTTCGCCTCTGACAATTTTGAGAGAGTATGATATTAAAATAAAGCGAACAAGAAGTCTGAGTACTCTAGGCTGTGCTCCGGTTTGTTTTAAAGGCAACTAGAGCCTGATTATATGTCCCTCATCTCTCCACCCTGCTCGGGGTCCCACACGGCTGTGGGGGTGCAGTGTTGCGAGGAGATGGAGCACAGCTCAGGGTGCTGACGGGAGGCTCTGCCCAGCGCTGCCAGGCACGGCTCTGGAGCTGAGGCATTGTGCACTTGTATGGAAGTACTTTAAAAAAATTAAATCCTATTAAAAATGAATTGCATTTTAAATTGAGTTCCTAGCTTGGTTTAAAACAAGTCAATGCATCTCGGCAATCTTCCTGTACATGGGCAGTGTGGAAAAGAACGAATATTCTTTGCAGAGTTTTTTCTTGCATTTTTATTTTGCTGATTTGACAGTGTATAGCTTCTGACTAATTCTGCTTGCTTCTATCTACAGTCAATTTTTCAAAGTGCAAGTATACCCCATATGGGTGGTTGTTGGTTCGTTTCTTGTGCAATGTAGGTCTTCATAAAAGATTTCAAAAAGTAAATAAATGTAAAAGTAAAGATTTCATGCCTGAAGCATGCAGCACTGGCATACTAATGGAAAGCTTATTGTGGTTTATTGCTGTCAGAGCATGTGCAAGCTAATGGAAATTTTCTACAACTTAGGAGAAAGGCATGTTTTCTAATACTGATCATTTTTATTAGAAAGAGGGAGTGAATATGACTGAAATTCACTTCACCTTTATACAGCCGAAGTGATCTTGTTGTACTACTGAAATATTCATAAGTGGGAGGGAACAGCATGTTACCTGTCTTGTTAACTGCTGGGCAGGTCAGGCTGCCTGTATCACCTGGGTGCAGGCACATCTTTACCATTTTAAAGTTGCTATATACTAAACCATTCCCTTCCCTGTGCAGTCCTATCAGTGTAGCTTTATACCAAAGCAAGCACATCCTTGCTGTAGCACAACTTACAGAGTTAACTATATTTCATAGTTTTCACCTTAGTGATGAAGATGATCCAAATCTGCTTTGTAGCTATTTTATAAAAGAGATGGCGATGAGTGGTGGTAATTGTTGGATCTTTGGGCATTCCCGTTTTGAGATTTATTTGGAATGAGGTGGCTGAGTAAGGTACCTAAGTCTGGATGTATGCGTTTGTCACATATTCAAGAATTTTAGTCTTAAATGGCCAAGAAGCTCCACACTGAAATTTGGATGAGTAACTTGAGAGGTGTGCCCAACACTCTTATATATATCTTTTGAAATCCAATGAAGAGCTTCTGTTCTGTTACCCCAGATAGCTTTGCCCTATATATTACAGCAACTTTCAGCCCACTTCCATGGATGGGTTGGCAGACAACGCCTTTTCCACCTTAAAAGGTGGTTGAGCCTATTGCTTCCTTGAAGCAGCGGCCTCTTTTAGCATTAGACTACCTATGCTTATACATTCTCTTTTGTGCATCCTCACCCGTGTTTTGCTATTGCAATGACTTCTTGGTTTCCTTTTTCATTATCTTTATACCAATTGTTTGCTTACTTACACATCTTAAAGAGTACAGTTGAAGTAATACCCCCCCCCCCTCCCCACTTCTAAAGTAGAACAGATGTAAAAGGGTTCTTGGGGACGAGTGCATTGTAGACACAAGATTGTCATTACACAGCTCACAATCAGATTTTCGTCCGTTCATGTGGTGCACACCTGTGGCTGGCTGGCATTGCTTTTGATTGGAGTGTGAGAGATCTTAATGAAAAACAAAGCTTGGATGACAAGAGGAGACTCCACGGCGTACATGGGTTACTTCTCACATCGTAAGAAAGTGAAATTCTAAATCTGCTGGGTTTGAGACGAGGGAGGGAGCAGGAGCGTCTCTGTAAAGAGAACCAGGGCCCTGTTTATTGCTGTCTTGCAAATAATGTGTTTTTCTTGGTAGGTCAGGTTGATTTGGAACAGTTGAGAGTGGTGGCCGTTTTCTTCAGTGTACTTTCTGAGCCAATACGAACATACTGGGCAGGGATCCAGCTTTTGAAGTACAAAGAAAATAACCTATAATCTATATAAAACGCTGGCGGATGGGGAAGGGAGGAAATTTACAGAGAATAACTGAGTTTGAGAACAACTATGTTAAAAGCAGAGTGTAAGAGTGTGCGTATGACATTTGTATTTATTTTAATTTGAAAAATACAATCTTTGAAACCTTTGAGATGAACAGACTATGAACTCTCACAATAAGATGTATTTATTAGTAAACTGAAACAAAGCACTTCTGCTGAAGTTCTCTTTTCAAAGTGAATTTCTGAGTTTGCAGAGTTTGGTTTTCCTTTTTTCCCTCTTGGTGATATGCTGCACCTCTGATAACATTAATGGGCTTTGCCCCACATGGAGCAGCGAGTGTATTGTACCACTGCTCACTGATCCCAGGTCAGTGTGATGCGTGAAATCAATTTATTTGAATCTCTTTGCCTGTATAGGAATTTGGCGGCGTGCCAGTTGTTTTCATTTAATGTTCTTTGTGTTGAACACAGACAAGCAGGCATGCTTTTGTGCTCCTCTTTCTTTTGGTCTCTCTCTCGCAGCCAATGTTCTATTCTGTGGGTATTCAGGAGAAGTAAGAATATGTTACCTTTTTAAAATCATTTTGTTTAAATGGTATTTAAAGAGCATAGAAACTAGGTCAGCCAGGGAGCAGCCTGTGTTGGGGTTTCACAGAATATAGGTGGTAACACCTGCCTTCTCCTGTTTCTTAAATTTTGGAAAAAAAAGAGAGGAGACATTGGTTTATTTTTCTAATGACCAATTCTGTGTTTTATGTCATCTTGTAAAACAAAGACTCTCCACCAATGCTTAAATCAGAATAATTTTTAAAGAAATGAACGTCTGACGGTTGGATGAATCGGAAAGACTTTTCAGAATCTTCTTCATTTTGAGTAACGACCTAAACATAAGCATTAATTTGGGAATCCGTTGTCTCATCTTTTCTTCCCATCTGCCAGTTCCCCCCCTCCCCCAGCTGGCTAATATTTTGAATGGCTGTCTGAAGAACAGCTCTCAGAAAGTAACCATTTCTTTCCTTTTTCCTTCTTCGTATGAGAAAGCAGCAAGGCATGTGGAACAGAGCAAGTAATTTAGCCCTTCTTAAATAGCAAAAGGAGTAGACAGCAGCAGCACATATTTCCAGGAGGATTTGGTTTAGAGCTTGGCATTGGGAGAGACGGAGAGCGAGAGTAGAAGACTCTGTTGATGCTCCAGGCAGTTCTTGCGGAAGTTGATATGCAGAAGCACGGAGCCGCAGCACAGGGGTCAGACTCGTACACATCAGCCCCGTTTCCTTGTTTAATTACCTGAAGAGCAAAACATCCAGGCTGAGAGTGTGTGAGAATCCAGTATCTCGAGCAGCAGTTTGCTGCTTTGACATCCTGCAAGGCCAGCCCTGTCTGTCCGCAAACGTCAGGGCTGGTTCCTGACAGCAGGCTATCTCTGCCGGGCCTGGGTTCCTTCCATTCAGGAGGCATTGTGTGGAAGAGGGTTTGGTCAGGAATTTGAGGTTCCTGCCGGTTCTTCCAGCCCGGACAACGCTGTGACAGATAGGCCTGATTTTTTTTTTTTTTTAAAAGAATAATAATAAAAAAAATTGGCTCTTTTTAGTCTTTCCCCTGTAATTCTGGCGTTGGTATAATACTGACTGAAACAAAACAGGTTAACCCTTTCACTTCTGAATCCACAGTTTTTTCCTTTTACTTTATTTTTCTCTCTCCCCTTGGTTAACCTTCTCTTTTCAGAGGTAAAATCTTCTGAGGAGCAAGTTCTTTCAGAATTGAGTTTGTGCTATGCAGCAAATAAACTTTCAAAAATGTGAAAAATTTTTGCAGTAATCATTAATGTAATCATCATACTAGGCGTTTTAAGTTTCTCATTTTCAGCATGCTTGGTAACATTATTTTTATTCATCCCATGGCATAAAACCAAGCCAGCGTTTTTTCTGGCATGGCCTATTAAAACAGCGGCGGCGGCTATCAGCGCTTCCATTCTTATTATTCATGTGATTTCTTAGGTGTCCAACTTTGTGTTCAGCTTTGAAATACTGGGATAGAGTGGGTTATAGCCTGTGCTCGTAGGTGGTGTGTGGTGAGGTAACTCCCTGTGACTGATCTTTCTCTGGACAGGACTGGAACCGTGCAAGCACCCCCACATGTGCTGGGGCTCAGGCACGGCAGGGTGGAGGGATGGAGGTGCAGTGTGCCCTGCTTGCCTGAGCGAGTGGGGCTGTGTGAGTTACACATCGGCCCTCAGACAGAAAGTCCTCTTTGGATGTAAAATTCAAGATTATAGATGGAAGATACTGAAATACGCATTTAGGTAAAGGTATTGAATATATATATATATATACACATATGAAAAATTAAAGTATGACTTCTTGTTTGGATGGTAAATTAAGAATATATCTTACTTGGATAATTTTAATTATCTAGTTCATAGCACAGTGCTGTAAATAGTTGTATTGGCAGAACTTAAGGTCACAAGGTGCAAGTAGTAGAGGGAGGGAACACGTTAGTCTGGCTTCGCAGCAAAAGTCAGTGTAGCATGTGACTGTTGCCTTTTGTTGTTGTGGACAGAAGCTGGTCCAAGAAAGACCTTTGTGGTTATAGGAGTGGAGAAGAGAGAGCTGAGAGTTAACTACGGTTTCGTTTTCTTTTACACTTCTTACTGAAGGCTTTCAGTCCAATCTGTAGAGTTATGCCTATAGTTGTGGAGGACATTTTCACGTGCTGGTGGTTTGGGGTACTTTGTAGGTGCGATCAAAATGGCTTGAGCAGTAACTTAAGTTTTCCCTGCTAGTATTTCATTAGGATTTTGTAATAAAGATTTAAGGGCATACTCTTCTTTCAGGCAAACATTAATGGCCGTTACCAGGAAAGGGTTTATAGGAGACTCCTCATTAAGAGAATGTGCCCTTCCATGGGCATCCACAGCTGTGCGTAAATGATAGCATAATGGGACCAAAAGAGTCATTATGATCTATTGTGCTACTAATCCTCCATCTAAGAAGGATTTGCAGGGGATGGTGCAACAAAAGAGCTGTTACAGTGTATCAGATCGATAATCGTGATCTAATAAATTCTTAAATATGTGCATAATCCTCCACCTTTTAGAATCAGGCCCCTTTTTCAATATGAACTCCTATGCTACTCTGATGTAAAGGGGCCTTTAAGTAAAAGTGAATTACTTAAACACACAGTTTTAAATCCCTTTATCCTGTTATACTGTAAAGAAGTCATAGTTTAAATAAATATTGCGTGTATGTATAGGATGAAAAAAATGGTTTATGCACTCTGGTCAGTGTCATGTTCTATAGGGTTTGTACACATATAGAAAATTATGTGTCAGTATGAAAGCATATATGACTTTATAAGTCATATATGTTATGTACCTCCTTCCAGCATATTACACACCTTTACATTTTTGTAGAGTTCGTAATCCAATGAACTGGCCATGACCTAGCCAACCATTGCCCACCTCAAACAGCAGTATAGGAGAAGCAAGCTCTCCATAGACATGTGGTGACAACAGTAACCACACTGTCCTTTCTCCCATCCATCGGGTGTCTAGCTCCTCTTTGAAAGTGGCAGAAAATGATAGTCCTTAATGCATGGTTGCCACCTCAAAAATCCCTCAGAGATAATGGTTTTAAATCAGCATTCTGTTTGAAACTGGAAAAGATATTTAGCTTGGGCATCTCTGTGACTCTCTGCTGTGACAATCTTCCTTAAGGAAAGTTCTCACAGATAGCGAGTCCCAAGCTGGCTTGGGCTGTATTAAAACTGGCATCTTGTGTTGTGCCCGAGCACTTACTGCTGCTCTTTGCAGATGTTCTCCTAGTGTGAAGTGGTGTAATTTGCTCTTGGTATGAAATTCCACTTCATAATCACCTCTGCATTCTTCTTTTGCTTCTCTTTTGAATGGCTACAGCTAAGCACCATGTGGAGTACAACACGATTAGATAAAATGACATGATATTTAAAGGCCTGTGTTCCTAAAGGCCCCTCCCTGTTCCTAAAGAAACAAAGATTTTGTATGTTTATTTTCCTTAGCTGTGATGGGATTCATCTGGGTCTGACTAAAAGCACAAATCTGTCAATCCGTTGTGTGTCCAGGGAACATGGTATGCCTTCTGCTCAGATTGCACAATATTTAGTGGATCACGTTCGGGCTCAGTTTTGTAGGGGAAACTGAACAACAAATAGAATGGTCAGGAGATGACCACAGGATCAAGAACATAGTTTGTCACTCACAAATGATAATGATTTTCCATCATCAAGGGGTGAATGAGTGTGTACAGATTCTGTTGTGTTTCTAGACTGCATTTCTGTTTCTGAACTGCATTAGAGCAGTTCACTTTCGGTGATACTGCTTTGCCATTTTAGCAATTACAGGGTCTGCCAGTGGGTTGTCCTATTATAACTGTGAGAAGACTCATCCATAACCACTTTTATGTTAGGACTTAATTTTCTTCATGTAAAAAGGTACCCCCTGCCTTTATGCCATTAGACCTTCTCCTTCATCAGGGAAACTTAAAATATTTGATGAGGAAGTGGCTTTCTCACCTGGCTCTGGAAAGAAAATACTTTAAATGGGGAAATAATGTTTAGCTGTCATAAATCTGCTCAAATATTTATTTACAGCCCTTATTCATTGCACTTTTGAAATTGCTTAGTAGTTGACTGCCGTAATACTAAAATAAAGCTATTAATAGGAAACACCAACATTGTACAGAGACACTGCTATGGTGTTATTGGCACTACTATTTACATAACCACACAACGAGGCACTCACAATGACCTGGTTTCCAGCCCATTATAGTGGAGGCCAGTGTAAAGATTTTGCTGTCGGATGTAAGGCTAAACTTTATTTTCTGAATGCTTATCAGCTTGTTTTATAAGCACATTATCCATATATTGTTGAATAAATATGCACATATAATGTATATATACATACATATACTGAATAATACTTTGTTGAATTATATTATTTTCTAATTTAACTTTTTAAAAATAACATTTTATTGAATAATACTATTCTCTAATTTCACTTTTTTTGAATGTATCTGATGACTATTGTGGTTTGCAAATCTGTATTGAAAGTGCTCAGCAACAATAGATTCATATCAAGGCTTTGAACAAAGCTTTTCTATGATTATAAATGGAGTAAGTAAGTACAAATTGATCAATATATGACAAAAGGGTGAAGGAGGGAGGTCAAGAGGTAAGAATGTTTCCATATAAAACATTTTTTTCCCCTGTTGAAAATGGCAGTATGAGCACAAATAAATGTTGTGTATTGCTGTGTATTTGCTCCACCTGGTGGATTTTCCTGAAAGTGTTTCTAAATCCTTGCTAATAAGGGGAAACTGTCTTTAATTAAATACAAAACATAGCACCAAAAGTAAAGACGGCTTTTTAATTTAGAGTAGAAGTAGCATTGCAAAAGGCAGATTTGGGAAAGAAAACATTAAAATTAGATATTTCTTTTGGCTATACTTGGTCAGTTCTGTAATCTCCATGATTCCCAAACAATTAATGATAGCAGTTTACTCTTGGACTCATCTAGAGATTTGTAATTAAAAAGCCCAAATGCGTGGCTTGTGAGGTTGTACGTGATCAGGGAAAGCGAGGATTTGCCACGTCTCCCCCCACAAGCCACCCCATAGACACTCATTCTTAAGCCCCTCTGGTAAGGAGTAGCAGTGCTATTGGAAAAAGAGAGTTACTGCACTGACGCGTTAGTGCTGTATATCGGCATAAAATCTGTCTGTTATTAACCTAGCTTTGCAAACATTGTTTTCTTTGGAATTCTTAAGGACTCGGTTATGCTTTGATCATCTCATTGTTCTCCTTAGGTTATTTTTTTCCTTTAGAGTGTAATGGCTCCCTAACAGAAGGTGAAGTTTAGAAAATAGTGTCTCCATATGCAAGGGATTTGGAGACCTTTTTATTGTCTTTAAAAATGTCATTCATAGTCCTCATTAGCATTTATTGTTGCAAGCGTACAAGCAGAAAATGTGAAATTGGTATGTCATGAATAGCTCCACAGAGCTCTAGAGCCCTGAAATTTTGCCTGCAGTGTGGTGTGGGGCAGGCATTGAGAGAAAGCTGTCCAGATGGCTGCCAGCACAGAGCAGAGCTGCAGGTTTTTGTCTCTGGTGCTGAGAGGAGGGAAAGTTCACTGGAGCATACGCTATCACCCCTTGCGTTTTAACAAAACTAACTCGCCATCAGTCAAAATGGGGAGGTGGTGACATTGAAACAAAAGTTTTCAATATAATGTAACAGTCCTTGTCAAATGAATAAAATATGTTTAGTTAGTGTCACAAATATTGACATGTTACAAAGAAAAATGCAAGGCTCAAATTTATGGCTAGTGGTAGATCCTCTTTCACACAAATATGCTCTCACATTATCTTTATTATGAAAATCCTATGCATTGAAAAGACATTGATTAGAGGTCAAAACTAGGGTTAATATACTACAGCAGGAGGAGTTTCCCTACCCGTGTTAAACGAGCAAACACTCTGAGCTTCAAGTCAAAAAGCAACTGATAGCTTGAACACCCCCCCCCCCCTTTTTTTTTTTTTTGAATCTTAAATATGACCCTGTTTCAGCAGGACCAGGTATTATCGTCCAGGCGTCTCTGGATCACACCAGCTGTGTTCTTTCTCCTGTCAGTGAAATGGCATCTTTGGTATTTTCTTATGTCTTGTCAGAAATAATATCAAATCAGTATCAAATTTTCCAAAGTTCATTAGTGATGTTTATGCTTAGATGGTGCTGTAATTTCCTTCGAACACAAACAATGATAGAAATTAACGGTCAATTCTAACTTACTTTGCCCACATCATGGCAAATACTTTATCTAATAAAAATGCAAGGGAGAACTTGTTTTAGCTCAGGTCAAGCAAAGGAAATAGACACTACAGCAGGTACATACTTGTGACCATGTCCATGTGAGCATTCTTACTAAAATGCACACATAAACAGCACGCGTTCTTTAAGGACTGAAGCCTTTGTTGGCCCTCCCATTCCGAGTCAATTAATTTTCAGTAGACCTATTCTTCTCATAGTATAGATCTTTATATATCATTTTTGTTGTTTTAAAACCTGAAATACACCTGAAATGCCACTGGGACTTCTGACAACTTTCAACAAGAATGATTTTTTTTGGTCCTCTTCTGATCAAAAAACGATGGCAATCCAGATTGCCATGCCTATCCCATTGCCAAGGTTGCTTTTTCTTAGCAGATGATTTGACATCCTTTTTAGAAGACTAATTTCTGATTACATGGTTGAAATAATATGATTTTAAGTTTTCTTATAAAAGAGGTTAGTGCTTTCTCACCTCCAGTGGATTTAATCCAGTATTCCTTTAGTTATGACTAGGTATAACATGATGAACAGTTTCTCTTAGACAACCAAGAGTATTTTCTTCCCACCTTGATGACTATAGCTTTAAGATACTAAGTATTTGTGTAGGTAATCTCAGCCTGTTTCACAGAGCTATGTATGTTTTAAAGGTCCCATTTGTCTTTTTTTTTTTCCTGAAGTCCAGAAAGCCTTGCCAATAAGGAAATGCTTAGGGAAATGTTTAGTGTTATCTGGCAAATGTTTTGTGTTGCATGTATTAAGAGCTACTGTTACAGATAAGCACATATCTTGTTGGAATATTTTAATTCTGTTTCCTAGCAAAGAAATAGAAAAGAAGTTTATAAAGAAGTGCCTTTCTTTAGTAGCTTGAGCCCTTTTGTGATAGTGCAGTAAAAACAACAGAGGGTAGGTGCAATGTCATGGAAAAAGTCATACAGAAGGCACTGTCGGTGTGTTGTAGGCAGACTACCATTGCATCAGGCAATAGGAAATCACTGGCAGACAGAAGTTAGTGAGCATCTCCTTAGAGGTGTTGCCTTTGCTGTACTTTGGTTTGACGGTCAACTGAAGAAACTTAAGAAAGCATCTAGAAGTAGTCATCCCCGTCTCCCCCATCAGCTCTACAGCTTACACATTAGGTGGGTTTGCCCTGTCAGTGGGATGCCTTAAGAAAACACTAATAGCTTCCAGCTGGGTGGAAAATCAAAACGTTTGGGGGCTGACAAAACTACCAGATTTGAATTTGAAAGCCTAGCTAATGCCTCCATTTTTATTTACCACTCGCCCATAAAAGATTATTTTCCAATATGTCAGCCTCATTTGGTGGCCAGTGGTCTGAAAGTGAGAGTGGAACAAGCAAGCGGGGAAATCTGGACATTAGCGAGTCCGCCCTTTCAAGCTGGTGTGCCACTTTGTGGAATGGCCTCTCCTCAGGTTGGGGGGGTCCTAATGACCATTCATCAATGCTCGTTGACTGATCATTGAGTGCCTTCTCATTCAGTTTATCAAGTCTTGCACATAAAAAGTCAGAATAAGCATTATTCAGCTTTGTTAAAGCCAACTAGGAGTAAAATGCTCCATTTGAACCCATTTTGCCCTTGGTTTTTCACTTTGTTAATGCAGTCCTGCTTAAATGAGTGCTTTTATTGGGTCGGTTAGAATATCTGAAACTATTAATTCTCTTGTATTGAATAGCTGGTGGCAGGCCAGAGCAGATGGGGTAGAAAACTATTTGGTTGGGTGTATTGCTTTCAATTAGGATCAATGAGGTTTCAGCTCCTTTGAATTAACTCACTTAATACCCACTGTGTGAAGTCACAATGTATCACAACAGTCTGCTCTAAGTCGAGCGGGAAGTTGAGAAGTCCTACAGAAAAGCTTTGAGTTAAATTCTTCCTTCACTGTTAATAGAGACCTTTCATTAACTACAGATGCATTTCAGTGGACTTCCAGTCCCTGTTATTAAGCTAGGTTTAAGCAAAAGGCAGTCTCTATACTTTTAAACGGTGTTCATTTATAATTTCTCTTTTCCGTGAAAGCAAAGTAATAACTTTATATCACCCAGTGCCTAAAAATCATTCTTTTGGGGGGCGAGTATACGAATATGGAGGCTTCTGCCTATTTTTATTCATTTCCAAAATTAAGAGCTATTGAGGATTCTTTAAAGTTATTTTGTAAAGTCTTTTGAATGATTGTCAAAGGAGCCGATTCCCACTCAGCCACCCAGGAAGGTGTAATGTAACACACAGCGTAAAGGAGCTGCCTGGAGGTTATCTTCTGGATTTTTCGGTCTGTATGTATCCCTTTCATTTTGGTGTTACACATAATGCCAACTCTTGTGGTACAGCAGAACTGTTCATGTGTTAAAACCACTACATTTCCTTTCCTCAGGATGATGGAAGTGGAGAATAAAACTGTTTTACAGAATGGACTGTCCATCCTCTCTTGGCCTGCTAAGATTTCAGCGCTGGTACAAAAACTGTTATAGCAATCTTCAAGTGACTGCTATAAAAATGGGGGTGGGGTGGGGAGAGAGAATAAATATCCACAGATATTTATTCAGGGAGGACTGCCAAATGGGTTGCAGCCTGCCTCAGTGTATTAAATAATGAGAGGGAAAAAGTATTCATGCAGCTGGCTGCTTGAGAAAATGCTGAAGTAGTCTCAGATGCACAGGCATTCTGTGAGCCCCTTCCATGAGCAGACTTCTAGGTGAGAATCTCCAGGGATCCAGGTTTTGTTGACGTGGATCAATTTAAATGGCAATTACTGTAGTCAGATAACAGCTTAAAAAGGCTTTTTACACACAGAAAAGATGCATAATCACACAGCATATGGAAGTTCAATTTCATGAGCTGTGGTCTGTGGATTTACAATGTACTGATATTAAGACCTACTTTTAAGAGTGAATATTGTTCGGTTTTATTAAAATGCGTCATACCTTTGACACGTTACTTTCTACTCTAAAGCTGATTCAGGCTGCATCTATGTTGATGAAAGGTTGCATTTCCAACTGTGAAAATGTTTTTCCTTTCATGTAGAGTACAGCATTAAAAAAAGAAAAACAACACATCAAATACAATACTAACTGACTGGTTTTAAATAGTGCATCAAATAATAAAACAAAAAGAATGCTAAATTCTTTCAAGGCCCTGGTGGCACAGACTTTGATTGTTATTCTCTCTTTCGCTCTCTCATGAAAGCATTCTGCCATGGAAGTGTTTTCATGTTGCGGTGTTTCTCTTTGGCTCTCCAACACACAAAAATCCATTATACAGCACTTCATTACAGGAGATATCTGATGAAGATGAAGATAAGACCTGCCTCAAGTAGAGGTGCAATACATTGTTAACACTGGAATATTTACTGGGGTGAGAGGAGCTGCTTGTCTGCTTCTCTGAATTTGCCAGTCCTGTGTTTGGAGCCTCTCATTTAAGCAAAACTTAAGGGTGGTACTTGGATAGCGTTGAAAAGTTATTGTGGAAATATCAGTAAATTAAGTGACTCATTTGTTTTAAGTCAGAAATGTTCATGAGTCCAGGCTGGACATTGGAGAGGTTGTTATTTTTTGCTTAATTTTGCATGTGTATCCTTTCCTGAGTAGATCTTTATAAGATTCTGTGGCAGCTAGAGGAAGGAAAAGGAAGGCCTGAAAGCAGGGTTGTTTCTGTGTATTAGAGGCAGAAGGTGGCATAACACAAAATCAAGGGATGCATAAATACAAAAGGATGAGTCTTATGCTGACAAGAATGCCGATCATCTGAAGATCTGAATGAGAATCACTGGTTTCCTATATGGGTTTAAACGTATACTGAAAAGGCAGAGTCGAACCAGAATGTGTGTGCTGATTGCTGGAGAAATGCTCGTTACTAAAACAGAGGAGGTTTTGCAAGTGCTAAATTGGAGGGGAGTTTTAAAAAGAAGATATTTTTCCCTGTGCCTGGAATTCTGTGCAAGGCTATATGTGCTACAGAAGGCATGCGAGTCAGGCGTATGTTTCTCCTAAGAGCCAAAGATGTTTTACAAAGGACTAAAGAGGGACTGCTGAGAAGAAAATAGCCAGCTTTAGATAAAGCACTATAACAAAGACTTGTAGTTTTATGTATCATGGTGTCCATTAAAGCTTAATAGGGAAGAGTGCATTGAACCTAGCCAGGCATACGTTATTCATGTGAAGGATAAACATTTAAGGGGTGTGCAAAATCAGAAATTGGGAGGACATGATTGTTTAGCTTTTGAAAAAGCTTTACAGGGAAGATTTTGTTTTCATCCCCCATGGATCACCATGCAAGGTAAAGGAGAGTAAGCTGCAAATGTTTGGAACATATCAATGCGGAACGCCCAGGGGGTTAAAAGCACTGTAGTAAAATAAAAGTGGTCTGCTTTCTAAGTGTGTTCTATTTTACACGTACTACTGAGCATCTGAGAAAGGGAGTGATTTTGATACTCTGTTCACTATAGTAAAATAGCATAATAATGAAAAAAGTATGGGGAGGGGAGAGAAGGGAGGGGGGGACCCTCTAGTCTATCGCCATGAACGTTTTGAATTTCCAGCTAAATAAACAAACATAGTCCTATGGAGTTAAAAATGATGGCTGTTAAAATAAAGAATGAATTTGTTTCCACTTTTGGAGGAGAGCTGATTCGAAGCGATGCTTTTCTCTAATTGCCTTCAGTGAGAGAAAGGGTTAACTTTTAAGGAAAAATGAATAATTCAGTGTTTAGCTTATCACTCTGCATTTTACTTTCTATTCTTTGGTCATCTGGAACTTGGTGTGAAAGGTAGAGTAAAAGGAGTCAGCTGAGGGGAGCCGGGGTTGTGATAATTTGCACACACATCCCTGTCATTGTTCTGCCTGAAGAGACAGGGCTGGGTTCAAGGCCACATGTGCTCCTGTCATCATTCACATTTCTGCTCCAAGTGCAATACAGAGTGTCAGCTCTCCATCTGTCTTTGCCTGGCAAACGCACGCGCCCAGCATCCTGCCTCCAGCTACGCTGCCACAGCCAGCTCTGATGGCCCTCCTCGCTTCTCCCTGCTCATTCCAGAACAGGAGGCACTGAGCCCTAAATAAGCTTGCTTTTAGGAGAGAGCCATTTACAGTGTGGTATATTTTATCCAAGGATGCCTGGTGAGTTAAAATTATCGCAGCTCTTTCGCTTGTAAATGAGGAAACGCTAATTGTTTTTTGATAGTTTTTTTTTTTTAATATAGATGGTGATTTGCAAGCTGATACGGGGACGGAGTGCTTGTGGATGCTAATTCTGTTGTGTATGTGTTTGGGGGAGGGGAATTTGTGCGAGGAAACTGCCAAAGATGCTACTTGCAGCAGGACTGGATGTTTCAATGCGAAGGGATAGAAATAGCAGAAAGTCACTGTGTCTGTGGGTGCAGGTCTCTACACGGGTGTAATTTTAGCGGAGAGAAAGACATATTCGGTCTGGCTTTCATGACTGTCAGCTGTACCTTGAATCTGCAAACATTTTATTGATGGAGATCATTTGCAGCGTTCACCGATCAGCTGAAACGATCTCATTCAAAAGCTGTTTATGTTGGAGAAGTGAAGGAGATTTATAAAACAAATTCTTGCAGCATTGTCCTAAATCACAGCGCTTAACTGTCACTGGGCAGATCACTGAAATATGTTAATACAAAATAAAACAATGAAAAAAATGTGCTGAATTAGAGAAATTGCTGCGGAGCTGGAAATTTTAATAGGTTGGTTTCCTCAGGAAAATATTATCCTTGGATCTTAAGATCACTTGTCTAATTGATAAGTGCTATTGCCAATGAAAACATTGCTTCTCTGCAGGGTGATTTGTCTGAGGGGTTTTGTGAGATGCTTGACCACGACGGAGCAGATTGAATTTGGTGTGTTTTGTTTGTTTTTTCTTTTGCTAAGGACTGAACAGAGCCATGTGCCTGATTATAACAGCCTGTGTCTCTCGATAAAAAAAGACAGGGCTAGAGATCCTACAGCTGGCTGTTTCTTGTGGATTATTTGGATAGGACAGGCAGAAGAGGCTATGCTTGATCACAGGGAGTCTGTACACCTCGCAGATGGTGTTTTGAAACAGTATCTGCCAGTTTGCTGCAACCACAGTTGCATGTAGGTATTGCCAGTTGTTTGAAGAATGTTTTCCTTTTAGGATTTTTCTACATGGTCATACCCTACTGCTGGTATGTTTGCTGATCCTCTGGTTGTAACAAGAAAGTGGGCTCTGTTTGCTCAAAGCACAAGGCTAAGAGGATTTATATGGTTGAAATATGGGCAAATTAATTTGCATAGATAACAACTGAGGACTATGAAAGGTCAATTTAACCCTTTAAACTTAAAATTTGATTTGCATGCATTATATTCCTGGGAATGTGGTCTTCATTAGAAATATCATGGTAATTCATTAATTTGGGAAACTGCATTCTGCATAACGTGGGTCCACTGATGTTTTCCTTGTATTTGTATGAAGCCATTCTTCTTGTGCGGTTTACTAAATCTGTGTTTTATTAAGATATTTAAATATACTGAAATGACACAGTCCTGTCAGTTTTGATCCTTGTGTGTATTATTTGGGAATATTAGCAAACAGTATTGGAATGCCTAGAGTGGAGGTTTTTGAAAACCTATTAAGCCTTTGGCATTTAAATTACTTAATCTACCTGCTGGTTAAAATTTCATGCATCTTTAATCAAAATGGCATGCACCACACTTGAGTATGTATACCCTTATCGATACTCGTTAAGCTTTACCATTAAATTGATGTTTAATTTCCAGCATTCTCTTAAAGCAGTAGCAAGCAAGAAGTGTGTTTTAATGTCAGCTCCGAGTGTTAGAAAACCTTGCACTTGGATACAGAGAATACACTAACAGCTGTGACTGGGAGCATGTGCCAGAATGGAGATACTTGAACAGATCTGACACTTGGCTATTTTTGACACCCATCTGCACTTTTTTACTCTCCTCTAGGATGAACTGCCTCTCAATCTGTTCGCAGCATATTTTAGCCCTTTAATATTGTGGTGTTGCGTTTTTTCAAATGGGCATTATTAGCCATCTGGGGCAGATTTTGTATTTTAAAAGTAAGCACATTATGTACAGAAGATTAAAAGGATGTGTATTTTTATGTAATCTGATATTATGTCAGTGCCTTTTGTGTATGTGTGAAGTCTCGGTTTCAGAAACGTCCCTTCAGTAGTTCTGATATCCGAAGTCCTTCTTATTTTGGAGAAAGAACAGGAAGTAATAAAAATGGGTTCTGGTTTATGTGTAGTGATAACACTTCTACACAAAATAAATTTGCTCTTCAAAGCCAAACCGTTCATACTGTTACAGTTGTGATTGGCCACTCACCTTCTCACTTCCCTGTGACTAAAAAGCCAGGGCAGAAAGGCTTGCTAATGAAACACTAACAGCAATTCAGATCTCTGCTAAGGCACTACAGCAACTCTGAGAAAAGTCTATAGAAAGATAATCCTGTTAACGTGAAGCTTGCAGTAACCAAGTTAACCGTTTCGTCATTCTGTTTAGTGAACTCGAGGAAGTACTTATCTCTAACTGATGTTGGGGGAACGGTGTTCAAATCTAATCCCATATACCAGTTTGATTACTGGTTTTCTTTTTTTCCTTTTCTTTTTTTTTTTTTATAAGAACTGTTTATTCCGGACTTTATTTATGAAACATTACAAATCTATCAGTCATTTTATAGTACTTTCAAAGAACAGATGTTGGCCTACAAAATGCTTTATTATTGCCCATGGCAGTATTCAGCATGGTTTCCTTAAAAGGACAATCAGTGATCACAGTCATTGTAGCCCAGAAATAATGCTGCTCTTTCAGAAGATGGCCTGGTATTAGGTCAGACCACCCTTTCTTTACTTCTGCTCTCCAGATGTGGCTGCAACTTTTTTTTTTTTTTAAGTTCATGTTTCAAAAAAATGGGTTTGTTTTCAAAATCTGGTTTTACTTAAGATATCTCCATCCTGGAGTGCATTTCATAAATTGCCCACATATTTTTCTTAGCAGAGAACTTAACTGGCTGTAATTTTTAACACATGGCCACATCATGTGATATTTTCAAAACATTTGCACATAGCTTTAAGAAGGTCCCAGCAGAAATGATCCATCATCTCACAGCCAGCCCATTTCTTAACAGCATATCTGCATTTTCCATTTAGCAGAGCTATATATTATTAGCTTACATTTTGGGTAGTAAAACAGTGCATTGCTGATTGTAAAACATGGACTTTATTATCTGCTGAAAATTGATTTGGCATTTATAGCCACTGTGTACTAGACTGGCTTTCTGGTTTTAACATTAGTGCTTGCAAGTGATGATTTGTTTAAAGAACAGAAACAAAATTGCCATGGACATAACTGTTAGTGTCCTAGTAACTGAACATTTGGATTATCCACCTGTTTTTTAAATACATGCATCTAAATGCTGTTATACAGCAAAAGTCTCCTAACAGTCCATTAACTGACTTGTTCTGTTTCAAGTTGCAGTTGCTATGCTGTTATATTAGGACAATTCCGTGTCTTACAAAACAAGTTTCCTGCCAAATGGGGAAAATGTGTCTGGAAATACTTAAGTCCGAGTGTTAACCTTGAATCATTATTCCAGTCATCCTGGATAATGACTTTATCTTCTTCAGGATTTGGATAGGAGCAAAAAGCTCCTTTTTTTAGAGGACCGTGGATTACTAGGTTCTTCACACACGTACAGTAGATTTCAGGAGATGTGTAATGACAAAGTGTAATGATTGCTTTTCAAAGTATTAAAGTTTCTTCTTCCTTTATAGTAGATATAAATTCCGAAGTCTGTGTGACCTCATTGCACTTATTTTCAGCCCACGGGGCTGTTAACTGCATCTTGCTATGTCTGCGTGGAAAGTAACTAACACAGTATGGGATGCAGATCATACTGCAGAAGGAGCTGTTAATAGACATGTTTTTAAGCAGGGTCCCAAACACTCTTTCCCTGTGAAGATTTAGTGCTTCTAAACTCAGACCCTTAGTTGGTCCTTCCTTTGTGTGTGCACAGTGTTTAGCACTGACCACATCTTGATTTGAGGATTTTGGACTACACGGTAATACATAATGGCCAATTAAGGCATGGTCACCATAGCTTGCAAATCAATGTGATCTGTGTATATGCAAATAACAGAAAAAAAAAAAAGACTTGAAAACCAATTTTGGGTAAAATAAATTTTAAAATGATGTGATATGCCAATTTGAAATAAACATACAAGTTGATGCATCTAAGAGTAGGAGACATGATATGCGGTCCTTTGCAAGAGCAGTACATATATCTGTGCCAGTTTTCTGGTTGGTTTGCTGCATCCTTTTGTCATCAAAGTGTATATATCAAGGGTAACGCCGCAAAAAATCAGTTGAAACTTGGTCTTTTACTACCAGATCACAGACTAAAGCTAAGTGCAAAAGTAGACTTCTGCACTTGAAGCAGTAGCTGGCTTCCAAATGCAGAGTCACATGCCTTGGAATTGCTCTCAACTCTCTCCTAATCCCAGATGCATCGCTGTTGCAGCTTTGAAGCTTCCCAAGCATGTAGAGCTGCATCTGTGCATGCTAAGATCTGTGTCAATACTGATAGGGTTAAGCAGGCCAGTGCTGAGTTCACACCTGTGTCTTTCTGGAATGCAGGCATTTCTATATCTGAGTCCTTTGAACAGTTGGATCTGGTAGGTAATCTGGGAGGATGCCTAATGCGTTTTTAGAAATGTTCGTCTCTTCACAAGTGCAGGCTTACTTTTTGTTCC
Organism: Chauna torquata; assembly: GCA_013399475.1. Taxonomy (NCBI): domain Eukaryota; kingdom Metazoa; phylum Chordata; class Aves; order Anseriformes; family Anhimidae; genus Chauna; species Chauna torquata. Next base: position 291,400 of record VXAL01013069.1, on the reverse strand, counting down.
CAGAAATGTATGCGGTGTAAAACAGAGCAAGTGATGCTTGGACGAGTAGAGATTAAATTGGGAAATCCATAGGGCACAGCAGCGCTTGCATTTTCACTTGTGCACAGACACGGTCTAGCCATATTGGCCCTCTTGGCAAGGCTGATTTCATTCAGTATCACGCCACACTAACTCCACGTTCACACAGCTAATCTGTGAAGCTGGTGAAGCCCTTGCTGTGCTGTACCATGCTGTGTATGTTCACTGGCTCAGCTCTCCACGAGCCCAGCCGTCTCTGCACCGTGTTGCATTCTGTGATGTGCAGGATGAGACAGAGGTTATTCCCATCCTGAATACGCTACGGGCAGTAGCTTTCCCCTGCTGAGCGAACATGTTATAGAGCTGAACTTGGGCGAGCAGAAGGAGGATTTGAATTCATGTCTTTACTTCTAGAGTGAGGCTTCCAGTCAAAGGGCTGTTGAATAAAATCAAAGATCACCTCTTTCATCTCGCCTAGCTGTGTCTTAAACAAACCTGTTCTGCTTGCCACCCTATTGAAGGTGAAGACATGGACATCTTTTCTGGAGGAGGGAGTAGGGCTGCGGATCTCATGTCTCCAAATTACTGAGGCTCTTGAAAGGCAGGAGTAAAGAAAGCATCCTGCCTCCAGGATCTGCCTGTTGGTGAGCTGTAGGCTGTTGCTAGTTAATTGTAACTAACTTGATATCATCTCTGTCATGAGGTGTCTACAGCTACCTAATGGGAGGGTGGAGAGACGGATGGAGCCAAACTCTGTTCAGAGGTGTGCAGTGATAGGATGAGAAGCAACAGGCACGAGTAATGGACCACAGTAAATCCCAGGCAGATATCAGGAAAAAATGCTTTGCCGTAAGGATGGTCAGACACTGAAAGAGGTTCTCCAGAGAGGTACTGGTATTTCCGTTACTGAAGACATTAAAAAACCCTGTTGGACTGCCCCTGGCAACCTGATCTAACCACACATGCTTTGAGGCAGAAGGGCTTGGTCTTGCTGATCACCCAAGGTCCCTTCAGCCTGTGGTATTATTCTCTGTTCCTGGTGGGTGTTTGCCGTTAGCTGTTTTGGATACCCAGTCTGAGTTACTTCGGCCCTGGGCTTTGTAGGGGAGAGCAGTCCCTGGCACCGTTTTTTGTGTTCTGTTTCAGGAGGAAATTTCAGCAGTATTCAGCTTCTGGGCAGCTAAAGTTGATTATTCATTGAACCTGCTCCTACATCATTACTTGATCTGTAACTTGCAGAACAAACTCTGTGTGCTGCTAGAGGAGCAGAGTTGTCAGGCACGCTGCAGCCTGAAAAGGGTGCACCTCCTTCCTGTGATACTTCGTGGAGCTGTGCTTGCATGTAGCAGGGCTGGATTTATTTCTCTGTGCTGTGTTTTTTTTCAGTTTTTTATTTTTCCCTCCTAGCAATTTCTTCTCTATTGCCAGTTATTGGTGTTGTGTGGAGCAATTAGCCTCACTGTGAGCATTAATTGCAGAAAAACTTGAGAGAACAAGTTGCTGTAAACCTTGGGATTTGAGAGGGGTCTCTTCAGCTGGAGACTGCCAGTTGTGCAGTTCTGTCAGCAGATCTGCCCAGGGAGTTACCTCTTGGTCGTGTCCCCATGAGGCAGCACACCACCTGGTAGTAATGTTCTTGCAGCTGGTTTAGGGCTGCGGTGTGAAAAGAGACGCTGAAATGATCCAGCTTCTAAAAATCTCCGGCCCAAATTCCTATGGCATGAAGCTAGCCTTGCTTGAGCTTTTCCATGATGTTGCATAATGAGTTGCGCGTTTATTTCTACTTCTTAAAAATAACTTCATTTTCTTGCTCTTGGGATCTGGCAATCTTGTAAAATTTTCATGAGGAGTAACTACCTAGTAGGACCCACGCATCTACATTAATTTAAATTATCCAGCCAGCTATTTCAGCACTAATGTGGATATATGTTCTGGACCAGTGTCTGCAACTTAACTCTCCTTTTAAATGGATACAAAGCGTAAGTCAGAGGTGGCAGGAAATCATTCTGAAGTTCCAAAGGAAATATCGTAAGCAGTGGACGCAGTTATTACGAGCGCTGCTCATATGGTTCTCATTCATTATGGACGTAGAAGCAGACTGTAACGAGCTCTGCGGCGGTTTTGCATATTGACAATACTGAGCTGACAAAGACTGAAAGAGCTGTGGCAACAGAACAGCAAGGGGAATCAGTATTGATCACGTCTGGGAAGAGAGGCTGAGGAATAAGGAAGAGAAATGTATTTTGGTAACCGAGTATACTGTAAGTTCGTGCAGATTTGGTGTAGGGTCAGGACTCTATCATTCCTGATTAAAAAAGGGTTTTGCTCTGTTGAATTGAGATTCGAAGAAGTGAGATTTGCATATTCTTAACTGCTTTCCAGTGAGGTTTGAAATGATGATTCAAGAAGCAGGAATGTGTTTTGCCTTTTAAAAGCCATTGCCCTTTCCAGCTTATTGATACATCTTTTCTCTTTTGGGTTTAATGTGGTATTCTGTCTTCTGTAAGTCATTCCGAAAGCACCTCTAAAATTTAACTTTGTACCCTTGCAGTTCTAGTGCTCTATTGGAATTTTCTGTATGTACCTGTAGTCCGCTTCTCCAAGTGCTCCTTTGCATCGCAGGTGCAGATTCTTGTAGTCCCCCCTTTTTCTCTTTCTGATGCTGGGTTCCCTGTTTTATTCTGCTCCTGTTTTGGAATTACATCCTACTAAAGGAATAAGTTCCCAGTTTAGTGATGCAGGGCCTTCCTCCTCCCTTCATTCAGGTCTCTCCTTATCCTTAATATGTTATTGTGAGTCATGCAGACACACGACTCAAATAGTCTTCCTGCTACAAGATTACAGTTTGGGAAATGTGTACACACAGCATATGAAAATACAGCAGTAATTTGATTCTTGCTTCTAATCTGTGCATTCAAAGTATGTTATGGTGGCCCTTTTAAGCCAGTGCAGCAAGCATGTGTACACAGTCTTGAATCTTCACTGTATCTATTTTATAATCCAAATGACTCCATCTCCTTTGACTTCCCTTTGTGCAACTTCCCCATATTGTTCCTTTAATTTTTAAGAGAATCTTTTTTAAAAGGATTTTGTGCCTTACAGAGCACCAGACACATTATTCGTGGTGAGCAAATACAAATTAACATTTATTGTTTTAATTTTATTTTTCCAGTCCATTTCACCACATAATTGTTGATTGCATAATTATATCTGCTAACTTTGCGTGCAATTATTTGTATTCTAGTTAGGAGAAAGTTTACTAACTAAAGTTTCACAGAAGTCATTTTCTGTGGATGGTGTTACTGCTTCTTTTTTTGTTTGGAACTGTACAAGGTATACGGTTTTTGACTTCTTAAGCTATGTACAAGAAGATCTTTAAAAAATAGGGATGCTACAACCCTGTTCTTTTTGAGAAGGAATCAAAACTGTATCAGTTTTGAAGGTACACACTGAGAAATACTGAGTGAATCATAAGAACTTTGAGAGTTACTAATACGGTAAAGAAAGCTGAAAGGTGCACATTAAAGCAACTTTGGTTATGTCTGCAAAACAAAGGGTATAATTGTAAGTCCAGTGAGGTGGGATGGCACTGTCATTGAATAGCTTTGAAAGTCCTCGGTTTTCTTCTCATAAATTGGTTTGCAACAGCATTTATCATGTCTTCAGACTTTGGTGTTTTTAATTTCTCCACTGGTAGAAGGAGCACAGTGATAAAACTTATTTTGCAGAATTCAAGTGGTCCATATTGGCTAAGTTCATCCCTCTGCTGATCTCCTGAACTGCAGGGTTCTGAAAGAGGTGTCTTCTCCAAGTCTCATTCATATTCGGTCTTGGAAGTAATTTGAGTTACCTTATTAAGGTCATTATTTGATTATTTTACGCTGAATTCACTATTAGACTGCATTGCATTTTCAGACACAAAAGCAAAGTCCTTTGCAATTTTGGGGGGAATCTGTCTTGTAACAAGTGTGTGTTTTACTTTTCTAAATTCCTGTTAGTAACTGTGCACACTTTTTTTCCCCTTGCAAATGGATAAGCAAGACCTCACTTGCAATTGTTTGTTGTCTCTCTGTCAAAATTTTAAAGTATTTTGAAGAATGCTCTTCTTGTTTTGTTAATTTACGTCCGTCTCTCTTTACATTATTCTCTGTGGTTGTGAAAGCAAACCTGTATTTGGGTTTTCTATATTTAATAAGCAAGACTGCTGTACAGGAGATGAATCTGTGCATGAAACTTTAGTTGAGAGCTTGGCGTGAGAGCAGAGTCCATTGAGCATGTGTAGCAAGTTCTCTGCTGGCCGAGGGGAGTCCAGCGATGCCATCTTTCTTTGCCCTCTATAAACTGCCTTGTACGGACAGAACCCTGTCCAGTGCAGTAAACGTTGGACTTGCGTGTCGGCTTCTTCCTCTGACATGTCAATTGTTCAAGTAGTAATTTCCAGTTTTTTTCATTTTGAGGCAGGAAAGCAATGGCATTCAATCTTCAGAGACTGGCAGAAACAGAATTTTTAGCTTATGCTGCCTTTAAGACTTTGCTTCAAACAGTTCTTGAGAGTCTGTAAAAGCTCCAAAGATAAAAATAGTACCTACATGCTAGGTATTGACCAGCATTCCTCCATAGAGCCACAGGAGAAATGGTATACTCTCTCCTTTAGTTAACTTTTGTATTCCTTCAGGAAGATCTTTGTGGATGTTGTTGAATAACTCACTTTTTCTTGAAGGAATACAGAAAAACCATGAGGCCTTAATTTCATCCTGACACCAGCAAACATGATTGCACAGTTTTGTCTGGGGCGTTGGTTCAAGGCAGTCGTGAAAGAATGAGTGTCTATTACTTAAGCACCAGGAATGCTTAATAGTTTTGTCACAACTGTTTTTCTTTTTGGAGGCTGTAAGTGTTTTTGCTGTCTTGCCACACCAGATACAGAAGACGTGCCGTGATGAATTACCCAATGGGGATTCTGCAGCAGAAATTGGAGCTTGCTAAATCAAAATCAAAGCCTTCTTTTGTCTCCTTTGGTCATTACAGTAATCTGCTGGATTTTAAATATGTCTGCTTATAAGGCTGGGATATGCACACATAGTTGCATGCAATTGCTTGGTTTTGGAGGGCTTTTTGCCACAAAATAATATGATTGTGCAGATGTTCTGATACTGTTCTTTAAAACAGTAGATTGCAGGTCTGATCATGAAAGATGATCAGCAGCTAGCATATATCATCATCTTCTGATCCAAACAGGTTCCTTTGGGAGTCAGCTGTTCTGTTTCAGTATGTTGTAATTAAATTGAGTGCTGTTTAGGTGTCAGAAATTACTTTATAATGCAGGATAATGGACTTAAATAGACTTATTTGCAGAATGCAAATCATAATCTAGCAAATTTCCCTTCAAGGCTATATATTAAGGAAGAAAACAAGCCCCCCAATATTTAGTAGGAAGAGAAAAAAGGAAAAAAAAAAAAAGCCTAATTTCTGATCTGGTCCCTAAAGAATCCTTGCATTAGAGTTAATCTGGACTTAATATACATTAGAATAATGCCTGTTATTTGTGAATTCCAGTCATAAAGTGCTTTGTTTGAAATACTACAGAAGAAAAAGGTACTTATTTTTTGTTTTAGTTAGGATCGGATGAGTGGGGGAAAATCACTGTCAATCAGACCTTTAATACTTGGAAAAATCCTCCTCATACATGCAACAGATACTCATGTGCCTGGCTGTTGTGAGGTTTTGAGCAATGTTAATTCCCAAAAAAGTTCGTGTGAATTGTGAGTACTCAGCATCTTGCAGAATTAGACTAATGAGAAGGCTCATGTTGTTAGGAGAATAATGGATTTATATGCATGGTGAGAACTGTTTGTAAATCAGCAGGTGGTTTCTAAAATATCAGAAATTAGCAAAGTGTTTACTGATGTGATTTCTTTCTGAAAAACAAACATGTTTTAAAAACATTCAAACATTAAAACTTCAAATGAGAAAAGCTGATTTTCTTTTTTTCAGCCGTCTTTTTTATTTGCGATTTGAATGCTCAGATTCTTCAGGCTTGAAGACCTCATTTTATCTTTTGAAGGGCCCAGTAGGAGAAGAAAACAATTTTCTTGTGAACCATATATTTCCATAGGAGGCATATTTCATGCTAATGAATAGGCAGGAAGAATTCAGGTGATACTAGAAAATCCATGTTTCAGTTTTATATTATGTGTACACATACTTTCATACAGAATATTAGATTACGTTTCAGTCAGATAAAACCTGCTTGGAACTGAATTCATTAATAACACAAAGCAGTGCTAAAGTGCTGCACTTTTTTAGAATCATACATATAGGTCCAAGCAATTCATGAATCAAAAAAGTCAAAGAATGTCATATCTGTAGAAAAAAGAAAACAAAAACAAACAAACAAAATCCTGTAATTTGCCTGTGTGCCATTTACTGAGTTTAATATACTGATTTAAAATGAAAACCTGACCCCTACCCTATAAACAGCTGTTGAATTGTATAGGTCTTCTCTGAAAAGGTTTCAAGTGTGGTGAAAGAAGGAGTTCAGTTCAAAGATCTTTAATCCAGTTTCCTCTCTTTTTATTGTTGCACAGCAAATATCACCTGCTGCCCCTACCCCCAATTCTTCTTTCACCGATAGTACTGTTGGGGAAAGATGTGCTGCACTACTTATACATAATTTAAAACAGTTGTGCTAGCTTTAAACCCAAAGTCTTTCTTCATCTATCATTTATCTCATGATGTTATCTTCTATAGTCAGTCCCCTTCAGTAAGCACAGCCTGACACGTCTTGTGGCCTTTACCTTACGTGATAAAAAAGATTGAAAAGATGCTTGGCACCACCTGGTGAAGATGAGGCAACCCTGGAGAACGGTGCTGCAGGAGCAGGTGACTGATGCTAAGAAATGTGCCAGTCTGGGGACACAGCTGAAGGATTGTAGTGGGGAAGGGGGAGGGGAAGGGAAGAAAAAAAGAGCAGGAACATTAATACATCTTCCTGAGGTTTGATGGGACATATACTGCCTACTGTTCCATCTGGTGCTTATGATAGCATGGCATATTAGCATGCTGCAAGTTCATAATGTATTCAGGGCGAGAAAACACCACTTGCATACCAATTGAGGCGTCCTCTTTCTCAGAGCTGCCTTTGAATTTCAATGATGTTTATGCCTTCTAAGCCATGACTGAGCCGAGCATTTCCGCTCTTAGAGGAACAGCAGCAGTAAGGGACTCTTGCTTGTTTGGGTTTTCTTTCTCCTCTCTTTATATTTTTCTCCTTTTTTGATTCATTTCTTCCTGCTGTCTCCTCCTAATTTATTTCGTGGTGGAAGTTGAAAGGCAGGTTGAGGTTTTGGACTAGCTAATTACATAGCTTCTGTTAATATTAAATTAACTTTTGTTTTAAGGTTCAAGTCTATTGTCTTTTTGCTCATCTCAGAATGCTGGAATGTACTTTTTTATGACATTTTGATGAAATTACTCTAAAAGTGATGTCATGAAGCATTTAAAATATAGCACATTGCAATTCTGCTTTATATTCAGATTTCCTGTGTTGCTAAATTAAAGAACAACCAATACTCTGAATTCTGCATTTCATGGTAAATTATTGGGCCTCTTCAAAGATTTGATTTTAACTTGATATGTGCTACCATAATAGAATAAGTATCTGAAGCAGAGCAGGCATGCGAGTCTTTATCGGACTGAGGTCTTTCTATTGATTCCTTGCAGGAAATGTGTGGATATTTTCATTTTATTTCTCCCTACCCTGTCCTCTTTGAAACTCTGCAAAGATTGACACTTGACTGGAGACAATCTAAAAACTGCACCACAGAAACTCTTGACTGCACATTTTGTTTCTGAACTTGTCAAAGATTGTGATCCTTTTATGGCTCAGTGCTGTGAAATGCTCTGCAGTCCCCTTCCAGTAGGTTTTGGAGGTGTGAAGTTTACATACAGGGAAGGATATTTGATGTGGGATTTCCAAGGTTCTGGAGTAATACCAGGGTACTAGTCACATTTGCCTCTGTTGGTGGCTGTGCTGCTAAACTGCTTCACAAGTTTGGAAAGTTCTACCCTGAAAAAGGAGACTACTCTTGCTACTCAAGAGGGCAGAGTGGTAAGACAGTATCTCTGGTGCAGACCTGCTTAATGAATGCAGGTGGTGTCTGGTCCTCTACCTGCGCTGCTGGGCTTTTGCTCCTGCCCAGAACCTGCTGTGGTTTGAGGCTTTAGCTTAATCTTTAAAGTGTACAGCTGTCATGCTAATATGACTGTAATAAAAATGGACTAGGTAGCACTTTGAACTTCTTCACTCTAACTTAGTGTTAATTCACTTGATTACTAGAAAATAAAATCTTGCAATAGTTCTGATCCTTTCTTTCAAATACATCCGGCCGTGACTTTTGTAAATATATATTTTCAGGCAGTCATTTAACCACTTTTGCATAGATAAGAAATGAAAAATGCATTAGTCATCTTGACAAAGAAAAAATTGACTTCTTTCGGTTCACTACCTCAATATCTGTTGTCTGATGGCTTAAGAACATTCTTTGTTTATTGATGGTGCATTTAGACCTAGATATTAATGTCTTGGCTTAAATGCTATATTTTTTTTCTTAATACATTCAGAAAGGCTAATGTTACTGAATAGGAATGTGGAGGAGGTAGTGTGGGTAATTCAAGCAAGTTTAGTCAGCACTTACAAGATTCTTGAAATGTTTCTTGATGTCCTACAGAACTGTTAACATCTGCACGGCTTGTGAGAAGAGCCACATTTATTACAGCTGTGTGCTAGCTAGAACGCAAAAGAAAGGGGGGATCAGAGTTAAGAATGAAGCAGCTGGCTTTCAGTACAGAGATTTATCATATTACTCTCATTACAGACCGTCAGTAAACTCTGCTTGGACTCTTTTACTTCAGCTGCTGTGACATGGCAGGTTGAAGGCTTGGGAGTAGCTATCAGTAGATGCCGTCCAACAACATACACACAGTTTAAAAGAAAGCAAGTCTTTTAGATAAATAACCACAAGTGAAGTTCAGTGTTACTAGGAGTTGTTCCAGTATGACATAACGTGATGCAGAACGTGTGTTTAAAGCCTACATTTGAGAAGGCAGAAAAAAAGAGAAAGGTAGAAAGATTCTTTTTAACAATAAGAAAAAGAAACAGGAGATCCCAGGCCTGATTGAACCATGTGATAGTACCTCAGTGTGTTTGCTTTACCTGTTCTTTTCTCTCTTTGTGCTAAAAGTGAGGAAAGAATAATAAATATTAGAATCCCATTTTCTGTTTCACTCAGAAAAAAACGACATATTTCCAGAATCAATTTTTTTTGTCCAAGTTTGGCCCTTCACCTCACCCTCCATTTCCTTCTCAGCCATTGAGACAGATTTAAGCCCAAGCTGTGCCGATCCCATAGCTATTTGTTAGTTGTCACAATCTTCATTCATTTCTATTAAGATCAAAGATTTTTGTAGTTTTGTTTTCTCATTTATCTATTTGATGTGAATGAAACTGGTATTTCTTTTGTTCCCAGTGGTTAATGTAGCTTGGTATGCTTGCTCTTACGTTTGTTCCCTTCACATTTTAAATGAACCTATTCTGATTTTGCTCAGTTAACTCCTTTATAACGTGCCCAAGCCTTTCACGGTATGAGTGCCAGGGTCTTTTCTTGTATCTCATACTGTTTCTCAGCAACCTCAACAACTGAGGAAGCTGCACATCTGTATTCCTCTTCTTTATTTCTCTCCTTAAATAGTGGCTCTGCATCATTTTCTAATATTTTCTAATACAAAACCTATTGTGCGTTCAGTTATAGTGAAAACATGAACAGCTACCCATTAACAAACATATACTGGGGCCAATAAAGACCTTTGTGATGAAGAGCATCCTGTTGTGAGAACTCTTCAAAAGTTGGTTGAGGTATCCTTGTCTACTCACACTTTCTGTTATTCATACTGTGATCTCTAGCAGATGTCCACTGTGCAAACCTACTCTGCTTTTTATTCCTTCTATCTAACCTTAGACTTTTCACTGTTACACTCATCATCACTGAATTATAGCATATGGCATTGTAAGAGCACTGACATATAATTACTGCCTCCTCTTCTTTCCATTCTCCTGACACCACAGCACAGGCAAAGCAAATTTTTTAGCATTTCAGTTATGAAAATCACCACATTTAATCCAGCAGTGTTCACCACCTCATGCCTTCTGTAGTGATGTTTTTAGTTTCTAAAAGTTTATTTCCGCTTAGTCTCGTGGAAACACATTTTTTTTTAATTTTGGGCAGACTGTTGGCATTGAACAGAATTATGTGCAAAACTGAGTAGCTTTGTAAGTCAGAGCTCATAATCACCTCTGGAAATGACCTGTTAAATTTCTAATAGGCCATTTGTATGCACAGTTACTGAAGCTACTTGCCCTGTTGCAATAATTATGAAAAAGATAATGGATAGGAACTCATTTGGGGACAAGTATTCTTGTTAACTGTTTAGCATTTTGTCCAGGTACTCTGATTTTCCTCTTTTTTTTATTCCTTTCATAATTCTGGAGTTTGTCTTGGACAGTTGTGGTTCAGTGATCTTTTATTCCTTCATACATATCCGAAGCAGTTTGAAGCTTCCTAGAAAACTACTGATGTTTTTTACGTCATTTATTCGAAGTGGAAACCGTAAAGAAATGTATACTCACAGGTGATCCCAGTGAAGCCAGTATCTTTCTATGCATTTGAGTTGGTTCTGCCATTGGGATTTAGCTTTCTTACTGGGCATTTGGTGCCAGAAGGAAGTTTTATAAAGACATGTGAGCAGCCGTAGTATTTTTTTTATAATTATTTCTGCTCTGCTTGCCATTTAATCTCTTTGACTGACTATAGATCTGAAGAAAATCTCAGTTTTTGTTCAGTTCTCTGTGTTTTGCTGCAAGAAAGGAATGGTGTTAAGTTTTGGTGGAGTATTTTCAAATTCACATATTGTTGCATGGCTGTAGCTCTGTGAGTACAACCTGGGTTCCTATACCTGGCCATAGTGCGTGCGGTTGTAGGCATGCAGCAGTCTGATGTGCCACTTGCTGCGTTCCACTTTTTTAGTATTTCCTATAGAAAGCCATCTTCAAAACAGAACTAAGTGTATGTGTAGGGGTGTACGTGTGTATAAATTAAGGGGGAAAGAGGCATCTGGCTTTTTGGCTGGAGTAGCTATATGACACTAGGAGTCACTGAAACTATTCTTCTGTTGCAGCCAGTACTGCCCAAGGTCATACTTGAAAATTTGCTTTCAATTCAGTTATTCTTTTAAGGAAAAAATATTTATAGACAAAATTTAGAGAGAAACGCTTAATGTGAAGTTTGGCACTGCGGAAATGGAATAGTACATACTGATGTATATATACATACTATCATAACCTTCCCTTCATGTACTGCATGGTTGAGGTTAACTTTCAAATGATAATGGAAAGAGCTTTTCTTAAAGTATCTTCCTTTTACTTAAAGAGTACCATACCATTTGTTTTTAGTTTTCAGCACTGAATCCGTCTGTTCATGGCACAATATTGGCTCCCTCTGGTGGTCAGCAGTGGCCTGGAACAATTTCCAGTGACTGCTAGCCAGAGCCTGCTTCCAGCCAGTTTTACGCGACGCCTACATGGCCTCTGTGAATGCAGAAGATGAATCCTGAGGCTATTCCCCTCATGAAAGCAGACTGCTGTGCTGCCCTCTCAACTACCCTCTGCTTGACTGCAGAATTTCTTTTCTCCTGTTGGCTGTTCTTTCTTTTCTCATAAAAGTGGCTCCTCTTCTGGTTAATCTGCTTCTCAATGAAGCAAGATACATATATCCAAGTAGACCCAAGGGGGCCGTTGTCAGGATTGAAGGCCAAATGTACAGTGAGGACGTGTCTGTTTCCGTAGCATAGAGAGAGTTAAATCTGCTTTTCATAAGGGTAGAATATGCAAGAAAACTTACCACATTACCAAGGGTTAAGTGCATTCACATTGAACATTCAGAGTTCAAATGCATCAGACTTCTTGACTTTGTCAATATTTCTCTTGCACTTGTAGCATTGAGTGGTTTCTCTCCGGTGTCTGACTTCTCGCCCTGCAGTTTCGCCTCCATTTAACACTCCCTTCAGTGTAATTGAGGACTATTTCTTTTATTTTTTTCTAAAGTAGAATGTAGAAAGAAATATCACAGTTAAGTATTTTTATATACAGAATAAGTAAGTAAAAACTTGATTAAATATGTGTGTAAGTGCATGTACATGCACACATATACGTACATCTATAGAAGTAAACCATGGAAGTCATACCAACCCACAAAGGTCAATATGAAATTGCTGGGTTGGAATTGTGGGTTTGGCTGGCTTGATGAAAATGAGGACAGGTTCTATAAATCTAGAAAACTTTGTTTTTATGTGTTTGTTGAAAAAAACGAATGCATTTCATTTGAATCTGCTGGGCATGAGATGAAGCATATTTTGTACAACTGTCAAACAATACGATGATGTCTGAAATTGTTTTAATATTTTGCTTATGTTTTCTGTGGTTTCTGTAATAGTCGATTTTTTTTTTCAATTCAGGCTTTATCTGTGTGCTTTTTTTTTTTTTTTTTTTTTTGCTGTCTGCTATTTAAAATTCTAAAGCAAGGACAGATACTTTTAAAGAAGGAAGTTTTAAATTTTATTGTGCAAGACTAAGACTACTGTGATGGTTTAAGGTGTAGAAAAGTTGCAGGTAATTGCATGCCCTCTGTGAAGCGGTCTCTGTTGGTTTACCTGCAACTGTTCTCATTATCTAAAGTTAAGCAGATATCCCTGAGTCTTTTAAGGACTGGGGACCAAAAGGCTAACCCAGCACATCTCTTCCTGGGGGAGCTATCCTGATTTCTGTGCCTATGGGCATTTGTGTGAATTCACTGGCTGCAGAAGGGGTTTAGGCTGGTTTTATGTTGGTATGATGTACATAAGTTTCTTCCTTTCCCCCCTTACTTTACATGCTTATATTACTTCATATCAACATTTAAGTATGCATGTGATATATTAGGCCAGACAGTTGATTTGAAATATGCTTTTGCTGATGGTAACCTCTGTTTTGCTTGTGAGCTCATTTGTCAAAGCGTAATATCACCTCATCGAAGACAGTACTTGAGGTGGAAGGTCTTAATTTCATGTGAAGTTGCTGAGAATCTCTTTCCCCCCTCCCACTCACCCTATTGCAGTTTTCAGGTGTGATCCAGTGCCCAAAATAAAACACAGTTGGTGTGACATGCAGCAGCCCGGAGGAGCTGGCTTGTAACTAATAATGAGTATTTTCTCACACTCTGTCTAGACAGTCAGTCATGTAAACACAAGATGTCTTTAATGGCATCATTTGATGATGTGAAATGATAGTCTTCCAGAGTGTGTATTTGTACAAATGCCGAAGTACTGATTAGGGTAATAAATTGTGCTGTGTAGAGATTGTCACTGTGTAATACTGAGAGTCTTTTCCCCTGTAGCTCCACTTCTCTGTTACAGGTAGTGGTAGTAAGAGAGCAACAATGGCAGCACCCAATGGTTTGGGGGGAAATCTGTTTCAGCATACATTTTTCATTGATGGATTAATACCTGTCTTAGCTCACTGACTAGAAATCAAGAAGTTAGTGTGCCTGGAGACTGAATTAAGGTAGATGAAGAGCAGTGACTCTCATGCACACCAGCCGCACTGTAGAGCACTCTGAATGCCTCTGTTTTGCAAGAGCCAAAGGACCTAGATCTATACGGGAATATTTAGACCATCTGCTTTAGCAGCCTTAGGAGTTAATAAATTAGAGGCTCTAACTCTTCCTTTTGTTCAGTGTTTACACAGGGAGTCTCATCTCCTAATTTAGCTATCCGTGTTAGATGGAAGAAATTGGGCATCCTTCCTACAACAGTAGCGGTATTGGCCATTGAGAGGGAGTTCATACTTTGGCTGCCCATCCAATCTGTCTTATGGATAAGGTCTTGCTCTCCAGGCCTACACATTTGGCATAACAGAACAAACTTTTCATTGTTTGAAATATCACAGGGAAGAATTAAGTTCCTAGGTAGGAAAAGCTGTGCAGTCTGATCAAATGGGAACTTTAGAGCTTGATCCACCACATGAGGAGTAGTCTGTCCTGGAGTGGCCGACATCAGTCCATACCGAGCAGGATCTTGACTTGTGCATGGCAAATGCCTCATGAGCAGAGTGAGATGTATATCCATTACCTTCTCAGAAGTCCTTATGTCATCTATTTAGATGCCTAACCATGGAAGATGTCACCTCCTACCCCTGTGTTTCATTTTTTTTTATGAGCATAAAGGATTTCTGGCATGTTTTATAAATATAAGTAAAGCTTTTTGATAGTACAGCTGCAATAACTTTTTTGCTGGCAGAATAAGGTAACACCTAATGTTGTCCGCAATCTAAATAAGTTATTTTAGATTACTTTATCTACTCTGAAATTGTATTAGAGACTTCAATTCTAGTTAAATCTAATGGAATCCTGGTATCAGTGCTCTCCCAGGATTTCTCTAAAATGAGTACAGCTATGCCTTACACTTTATTTTTTAATACTGCATAAGTGCATTAAAATGTGTGTGNGGGGGGGTCGTACTTATTTTACTTCAGACTTTTAGCTGTGTATAACAAACTATTTACTGTTAATTTATGCCCTTATAGACTTAGGATTAAAAACATGCTTCTGAAGAGCAAGTCTGGAAATTTTAATCGGCATTGGGAGAGCAAATGTTTTATCCTTACTGCTGGTGGGAGTGATGTGGTGGAGTATGTCAGAGTGTACAAACAATGCCAATTCAATGCTGATGGCATTTGTCTTTCTTAGCTATCAGTCTGACATCATCTATAGTTTATCAAATAACATGCAATCTTGACAGGGATAGGTCTTCCAGTGAAGCTGGTGCAAAAAGGGATTGACTTACTGGTAGATGAGCCTTTGGGAAGACGCATCCGAAAACCCCCACGATGTCCTCTATAAGAAATAAGAGAAGAGAATGGAGGGCTTGCTTATGTGGAAGAGTTGTCGTCTCTGCACTTGCAGGGGAGGCCAGGGGGTGGATTTGGCCAGTGATCTGACTTCTTTCTGATGTACTTTCTGTTCTTCATTTTGCTTGCTGGAGGTGGTGTACACCTCTTTTTCATTTGGTTTGGGACTCAATATTCAGCAGTCCGTTTTTGAAAATGTTTTTGTTACCTAAAAGAAAATCACTCAAAACAACAGTACTTAGTTTGGTAGCTTGTCAGCAAAATAAAATAGAACAGATCCAGGAAACAGGAGTTATGAAAATAATATTTAGATAATGATTGTGGAAATACTAGTTTATTAATTTCATTAATTATACGTACATATGCTTATAAGCATTTTTATGGCTCTTGGTGGGGTATTTAGAATAAATCTGCATCGTCTTTGCCTTCACTACTGGCTGACTGATATACATGCATTCATTCAGTCATGACAAGGAGACTTGCAGACTTTATTTTCTGTGGGATACTGGAAATGCAGGGCAGCCGCCACAATTTGGCCCTTATTTTGCTTGTCTGTTCTTGCTAAAGTATTTCGTAAACTGTTATGGTGATAGTTGATCTACATTTAGAATGTATTCTTGTTCTGTATGTTGCTTTGTATGTTCAAGCGATTTTGTATGGTAAAGCCAGGGAGGGGGAAGGGGAAAAGAAGTGTTTTAAGAAAAGTACAATTCTGACAGGATTTGGTTTTTAATTATTAAATAACTAAAAGTGAATTTATGTTAGTTTTGAAACTGTCAAAACATGTCAGATTGTTAAACGAAAGGATAACCAAATTCCTTTTATATATATATAATGAGATTATACGGTAAAACAAGTTTGTTTCTTTCAGGAGAAAATAATATGTCCAAGCAAAGCCAAGCCATAATACTTTTGTCTCAACTCTGAGACTGAACTCATACAAGTGTCTGGCCTTCAGTTGCTAAGCCATGAGCAGGGCACACTTGTTTTTTTGACAGCACCTCACTCTAGAGAACTGAAACTAAAAAAAGAACTTCAGCTTTTTTTGGTTGGTTGTCATGACGGTAGGACGAGTCAAGATACTATTATGGATGAAGAACACGATGCAAAGCATAGTCCATCATTCACCTAATTTTCATGATCCATAAACTCTTCCTGCGTGTACTGAGCCACAGTATCACAAGATTCCCTTTCAGGTTTTGAGAGAGAGAGTAGAGATTGCATTATTCTCATTGCTTTTTTTAGCACATCTCAAGAAAGCTCTGATAACTTAGCCCGAGATAACTTTAGTGAACTCCCCCAGGATAGAGAATTTCTCGCTTCTGCATGTTAAATGAGAAGAAATGGATAAACTGAATATGCTTTAATTTATTTTCAATAATAGCCGGTGATATGAAATGTTGAACTATCTGAGCAGAGAAGAACTAAGATAAGACAGTAGCAAAAGTTGTGATACTGCTCTTGCAAAAGGGTCGTCATGTGAGCTTCCTACCGGTAGTGCAAAAGCAGCAGTGAAATGTTGTCTTGAAAACTTGTCCACGTGCTTCTGTCACTCGCCTCGCTCACATCAACATTCCTTAGGGGTAAAGCTTGTAGGGGTGATGTTTTGTGACAGAAGATGGAGTCCAAGTGTCTGAGCTGCTTTCTGATACTATCATTATGGGAATTGTGTAGGAAGGAAAAGCTCTTCACCAGAGACCTGAACCAGGTGATGTTTTCTTTCTAGGCTGATAGCATGAATGCATCGGGTGCTGATAGGAAGTTGCATCCATATTATCCCTGTTTGAGGTCAGTTGTTCTTAGCACAAAAGCATCCATTGTGTTTAGGTTCTTGTTTATTCATTAAACAAGAGTCAAAAAGGCCAAGAGATGAATGGAGTGAAGGCTAACCCAGTCTCAAACAGGTCTGAGGCGTGCTTGACTTGTTGTGATGTTGTCCAAGTGTTGTGTTTTATGGCTGCATCGTAGGACTTCTAGTTTTTCCCAGGTATATGGACTGTTTTAGGCTATACCGTATATATTAGGCTTATACCATGCTTATACCAAGCAAGACCTCTTCAGCCAAGGCAGACGCCTTGCAATACAGTTCTCAGTAAACACGACCTGAGGCATTATTTCCCGATTGTCATTTCATTGTCCTGCTCTGGGTAGTGGCAGGTCTGAGAGGTGCAAGGCCACAAGCATTGCCTTGTAGCACTGGGCATGCTGCGTGTCTCGGTTACTGACTTGAAGTGGAAATCTAGAGGAGGGAAGGTTCTTCACTGACCGTAATGTGATAACATTATGGATGGAAGAGCTATGTAATTTTTCCTGCTTGATGGACTGATGGGTTTCTGTTACCCAGTTCATCACTACTGGGACTCACAGCCTGTAGTTACCTGCTTGCAAATTCCATGCTATCGCTCTCAAAATAATCAGAATTAGTCCAATGTCATCTAGGTAACTACCCTCGGTTTTAAATGCCACAGATTTAGGCCTCAATTTACATAATTTGGGTGACAGGGGCGGGTTCTAATCCTGTGTCACATGCGGGGTTTGTACTTCTGTGAATTTAAAGGAAACAAGACAAAGGGCTCTTCTAATTTGGCAGATTTTTATTTTTAATGTGTTGGCACAGAGGTAGTAAGTACTGTACAATCAATGTAGAGCGTCTTTTAAGAATCTTTCATGCCTGAATATACATCTGGAAATGTTTGCACTAACTAAAAGTAAAATAAATGCCACAGTGTATTATACCATACTTTTTTTCATTTAAAAAAGGAAATTGAAAACACACCACTCCTAGAAATGCTTGACATTGAATTGGCTATTGAAATGGTATCAGTAAAGTATTTATATATTCCATATTTTGTTCCATACATCAGCTTTCCTTGATGCGTTAGACTTGGAAGCATGCCACACGAGCTGAAAAGTTGCCATGTATGAAAGACCGCCTTGTTTTAAAAATGGACTAAGTCATTTAGGATAGAGGAAGTAAAGTAAATCAGTTTGAATACATGCACATCTCTTTTTGCCCCTGCTTTTGCATGTTTTACTTTGGCTCTTCCATGTTTGCCTTCAGAAGTTGGCTGGGCTTACGGTAAATATCAGTGTTCACCTAACAGCTAAATAATAGTGGTAAAAATAACTCCTACCATAAAAACTGAATGAATGACAAGAACAGTATAGTTTCATGAACCAAGAAATCCGCAGAAGAAATATCATAATTTAAAGTTGGTTTTACAACATTCTTTAATTTTAAATGGAGCAAAATAGTTCTGTGGTAAAGTCACAGTTCTTCACTCTTTGCTGTAAAAGAGATTCAAGAATGTATATTTCAAAATGTTGTTGTTTTTTTTTTTTCCAGTATAATCCAAAGCAAATGCAATAGATCTCTGCATACTTGAAACATATTTTCTGAATTTATTCTAAGTCTCTCACTGCACCAGAGGGTTGCGTATATGGATTAGGACTAGCCCATTATTTCACCATCTATCTCCATCCTGAATTGATTGCAGCGAATAGTGAAGAATGAATTGCAGATGTCTCCTTTTCCCTTTGGTTTGGAGGACCTCTGGTTTCAGACCCATTTGATCAGAACTGGGCTAAGGAGTCAGTTCTGTCACTGCTTAGAAGGTTTCTGTGGAAGAAGCTTTTGCACCTGAAACAAGTTACTCTCTTTGTATACACAGCCTGTACTCTGAAATGGATGATGATGTGAGATTCTGCCTGTATGAAGCTTTCTGTCATGTCCCTACTAATTCAGGTTTATTATTGAAATGTCAGATTCCAACAGGGAAAAAAAAAAAAAAAAACCAGCAGAACCAGCTTTGCAAATGGGGAGTTCATTTTGACACGAGAGCATAAACATGTTTGGAATTGAAGAAATTAAGTAATTTTAAGAGATGGTTTTCGTTAAAGTTCTTCCAAGGTTCAGGCAAAGCTCAAGGTATATGCTCCTGTATTATAAGTATGGAGCAAATGTATGTGAAATCTTGCACAGGCAGGATTTCACACGTAAAAGATGCATTTTTTCTTCTTGAAGGAGTCTTTCTTCCCCTTCCAAACCTTCATCACCTCTGAACGTATGGATAGCAGAATATCCACAGAGCATTTGTATGAAAAATGTCTATATGTGAAACTCCTCATGAAATAACATGGTTTAGGGGAAACTTGGCTTATGAATACAGTTTAAATACTGTTTTTCTTTTAGCTTTCATATTTTCAGGCTATCTTTCAACCATTAGAGTAAAAACGTTTTGTTTGTTTGTTTAAAATAATCAAGATTTGTGTAAGCTGGGTTTCTAGGCTACATATCAGACATTACAAGCTTCATGAATTCAGGGACAGGTAATGCTTTATCAGCCGCAGCTCTGCTTTACACTCTCTCACCATTGCATCTCCTGAGAAGTCTTACTCTGAAAACTGGAGCTGTTGAGGTCCTTGGGGTTGGGTGGTGGGATAGAGGTGGGTGCAGAGCAGCGATGTGCAAGTGCTCCCAGCCCCATAGCACCCTCAGAAGCTGGGGAATCTGCTGTGGAGGCAAGGAGCAGATAAATACCAGCAGAAGGGCTCCTGGATGAGTTTTCATAGAATCATTTAGGCTGGAAAAGACCTCCAGGATCATCCAGTCCAACCTTTAACCCAGCACTGCCAAGTCCACCATTAAACCGTGTCACTAAACTCTACATCTAAACGTTTATTGAAGACCTCCAGGGATGGTGATTCAACCACTTCCCTGGGCAGCCTGTTCCAATACTTTTGCTACTGAAGAGAGCGGAAGGGTGGGAAATAGAAGACCACAATAGAGCAGGCTGTTTTCCTGGGCTGTGCGTTAGTGGTGGTGTCTTCAAGCATGTGGAAGAGCTTTGCATTTTATATTATAGATCTTCAAAAGCCTTTTTTTTCCCCCTTGCCCTGACAAGATAATCTGGTACCCTGATTAGAAGTGTTTTGGGGTGTGCTTGAAAGCAGCCTTGTATCTCCTTGTAGAAAGCAATGCTACGGAACTTATGGACAACCAGAGATAAATCTGTCTGTCTACCATTGTGCAGTAGCAGGGTGGGTTTTAGGGCTTTGCCAAGGGGGAGGGAGGGACTAATCAAAAGTCGGTGGCCTGGAGAGTTGGTTCCTCTTCCCCTCCATCAAAGAAAGGTAATTAGGAGAAATCAAGCCTAATGTCAACAGATTTATATGAATAGTACAGGGGTCCGTGGATAATTTCAGCGATCTGCAGATCGGGTGGCAGACACGGTTCGAGGGAATAAAAAACAGTTAGAGCGCAGCAGAATGGCAATCTGCAATTGGAGGGCCAAGCCCACACACTATTTCCCACTATAGCATTCAATTTAAGTAACAAAATATTGCCAGCTTTTCGGAAAAGCCTTCCCCCTCCAATCTGAGCGCCTTTCTGAACAGACCTGAGCTCTGGAAAGAGGCGAAGTCGGGGAGCAGGAGAGTTGCGGTTGGTTACTATACGGACTCGCTTTTAGTTATCAACAGCTGAATTGGAGGATACAGCCTGTGCCTGCTCAGTGTGAGCAGCAGACTGTGAGCGGAGTTCGATTTCTCTCACTCTTTCTTCCACCCACCTCCATCCCCTCCCTGCCTGTGTCTGCGCTCCCACATGCTTCAAATCTGTGTACCTGGACTGCCTTCCTTAACAGTTCAGCGTGAGTGTTAGCAGAATGAAAACCAGATGGACCAGCAGTTCCCACTGTTATCTCCCCACCAGCTCTGGCAAGCCTCCCTTTCTCTCTCCTTTCTTGGCATGGCAGAAATATTTTCCTTTATTTAGGAGGGCTCGGGCTCACTGCTGTGCCTCTTTCCCTCTGTTGCAACATGAGCTGAAAGCTATTTATTCCCTTGTTGCTGAGGTTGGTTGAGGTGAGTGTGAGATGAATTCAGCTATTAAGGCAGCAATTAACATTTCAAGACTAGTTTTCATAGTTCTTTATATTAAATGAATGGCTTGTTGAAGATATAGATTTAACTGTTTGAGTATAGTGATATGGAAAGGAAATTTTGTGTAGAATATTTTTTAAAACTTCCTTTTGTTTTCCAGCATGCAATAATTTACTGTTGCTTGACTTGCAAATCGAACCTCACCTGTCTGTGTAAAAGCCTTAATATTTAAGCCAGTCATTTTGGATACCTTACCCTACGCTACTGAGGTTTACTAACCTTAAATCAAAACCGCAGACCCTTTACTACTGTACCTGTATTCCCCTCACAGCGTTCTTGGGGTGTTTCACTGCTCATCATCCCCAAACGTATGCAACACCTCGCATCATGCATGTCTGTATCATGCTTCCTTGGTTTCAGGCAGCTAAAGATTGGTGTCTATCATGTTTTGTTAATTTTTACTTTGGTTTTCTCCCCCTTCGCCTGATGATTAAATGCTCTGATAATTGTTTCGAGGCTCTTTAAAACGCATCCTTTTTATATACAATGTGTGCACTCCATTTAATTTCTCTTAGTGTCTCACAGGCAAAATTTTAGATTTTTTTTTTTGAAGTTTGTATCTTGTTAGAACAAAGGACACCTCAAAGCTGAGTGACAGAATTTATAGAACATTACTGACTTTGCTATTGTCTTGAATTGAAACCACAGATTCATCTACTAACCCAGTAGTGGTGACACTTACTTGTTTTGTGAAATGGTTTAATGGAGCTCACAAAAACTTGTATAGGACAGTGTATTGAACAAATAATCCTGACCCCGAAAGAAAGGATGTGAGACTTTAACTCCTGCCCTTTTTAAGCTAAACTTCATCTTCATCTTTACTCAAGATGGCTCACAAAACTGCTGGTGTGAGTAAAGAAGTCTTAATTTTGCTTTCAGTTGGTAAATGTCATGTTCTGCTTATTCTTGATAAATGAAACATAAGGTTTGAATGGTTTTTAATTTTATTTTTTATGTATTTGTTTTATTTTTTCCCATCAATTTTAACTTAGAGGTGTCCAAAAAGATGTTTGGAAAAAGAAGCTGTTTCTGTATTTCTGTAGCTTCTATATCAAGTACATCTGGCATCTTTAGATCTTTACTTGCAAGACAACTGCTAGGTTTTCTGCCTGTTTTTGCATTTGTTGTTATTGTTTTTAATATCTTACAGGTTTTGAACATTAAAGTTGTTCTTAATGTGTAAGGGTACAAACTTAGGAATTTGATGCCTTTCTTTTCTTTTTTAAATTGATATGAATGTGTGGTGATTGACTTACCATTTTGACATGTGTTTATTTTTCTTGTGAATGTGAGAATATTCAAGGCCAGGGTGGTAAAGTCATCCAGGAGGCATGCAGTATTTAACATAAGTATCTCTCCATATTTACAAAGATGAGCAATGGAGAGGGTGGCAGGTGTTACAAAGAAGAGACATGACGAGAGCTGGCTTCAACCAATATCCTACCTAATATCTTACCTGTACTAAAGAGCTTCAGGTTTTAGTTCTGCAAGTTATCATATGGGGATTTATTACCTTCCTGTCTCTTCGTCTGTTTTTTCCTCCTGGCTAACATTGAAGGGAGGTGGCATTATTGCAGCTCCAGGAGTGCTTGGGAGGTAGCATCTGCACATGCTGGAAATAAAAGCAAAAGATAATGCAGCACTGCTACAAATGAGGTCTTACCATCTGTGTTACACCTTCTTAAGTAAGGTTCAGATGATGTAATTCTGAAAGAGCACACAGGAGTCGATAATCAGGTGCAATCCTTCAGGGCAGATGCTGAAACGGCTCACTTCCTGCGTTAGCTTTTAAACTTTTTTTCAGAGCGGATGTGCTTGAGGAAATAAAATAGTGTGTTCATGTGGTGTGTTACAGATCGCACTGAGAAGCATTCCACAATGCCAGACTCACCTGTGGATGTGAAGACACAATCCAGGCTGACGCCTCCAACAATGCCACCTCCTCCCACTACCCAAGGAGCTCCAAGAACCAGTTCATTCACGCCCACAACGTGTAATTAGACTTATTTTCTTCCTTTTCTTCCATATTCTTTCTTTCTGTGTGTAAGAAACCAAAGTGTGTGAAGGGAAACCTGTCTGATAGCGCTGCAGCAGCATTTGATTGTACTGCAATAAATAATTTAGCAAAACTAAGATCACAACAGATTAATGCATCTTTAATCTATTAAGGCATTCAGCTCTGAGTTGTGGTAATTTAGCCGATAGCTTGACTGCAGTGTCAAAGAACAGCGAGCACCAATTTCCTATGTATTTTACGCTTAGATCAGTCCTGTGAGAAGTACGGGAAACTTCCTTCTCGTCTTTTATGCCATTCTCTTGTTTTGTTTAAAGGATTCTGTTCACTTTTGTATATAAACTTTGGTAGTTATTGTTTAGGGCTTTGTGGTTTGTTTATATATTTAAAGTGGGGGTTATTCGTAAAGAAAATGCTTCATCCCACTAATCATTGAATGAAGAATTGTGTGTTAAGTGCTATATAATTTCTAATTAGTGTAGATATAAAAACAAAAATAAAGGTCTTTTATTGTTTTGTCTTGAGATTTCTAGTCTGTGACCACTTCTCTAAATCACTAAGGGCTGGATCTTTGTCTCAGTTTGCTGATGTAAACACACAGGAAACTCTACCAGTGTTGGTGGAATTACTCTGCATTCGTAACAGTGTAACTGAGATTTGAATCTGGCATGTTGTCTGGACTATTCTTTTCACAGTCATGAAATGATCCACATTTCTCTTACCAAGATTTAGCTGCAAATTTTTTGGTCTCTTTTATACTGCCTTGTAATAGTATAAACATGAGAATGTGTTTACATTTCACATTTTAAATAAAACAGTTTTAGAACAGTAGAATACATATGCCTAAACAGAATGATGGCAGCATCTTCTATTTGTCTTGCCTATGTGTTTTTAGCCCCTTGCTGCCTGTTAGATGCCTTACTTAAAATTCACCTCTATGCAGAAGGCCAGCTGGAAGCCTTTGTACCACTTATTCCAGTGAACCCTGTCCTGAGGATTTACATCGAACTTAAACAGTGAGGAGCATTTGTGCCAACTCTTTGCATAAACTCAAATTTAACCCAGTGACCCTGATCCTGCCAAGATCTGTTTGTTTTGCTTAACTCCAGCACCTGAATCATCCTAGGAGCTCCTCTGCCCTAAAGTTAAATTGTTTCTAGTTTTTTGCAGGATGGGGCTCTTGCAGATTAAGCTTTTCAGCCTAATGCACTTAGTACAGTTTAGGATGATCTTGGGCAATGATAAAAGGAATGAAGCAATGTTCTTCTATAGTCTCCCTTCTAGTCAGTCCTCAGTATACTCATTAGATTTCTGGATATGATTGGAAGGCGTGTGAACCATAGCTGATTTTTTTTTTTTTTCCTATTTAAATGAAGACTAAAAGTCTAAAGATCCAATTTTAAATGCCTTTTACTCTGTCAAATCCTGGAGTTTGGTCTTAGCAGTTCCAGCTTGTATATAGTAAACAATCACTTCTGTTTGAGTGTCTGTTACACTTATTACTACTACAGTGAGAATGCCTGTAGGCTAAGAAGAGCATACTTGTTTTCTTGTCAAGAGTATGCTTGTTTGCTTTCTTTTAGACTATTAAAAAAAACTATTAAAAACTCTTAAGTTATACTAGTTTGTTGAAATTTTAAATGCTAAATTCTGTTTTATTAATAACGTGGTTATGGTTTATAATAACTTAGATGTCTTTGTCAGTTTCAGACATTGTAAAGAAAGAGATAAAATCATTAGTATTGGGTGGGCTATTGCAAATCAAAATTGTTTTAGAGAAACTGTATTTGAGGAATATTTCTTTATTTGTTTTGTAGAGGGAGAAATTTTGTCTGCCTTTCTCCTCCTCATATCTGTCCTAGGGAATGAACTCTGCTGTTCTCTGCTTTCTCAGTCATAGCCTCATCACCTGCTGCCTAGAACAGCCCAGGAACAGTGACTGAGTTGTTGGGTTGTGTCAGGCTGCAGCAGGACATATTTTTATTCTTCCCAGTCCTCATTTACTAAGTTCATGGTGCGATGACTTTTGGCTATACAAGTTCCTTGCAATCACCATGTATTTGTTTACTCAGATATCTCACTCTACTGTAGTGCTCAGAGAGTGTGGCTTGGAGCTGAACTTGCAGAGGCCAGCTCCTTTCTGTTTCTGCTTTTTCCACTTCTTGTTTTCTCTAGCACATGCAACCTAGAGTAGGCAACCAAAAACTAGGATAAAAACCAAGCAGGAACTAGGTAGTCATTCATATGGCCATTACCTCAAGGGCACTTCAGTCACTAGGGCAAAAACTCCTTTAAAAAGAAGGGTTGTGATAATCATTTAAATCTTTTGATAGATGTCCACCCTCAAAAAGGAGTTGCTATCTAAAAATGAAGATGACCTTGAGGAAGTGACAAATGGAAAAGGGATGTTTAGCTTCAAAGATGCTAGTCATTAAACATGGAAAGTTGCTAGTTTGTCATTAACAAACTTGGAAAGTTGCTAGCTTGTCATGGATAGGCTCTTAAATAGGAAGCAATTTAGGTTATTACCACTATACATTTTTGATTGTAGGTAAGTTCCTGATTTTTGATGGTTTTTGAGATACAGTGCTCTAAATTCAGGTCTCAGTGCTTTGGAGGAGAGAAGCAGGTTGCACAAGTGAGTGATAACACAAAAAGGTGGGTTCTGAGGGGCTTTCTGAACAGAAACCAGCAAATTTGCCCAGGGCAATGGCCAGCTGAGTGCCTCCTGTTTCTTGCCACTCACTGTAGTTTGGCTAGTCAGACCTAAGTGACTTCAACAGAGTGTGTTTGACTGTTACTGTTTCAAGTAACCTGGGTGGAAAAGGATGTCCTCAGTTTGATTCTGTGCTCTCTTCTGGAGTGTGGAGAAGAATTGAACTAAAATAGCTGCCAAAAACTGTCTGTTGTTGTCTTCAGTATATCTGCATGAATCTTGTTGCCATAAATTTTGAACATTTAGTGCTTCAGATAATTATTCTTACAGCAACCTTACAACAGGAGAGAAATGCTTTCCTATCCTTTTTAGAGATATGGTATTAACAAATGAAAAGCTGAGTGATTTCCTTGTGGTCTCTGAGGAGTCTTCTTCTGAAGCCTAGCTTCATGCCCTAGCTGCAAGGCTTCAGGCCACAGCAAGCATGGCACCATTTGTACCTGCACAAACAACTTAGTGTGCTCCATATGTTAGCAGCTAGGAAATCTGTATCGGAAAAAATAACCTTCTCATTGGGTGGTGTAAGGTTAAAACGTGAAAGTCCTGTTTTATAAACACAGCTGTCAGTTGTGTGTACAAAACACGAGTAAAAATATTCAGAGATAAACTGAGGCTTCGAGAAATATGTCTACACATTTTTTCTACCCCAAAGAGCAATTTTTTTTGTCTTCAATCATATATGCGCTCATGCTCTTTTCTCTCTCTCTCTCTCTGTTTCTTTCTCTCTTCTCTCTTCTCTCTCTCTCTCTCTCTCTCTTGATTCTCTGACAAAAGACTGGTAATCAAATAATGCTTTTCAGGTCCAGGAGCACTCTGGGGGGCTGTGTGACAGGCAGCTACTGTTACTTGCGGTCCATACACTGTTCAGTACCAGATACTGTGAAATAGATACAACCTGCAGAGTGTCGCTCTATCAAAAGCCTAATTGTCTTTGATCGTGCAACTTAATTAATTTTGAGGTCAAGCACAAAATATAAGCTGATGGATTTTCCCCTCTGTCTTCTCTCTCCCTCCCTCCATCTCCCTGTCTCTATTTTATCCTCCCTTCTCTTTCTCTTTCAGTAACCAATGGCACTAGCCATTCACCAACAGCGTTAAATGGAGCTCCATCTCCTCCTAATGGTTTTAGCAATGGGCCATCCTCTTCCTCTTCCTCTTCTCTGGCTAACCAGCAGTTACCGCCAGCTTGTGGAGCTAGGCAACTCAGCAAACTGAAGAGATTTCTTACAACCTTACAGCAGTTTGACAATGACATTTCACCAGAGATTGGGGAGAGAGTGCGTACCCTTGTGCTAGGACTTGTGGTAAGCAAAAAATGATATAATAACTGATCTTCTCTCCCTTTCCCTCTTTTATGCTTGACATGTTTATTATATACAAGAGTGGGTCACATACACTGCATATGCCGTACTTCAAGGATACCAAACATGCAAGAGTAAAGTGCCAGCTCTTGCCCCAGAGCTAGCATAAGTAACTTTACTATTTGTCCACAAGTGGCAGCTGTTCTCAACTGGATACAGATTAGAACCAACAGTATAGTATTATGCCGTAATGATGGGAAAGGGTTTTTGCCCTATACTGACAGCACCTCTGATGCAGACATAGCTTGAATTATATAGTGCAGTAAAATCTGTGTTGGCTTGCCTAATTTAGTTGATTGGGGAAAAGAGAGTGCCACTATAAGTATAGTGGTTTAACCAGAATCCTGGTTAAAAGGATGAGCTGAATATATGTGTGGACTGCAGTTATGCAGTGGAAAACCTTTTCTCAGTGTTGATTGAATCCAGCAATAAGGGACCTGACAGGGTATTGACACTAGTTAAGTCACATTATTTATAAGATTATCTTTATGAGATTTTATGTCTGAATGATAATTTCAGGTTTTTCTTATCTACAACTATCAGGTTGGGCTGCTGTTTTATTAGGCAAACTGTTGGGAATCTGGCCCAGGATTCTTTTTATTCCTGTTAAAGTCCTTTTTCTGCCAGGCATTGTTGTCTCCCATGTATCTCCTTCAGCAATAATTACATGTACCAGGAAAAATGCTGTTGCAGTGCTCTAATTTACCTCTGTTCTGAGCAGCTGCAGTTGCCATTGACTTCATTTGGAGTAAAGACTGCCATCAGTGTTTAGTACTAGGGCTCAGGTGGCCTCCACAAAACACTACCTGAAAGCAGTGAGACCTGTTCACTTGAGTCTGTGTTAAAAGGAAGGATAATGTAGGCAGTGGAACTTCAGTAAGTCCTACTCTGTGTTTGCTTGCATATCCAAAATGCCTATTTAATGTGGTTTTGCTTGTCACATGTTTCTCTCTGGAAAGGTGGACTAGTAAAAAAAAAAAAAAAAGACAGCTTTGAGAGCATCTACCTGCCTTTGATTTTCAAAAGTGCTTGTCCATTGTTAATTACAGTTGATTTTTACCTGGCTAAACTTCATCTGTGCTCTGAGGAGCAAACTAGGATCTTTTCCTTGGGAACGTTCATGTATCATTATTCCCACATCCATGCAGGATGTGGTCTTCATGCATATGCTGTCAGCCACAAAGTAATGACCTCCCTACG
>VXAL01013069.1:243153-258153 GCA_013399475.1 Chauna torquata | reverse complement strand
ACTCAGACCTCCTTGAAACCTTTTGCACTCTGTGTATCTTGTCTGGTGCAGATTCACTACAGATTGGTAGGTCTACCAAACATTACATTGCAAAGAAGCCTATATTCATGCTTCTGTAATAAAAATTCTAGGAAAGGAGCTACCCCTCACCATGTGTTTGTACAGTGCCTTGCACAAGGGAGTGCTGATCTATTTCAGAAAATAAATAGTCATTGAATTGCTTATCTATCCACCAGTTCTGGTACAGAGGAAGATAAGATCATCTACCTGCAGAAACCTTCATTGGCTGGGAGCCTTTTTGGGCACATTTTCTATATTTATATCAGGCAGGATTTAGTCTATTAAATTCAAATGATGCATGGTGTACATTTTCAGTACTGCCAGTGCTGTTTTTTGATAGAAGTGCTGTGCATATTTGTTTAAAACATCAGTATCAATATGTGATTTGATGATTTTGAGTTACTCAGTGCTCTCTAAACGAAAATTCTTCCCAATTTAAATCTTTTCTTTTTATACTGTCTGTAAATCATTTATTTAAACTTGCAATTACAAAAACTTGCATCAAAGCCTCAGTGTACTGTAGTCTAATGAAGCCATTTTAATTTAAATTATAATACTGAAATATTTCTGTTGCTAAAGTTCTGAAGAAAGTAGAAACACCCAACAATGGAAGATTATTAGTTAATTACCTGGAATGAGCACTGAAATGATAAAACAGCCTTTTGGAGCTGTAGCTTCTTTTGCAGGTGCACAGATAATGTTTTGTTTTCAGATTAGAACAGTTCATTTCAAAGTGAAAAATGGATCTGACAGCTGGATAAAAAAAAAAGTTTTCCTCTTCTAATCTGTAATTATAAAACTAATGTTGGAGGCTAAGACACTACCGAAATCTTGGAGGATAGAAGGTCCAATCCAAAACAGGGTAGGAGCATGTTCCAGACACTGAAGTACAAAATTGTTGGGGACAGTAAGCTGTGGTGGTGGTTTTTTGCAGTCAGTGTTATTGTAACATACCTATCTGGCTTCTAGTCCAGAACTGGTTTGTATCCATCACATACAGAGGTGTCCAAGTCTGTCTGCAGGCACCAGCAGCGATGTTTGCAGAAATGTGCTGCTGCATGTCAACAGAACTGCCTCTACTGTCAGCCTGAAGCTCTGCATAAACCTTTATGTCCAAGCAATTTGGGTTTTAGAGTGTGTATAATTACACTTGAGTTTCCTTAGGAGCTTGATCTCTTCTTGCTCACGGTATGGAGAATGTCAGTGCTTCCTGCTTCCTAAACACTAGTTCATGTGTATCTGGGCCATGGTGACCAGCAGCAGTCTGTACATTTCACCTAGCCATAGAGAATTCCTGGTGGTTGTTGTTCTTGTTTTGTTTTGTTTGTTTTGTTTTGTTTTTCTGATAAACCAATTAGTTTTTACTGTATAGTTTGATAAACTTTTTTTATATTTATGTCTTTAGCAGACTGAAATAAGTTGTGTTGAACTAAATGTTTTCAAATACTACTTTTCTTCTCTTTAATTTGAGTTTAAATGTTCATCCAAATGCTGCTTGATGCCATTATAAACCCAGAAGTCGTCTTCTAAACTATAAGGCACATCATTCATAGTTTTCTATAATAACTTCTGAAAAATTTATGTTCTGTGCACATAAAACATGTTCAGTGCATTTAGAATAAAGGATAAATTTAATTACAAATCTGGATGTTTATGGTTAAAGGGCAATAATGAACATTTCTTTGGGATAAGGAAAAGAATTAAAATAAATTGAGGTTTTTGCTAGCCAGTTCAAAATTTGGTTGACTCCAGGAGCCAGGAATATCCATCTATGAAGAAGGTCCCTTTTGTTTCTGTTAGTGGATAAGGAACACAAATGTGTTGTTTTCCTTGATTTTTCAACTGCAAAGTAGGGACTTCACTGCATTTCTACCTCACAGAAATGCCGTGTTGATGAGGTGTTTTCATTTTCCAAGTATGAACCATTATGGAAATACTGGGTTTGATCCTATTATTCTCTCCAGATTTTTTTTTTTGTAAATATGTGTAAAATTCTGCAAACATTTTCTGCCATGTGAGGCAGTATAGATAGATAGGTGCTTGACTTTGATTCTGTGAGCTTTTAAGGAAAAAAAAAAACACCAACAACAACAACAACAAAAAAGCAAATAAAAATGAAGTGAAAAGCTATGCTCACAAAAGCATTCAGTATCTCTCCCTGTTATGTGGCAGCCCTGGACAAAACCAAGTGACAGATGATAACAGTAAGAAGATATTTCTTTGGTACTTTTACAAAATATTTGTGTTCTGCGGAGGTCTGACGAGACCTCATGTTCCAGAACTGTCTTTCTTTCCATCTTAAGATGAATAAGTGATAGAAATTGCATTTTTTGTTGTTGTTTTGTTTTTCTGTTGAAAAGCTTCATACGTGCTCGCTGTATTCTGGCATTTTTGTTGCACAGGGGATCTTCTCTTATGATACAGAAGCAGGTGCCTGGAGCATTTGCCATTGTTACAGTACTAGCATAGTAATCTCCCAAGTCCCTGTGCTCAAAACTTTCCAGAACATCTCCTTTTTGTGATTGATTCCCTGCACGTTAGTTTCAGAACTTTTTGACTTTCGTAACTATTTTCCTGTTGGGGCTGGGGGAGGGGGGGGAAATCCCTGCAGGAGTTTCTTTAAAAGCAAAGGGGACCATCAGAGTTTTTTATCTTACATCTAGTTACATCATGAAATGTAGTCTAATACCTAAGAATCCCCAGGAAACAGTCATTGTGCACTAGGCATGGAAGAAGGGAGGTCAGGGCACATCACCCTGCAGCCCTCCAGATACGTAGGTAAGAAATGACTGGGTTGTCAATGTGTGTATGTGCTACAAAGAGAGGAAGAAGTTTCCCAGGATGTGTAACTGTCTCTTCCAAGGGAAAGGACATACAGTTCTACAAAAGTCCCAAATCTGATGAGAAATATGGCTAAGTACGACCTTTGTATGGAAAAATGTGCCACTCGGGGTTCAATAAGCTTTTTCAATACTCTTGAGTACTGGTACTTTCCAGCCTGTGACCCAGCTCCCAGGGGGGTCCCAAGAGAAAAGTTAAAAATACTTCAGGCTTGCATCTAGCAAGAAGGAGGGATGTGGCCCTTCAGGTGATTGCTTGGAGCTCTGGAACATGAGATTTTATTGTAGTCTTTATCTTAATGTGTGATTGTGAGTGTGATGGGAAGGCTGAGGGCAATCCTATTCTCCCCCAGGCCCTTGAAGGACGGTGACAGAGGCATTTTACAGAGCCACAGATCCTATGGTTTCTAAAGATTTCTAATTACTGACTGCAATCTGAAAGGGAAATTAATAGTGAAGAAAGTTTTCCACTGGAAAAGCAAACAGACAAAAAACAAACAGAAAATGCTGCTCCATAGGAGCTCAGGTTTTGCATAGTAAGGAAGGAGATGAAGTCAGAGCAGCGTTTTTTTCCCCTTTCAAATATATGGAGCTCAGACCTGGTTTTCTTGCAGCATTTGCAGTTTTATTTTCCATTTTTGTAAGCAAGCTCCCGTTCTTTCATGCATAGTTGGCACAGCCGTGACCTGACCCTGGCAGCTAACTACTGCAAACCTAACTCAGGACTCATGCAACAGGTTTATTCCACAGTGTGTTTCCCATTGATTTCTAATTTTTCTGCTTTGTCCTTGTTGAAACTGCATGTGGGCCGCCTGGCCACCCCTGTAATGTGTGCAACGCTCTTGCAGGCCAATCTGCCCCTGCTGCAGCGGGAGCTGCTGCACTGTGCAAGGCTAGCCAAGCAGAACCCAGCCCAGTACCTCGCCCAGCACGAACAGCTGCTTCTGGATGCCAGCACCACCTCACCTGTTGACTCCTCAGAGCTGCTTCTCGACGTGAACGAAAACGGGAAGAGGCGAACTCCAGACAGGTGAGAATGGCTGTGCCTTTCACACCCCACGTAGAGGCATCTGGTGGGTCCAGTGTGCTGAGCCTTGCCAGCAAGGGGTGGGTGCCTTGGGGAAGCTGGGCTGGCATGCCCAGTGCCAAGACAAGAGGCAATGGGCACAAACTGTCGCACAGGAGCTGCTTTCTGAACACCAGGCAGCACTCCTGCACTGTGCAGGTGACAGAGCACTGGCACAGGCTGCCCAGAGGCTGTGGGGTCTCCCTCCTTGGAGATCTTCAAAAGTCACCTGGACATGGTGCTGGGCACCCTGCTCTGGGTGTCCCTACTTGAGCAGGAGTGGGACAAGATGGCCCCCAGAGGTCCCTGCCAGCCTCAGCCGTGCTGGGATTCTGTGCCCTGCATGCAGGTCCTTCTTTCATGGCAGCTGTGCAGCAGCCAAATTACCTTTGTGTACTGGTGTAAGTATGTGTATATATATATATGTATATATGCGCACTGACTCATGCAGAAAAATCACCTGAGAATACAACATGGCCATGTCTACATAAAAATACTGACTAGACAGTGCCACACTAACCATTTGGTTCATCATGTTTATGTGAAGCATAAAGTAAATCTCCATACGTATAAACTCCATACATGAGTCCTTCGTATTTAACGTTTTGTTGAATAAATAGTAAATATGGGAGTGGTGGCTAGGCACTCGTATTCGGAAGTATAAGGTATGCTCCAGAGTGCAGTCAGGGATTTGATTCCTTCTGCCATGCCATGTTTTATGCAGAGCATAAGGATATGTTTAACATTTGTTCCAAACAGGAGAAATGTTCACTGAAATCTGTTGTATTGTTGAGCTGAGAGTCTGTGCAGAAACAGAGCGAGCGCTTGTGTGTAAAGTAGCTTTAGGGATATAGAACAATTTTCTCTTATTCAAATAAAAGTTCTCTGTTTAGTATTACAAGAAGATGACTCTTGTGGTTATTTATTTTCAACTGTCTTCCTGTGATAGTGTTAGAAAGTCAGTCAGCATATAAATCTTACCTTTGGGAGGTCCAAATATTAAATTTATTCTTAGTTTTGTTTGCCACAGATTTTATAGTGTGGAAAACTTTTATAATGCTGTTCTGCCAAATGCCACTACCTGCTTGCACAAGGCATTGTAAGTGTCCTAGTTACCTTTTAAAGAAGTAAAGTGAAGATTTGCAAAGTCGAGAAGGATTGCAATTTTGTATAGGTGACATTTTTGGGTACGGACAGGCCATGATAGCACAAAGCATATAGATAAAGTCTGAAGGCTCATAAGACTGGTAGAGAAAAAATTCAACATCAAGTATTGAAGCATATATGAATGTGAGATATTCATGATATTGAGGCTAGATCTTGAAAATGTCTGCATAGTAAAACTTGAAGCAATTCATAGCCAGAAGTGAGCAGTAATATTTAAAGTAATTTAGCCATTAAATAGAAGAAAATGTGAAAGTATTTGAAATTGATATGCTTTAGATGATGCTTCAGGGAAATCCCTATGGACCAGCAAAAAAGTAAAGATACAAGGAGAGAAGCCCTTTTCTATTTTCACCATTTTTTCCTGATGGCTAATCTGAACTGAAACAGCCATTGGTGTTAACACAAACTTGCTAGCTCAATCGAAGAAAGAGGATTAGTTTTCAGACATTTTCCATGTAGTCTCTTACTCCGTGCAAAGAGATAACATTTTCAAATCTGAAATTTAGCTCCCTGGGGCCATTCTGCTGCATATCCTCAGTCTTTGCAATGTAGTGTACCAAAACATCTATACACTGTAGGGAAAAAAGGCCTCTTAAAATCTTGTGGATCTTGTGAATAACTTAAATATCAGCATGGTGTAGTCCAGTGTCAGTAGCAGACATGGTGTTTCTCCTACAAATAGGCAGACACGTTGAATTATCTCATAAGCCTGTGGGGCTTGGCAGAGAGTACAGAGGAGAGGAGGGATGTGCCTTCCTGATAGCCTTAGCTTACTTATTTGCTGTTAATAGCAGTATTACTTGCTTCTCCCATATCACCATAAAGAGAAAATGAGCAATAAAGTATTTCCTTTGTTTTTCTTCATTAGCATTCAGGAATAGTACTTGCCCCCTTTAAGTCCCAGTTTGACAGTGCTGAATTTCGATTATTTTGTAGTAAGTGCTATCTCGCCTATGTTGTGTGGGGGAGATGGGTGGTGCAGGTGATGACCAGTCCAGAGAAATTTGCAATGAAAAGACCCCATATTAGCCTTAGAGCAGAAAAGGCTTGAGGAGTAGCCCACAAGAGGATCAGCAGATCAGGAGAAAGTTGGATTTTAAAATCTTTTAGTTAAAACTGAGGCCTAGACCTGGGAGTATTTAAGGCTATTTTGTGGATTTTGTTCTGTTAATGTACAAATATACTTTTGAAACTCTCTGTTCTCGAGGATGTGCCTTTGCCTTTACAGCTGAGGTCTCTCTCAGGCTCCTTCCAGCTCAGGGAGTTTCCAATTCCTCTCCACGTAGTAGTGCAGCTTTTAGGGCAAGCTGTAGGAGAAATACAAAGAGTGAGCTTTGGGAAGCTGCACGCGGATGGGAGCGCATCTGGTGGCGGGACTTGCACGCTGTGCTGCTGGATGTCCACCACCTGCTCGGTGCGAGCTGCCGAAGCCATTAGCCAGCAGCTTCTGTAGATGCTCGCTTGAAATTGGGCTCCTTAATTCTGAGGAAGTGGCATTTCAGAGAGACACACCTTTTTTTCACTTATTCGAATTCACTTATTGGAATGATTCCTTGAGCTTAAAAATAGATGGTTTTTTTGGTATCAAACAACCCCATCAGTGGTTAATTGCACCTGAATCTCTGTTGACTACCATTAAACCTATACCAAAAAAAAAAAGAAAATCACACTGTAGTTTTGGCTGAATTAAGTTCAGTGGAGTTGTCTTGTGCACTCAAGAACATTTGTACTACAGATTTAATGAAATGAACAGGATCCTGTTGGAAAGATTCTTAAATTTGCTTGTTGGGAGTTTGCATACCTTTTAATTTGAGTAATGTAAGTAAATAAACCACAAAAAACTGTCCTCAGAGTCAGAACATGCCTAGACTGAGTGAGTATAGAAACCAAATGCTTGTCTGGCTTTATACTCATTAAGCTATTAATTATTTTAATTGTTTACAGAGGAGCAAGAGGAAACATCTGGAAATATATATACTTTTTGTTTAGATGTCTAAGTAGATTTCAAATACACTAATAAAAATATGGTGGGAGATATTAGGCATCTTTTAAGAGGAGGGGTTGCTACAACTCTGTTGCTAAAATATGAAAAAAAAAAATAAAGTCTGAAAGGCAATGTCTTTCCAGGGGAACTAGATGCAGTTGGAACAATTTTGTTTGGAGATGTGCCTCTCACTAAAGTAAATTGCAGTGTTTTTTTCACTTCCCATGGGAAATGGTGTGTGTGTGTGTGTGTGTGTGTGTGTGTGTGTACATGTATATATACATGCATACACTGTATATAGAGTATTTAATACATATATTATATAGATGGTGTGCAGGTGTATATTAATATACATGTGTATATTAGAAATATGCATACACATCCTTCCATATTTACATTTTTCTTTCAGGCACAGATAACTACATACTGTTGACTCCAATACAGGTAAAATACAGTAAGGGGTTAGGTGAAGGAAGTGGACTCTGTTGCAGATACACACATGCACCTCTTGATTTTTTGTTAAAGCAAATGGATCCACATACAATAATTCTTTCTGCTTATAATTTCAGAACCTTTTTTGCATATGCGTTTTCCAGTTCTAGTTATTTATCTGCCTATCCAAGTCTACTGTATGTGAGGTTTTATAGAGCAATCTGACAGCAGAGCTTCGTGTTTTACTGAATGTTTTCTTGGTGCATATGGTCTGACACGGATGAGCAGCCACGGTGAGATTTTGGAGTCTATTAAACTAGCTCATTAAAAAGATCAATCTGTTTCTGTAATAACACTGGGAACCATCAGTCACTGCAAGAGAGAAAAACTGACACCTGAGGAGACAACACATTTTAGTAATTTGTTCATGACATGTCTTGAACAAAGTGTTCGCTATATTTTGTTTACAACTTTTGGAGTTTACATTCTACTGTAGTAAAGCAAAGGAACTTGGACCAATATGAGTTTTTATTTTGGTGAATGAATGCTTAGTTATAAATAACATGATTTTAAATACATTAACTACAAAAGACTTTTTGCTAAGTGGTCATCATTTGAGGTTGCTAGAAAAGATGGTAATGGCAAAGAGCATGTCATACAATGGTTCTACATTTATGACAGCTACCTACAAAGTAGGTATGGGATATTTTTAAGGGGAAAAAAAAAGTTCTGTTAGAATATCTGTAATTTTGAGTGAAAAGAAAATTAACATGGTCATGATTGCTTTGTGCCTTTAGAAAGTGATGTGGTAGCTGTCCCCTTGGCACCCCTGACAGTGAATTCATGTGGAAGGTACCTGGACACAGGGACCAACTTTGATAACTTTGTTAAGCAAATCTTTTTATTTGAAGAAGCTCCTCCATATCTCAGCAAGGTGAATGATGCTCACAGCACTTACAGCTGTGCTCCTTGTAAGCCGTGTGTCATTATGAGGAGTTTTAAAAGAATTTTCTTAACATGAATGGTTAGCAAGACAATATTAATATCTTCTGTAACACAGGACTATAAGCAAAATAAATATTTTTCCCAACAAAACATTATTTTTATGCTGGTGTATTGCCCAAGCTAATACAGTGCATTAAGTTAATTAAGTACACAGCATTCCTTAAAAAAAAGACAAAAAACACACAGAAGTACCTGTACAGTAAGGCACAAATATAAACATTTGTATGAAAATAAGTGGTTTTGCCATCTAACTGTAGTACAGAAAAGCAAAATTGGATTTCCTTTGATTGTTTTACTACTTGCCACAGGTTTTTTTATTTGCTTTTCCTACACTAAGCTATCCAAAAAGGTCAATTAAGTTAATTCTTTACAGTTCCTGATTTTTTTCCCCATCTTTGTTAGTGAGCATTCTAGCCCTAGCATAGAGAACTTTGACAAATGAATAGCGCTTGTGCATACAGGAAAGTTCATATTTTGCTTTCATAGTATTTTTACAATTGAAAGACCTGGATATTAAGTTTGAGTAGCTATGTGCAAAGAAAACACACATCAGCAACTAAATAGAAAAATTGTCTTGGAGAGATGTCAAAAACATCACTACCTATTGAGAGTTGTTGCAAGCAGTTCCATCACACCAAGAATCATTAAAAATATATCATAGTCCTCAGCTTTTCCTGATTAGGAGTTTTCACAGCCATCCTGCATTTATTTTGGAACAAAGCATATACTCTGCTTTAACAAAGTAAGTCTTTTATGTCTCTGCCCAAAATTAGAACAGCTGTCCTGCTGTACTGGTGAAAGCTTCTCCCCTCTTTGCCAAGTTCAGGTATAATAAAACGTGTATACCTGCAGCTTCTCTGGCATTACTGATTGTGGTGAAGTCCCTGGAAAATCTCTTTACTTCTTCTGAAAACAGTGCAACCCATATTTTCATTTCCTGCTGGTAATTGCTAGATCTTACTTTGATCCTCTCTCCCAGTGGATATTGGCAAAGATTTGGTTTCTCCCTTCCTCTCATTGACATTAAAGGAGAACCTACTGAGAGGCAAAATTAATACATTGAGTGTTTCTCCAGAGATAGTCAGTCCCTCAGGGTTGGTTGTTTTGAGGGAAGGGTTTGTTGAAGGGCATTTGGGTTTCTTTTCTTGCTTAACAGCAGGCAAACAAGAAAATTAGATCAAATTTACATTCATGTCAAAATGACAAAAGTTGTGTTAGGCTTTATATTACTAGGAAAATATATTATATCATCCATAAATCATGGAGCAGAAAGTTCTTTTTAAGAAAGGCTGGAATATGTCAGATGTTTAATAAAGGTTTTTAGAGGGAGGGACTCAACCTCAGCAGTTTGACATATTTATACCCAGTAGCATTTCAGTTCAAAGCTAAGTTTTGTAGGTTTTGTTTATTGCAGTGATAAAAACAACTATACTGTGGTGAAACGGAGCTTTTCTGAAAGGAATTGTGAACCCATTGAACTAACTCTAGCCTTTCTTTCCACTTTGTTTTAATGGAAGATTAGTTCAGTGTGGGTTCCAGGTTGCCACTTTCATAGCCAGAGGTGCAAGATAGGAAATAGATGATTGTGATTTGAATTAACAAGAATCTATAATGCAAACAACGACCCTTCTCCCTGGTAGCTCTCCAGAGTTGCCTGAGCATAAAAGCCCAGTCTAAGAGTAATGGAGTGGGGAAACCTTGAATGTTATTGTGGATTTGAGTCTAACCACATCTTCCTGCAAAATTAGTGACAGGCACAGCACCTTTGGCTGAAATAACCAAGCTGCTGCCAAAATCTCTGAAGAAATCATTTTGCATTATCTAGAGTCATTCTTGTCCAAAGTCTCTCCAAGTGACACTGATCTAGGAAGCTGCTGTTTTCATGGTATTCCATTTCTCAATGGGAGCTCATCCTGGCATTATGTACAGCCCAGGTTCAGCACACTGAAACACACTACCTTAAGACTGTGAGCTGTCCTTTGAAAAAAGCATTTCTTTAACTGAAAATTTCCCCTAATCACCATATGCTATATCACTATTGAAAGTGGGAGTTGCTTGTCTTCTAGCTTAATGTCTCGGTTGATTGCTTCAGCTCTGCAATTACATGTGTATCCATGTGATCACTGGGTGATTTCAGTGAATGCTGCTCTCTCTCCAGCCCAACTCTTTAAGCTGTTCCATCTGAAGGGTGACTGGTAGTATTTCTCAAGTTACAGGGACAGTTAGACAAGGTGAATGTGTCCGTTGTATTTTTGGAATAAGCAATGTTATGAAATGTTCAGTACCACTCATTTGGAGAGCTAAAGAACAAGCTCTAGGTTCTAAAGTTTCCCATGTAGGTGGGCATGCATGTTCTTGAGCAGCTCTGCTCACAAAGTGAATTAAAGTTCCTTTGCTTTATTTTTCAGAACCAAAGAAAATGGCTTTGACAGAGAGCCTTTGCACTCAGAGCATCCAAGCAAGCGGCCCTGCACTATTAGCCCAGGCCAGCGGTACAGTCCAAATAATGGCTTATCTTATCAGCCCAATGGTCTGCCTCATCCCACCCCACCTCCACCTCAGCATTATCGTTTGGATGATATGGCCATTGCCCACCACTACAGGGACTCATACAGACACCCCAACCACAGGGACCTCAGGGACAGAAACAGACCTATGGGTAAGGCATGCTGATTTTCTGCATTGTTTTTTGAGGTTTCATTTTCCCTTGTAATTATTCTGTGTTTTGAACAGGGGTTTTTTTGCTGATAAAATATACCTGCCCTTCGGATGTAGCCTTTATAGCTGTTTGTCCGTCTAGCTGCTCTTCATGCTCTTATTGCAGATTTATATTTGTAAAAGTGGACTGAATTGTGCCTTTAGTACACTCTAAAACAAGAGAGTCAGAAGGAGGGGGAACTCCTGCTTTCACAGCTGCATAGATGACATGGACACTCAGATGTCTGGCAGGCAGGGATAGGTAGAGCATCTTATTTTTCTTCTAATGCCAGATTTGTGACAGTAACGAAATTGGTATAGCTTGCTTTCAGTTTAGACTAGGGGGAAGTTATGAGCGTTTGGAGAAGTGTTTCCTGTGTGACATCTCAAGTGTGCACTGCCTTATGGGGATGTCTGCATCAGATGTGTTCTAGCAGAAGCACCACACCCTGTGCAGGACTGTGCTGGCATCACACATTGGTTTATGGGGATGTCTGATGCTCTTGGATTTGGCTGGCTTGCTTCACATCTGCGCATATTATTCTTGCTTTTTAAACAATTCTTCAATAAAAGAGGAACATTTACAAATATTCGGCATCTGTATAGGGGAGGCTAAACAAGAAGCAAGTGCCAGTTCCTGAGTGTTGATAATAAATACTGACTTGGTTCTATCGTGTTGTCAGCTGCTCTGATATATGTGCTGCATTTTAACCACATGTTGTTTAAAACATCTGTGAAGGGATGAACCCTTAATGATGTTCTGTTGACATGGTAGTAATTACTGCATTTAATGAAATAACATTAAGTTTATACTAATATTTTTTCAACTTTCAGAAGTACAGCTAGTATTTGATAGTTACCAAATAATTGTCTTGCTGACTTCCTCAAGTAGTGCAAATGAAAAACTGTATATTTCATTATATAATATATATTATTTTATATTTAAGAAAGAGTTATGTCCATGAAAGGTCATCTTACAACCCACAGAACTTGCAGAATTAAAGATGGTGCATTGAGTAAAATAGTAGCATCTAGTGGGGGGAAAAAGTGCTAAGGAGAACTTAGAGCATAGTTTTTAAGTAACCATTTATTTTTGTGATGGCATTCTTATACTAGACCAGGTAATGTGTGGTATGTATGTAGCCACATATGCCCAATGGGCTCTTCTTTCTTTTTCTTTTCCCCCTAGAGGACTACCAACACTGTAAACATGATTTGCTCCTTTTTGGCAGGGTTGCATGGCACACGTCAAGAAGAAATGATTGATCACAGGCTAACAGACAGAGAATGGGCAGAAGAGTGGAAACACCTTGACCATGTAAGGGCTAAATGCACTTATGTCTAATTGTCTAAAAGGAGCCCTGTAAGATAGGGATTTAAACTTTTTCTTTTAAAACATATCTGAATCCCAGGACAAGTTTTGAAAACACTGGTGATTAAATCTGAGGGTTTGATGCTCCCCGTTAGGTAGCTCATATTAAGCCTTGCTGTTCAAATGCATATTGCAGTATCCTAATTATTACAGACTGCCAAATGGGGAATGGACTGTGCTCTATAAGCCCTGCATCTGGGACGCGTGACCCTCAGCCTTAGAACTGGTTAGCTGGATTTTATTAGCTTTTAAAACATTTGTAGACATCAGTTCTGGACCAGATCTCTCCTGGACTTTTGCCATGTGATACTGGTGATGGGACTACAGTCCTTTCAGTCTTCTCTTCCTCACCTTCTCCTTTTCCTCCAGAAATGTATATCTGCAGAGTTTAAGATCACCAGTTAAACAGGAAGGGATCAGTATTCTTAAGATTAGAATTTTTCAGCTATGTTTGAAAGAACAGGGAGAGACACCTTCATTCTTAAAACTCACGCATTTAACACATGAATGTTTTCTTAATTTTAATGTCAGTTTATGAATAAAATGTTCTTTTTTATTTCTCTGCTCCATCCACTACTGTGACTAGCTGTTAAACTGTATAATGGACATGGTGGAAAAAACTAGGCGATCTCTCACTGTACTACGGCGATGTCAAGAAGCAGACCGTGAGGAGCTTAATTACTGGATACGACGGTACAGTGATGCAGAAGATTTAAAAAAAGGCAGTAACAGCAGCAGTAGTCATTCCAGACAGCAGAGTCCAGTGAATCCAGATCCAGTTACATTAGGTACAGTATCATCATTAAAATTGTTTACTGGTTTTGTTTCAGCTCAGCTAAGTGCTAGACAAAGTTTGTATTTGTTCTTCTGATTCTTCTCTGGTAGGGATGAAATATTCCTCTGTGCTGACTACTGAATTAAATATAGCTGTATATTATATTAATATCTAATATTATGCTCTAATATAACTATAACTGAATTAACTATAATATTATGCCTTAATAACCTTATTTACATGTGAAATGGCTTGAGTTTAGTGGTGATTTTTGATAATTTACTTTTCCTTCAGAAACGTCTGAGGTGGCAGGGTGGGAGGACAGCCTGTCATGAAGGGGTGGCAGAGTAGTGAGAAGTGTGTTAACCCTCCATCCCTCCCATCTCCCTCCCTTGCCTACTTGATTGAGGAAATCTATAGGTGCTTCTGGATGGTTAGCACCATGAAACCAAGGACTTCAACCTTCTGAGATCAAATGACTTAGCTTGGAAGTCATCTTTTCTAAGGAAATAAAGGGAGATGTAAAGATAAGGGCATTTCTTGGCTGTACTTAGTTTCCGTGTAAGAAAGAAATAGCAACGTCTGCATTGCCCACAGCTGTGCACCCATAATCCTCCATGTCCACTGGTGCAGCTCATGCAGTCATGTCTGAGCTAGTTTGGGTACTGCTTGCTTTGCAGTTACACAGATCCATGCAGAGTTCAGCTCAAGTGCCAAGCCCACCTACAAGAAGCAGACCTAAGCAGTTGGATGTTCATCCCATGCAGAGCTTAACACTCACACTCGCAAAGTATCTCCAAAAACTACTCTGGGATGACTCTGCTGTATAAACACAAGCTTTTATTATGTGTAAATAAAAAATCTAATTTGTTAGTATGTTTGTCTGCTTCTGCCTCATACCCTCACTTTTATGGCAGGTGAAGTAAAGAAACACATCTTGGTGGTGCCTTTTAATTGTTCTCTGTTATTTTGAAGAGAACAACAAAATATGATTGCTTGTCTAATATTTACCTTTAAAAAAAAAAAACCAACAAACAACTGTCCACATCAAATGCTATCTACTTGAAATCATCCTAAATTGTGGTCTTTAGTAGAATTGAATGTGTATATTATTTCACAACTATATTTCATTTAAATCTGTTTTGCTTTTGTCCTTATAAATCTGCAACTTACTTAACTGCAAATAGAGAAACAGAAAAGAAAACCTAATGTCTTCTCCATCTTCCTATTGGTAAATCTCTGGAATTCTTACTGTAATATTTAGTGTTTGAGAACCAATGAACCTTTTTCGTGTGTATATCAAACGATCTGAGCCAATGTGGTGGTTTTACCCAGCTAAACAGCCAACCTCCACCACAACCGCTCGCTCACTCCCCCTCCTCAAAGAAACAGGGGGAGAAAATACAATGGACAAGGGCTTAAGGGTTGAGATAAGGACAAGAAGGTTGCTCACTAATTATCGTCACGGGCAAAACAGACTCAGCGTAGGGAGATTAATATAATTTATTACTATCACTAGCAGACTAGAGCAGTGAGAAACTAAAAGCAAACTAAAAACACCTTCCCCCCATCCACCCTCTTCTACCTCCTCCCCCCGAGCGG
>VXAL01013069.1:221505-242865 GCA_013399475.1 Chauna torquata | reverse complement strand
GCTGCAGGGGAACTTCTACTCCGGCGCCTGGAGCACCTCCTGCCCTTCTTCTTCCCTGACCTTGGTGTCTGCAGGGCTGTTCCTCACTCCTCTCTCTCCCAGCTGCTGTTGTGCAGCAGTTTTTTCCCCTTCTTAAATCTGCTCTCACAGAGGTACAAACAACATCGCTCATTGGTTCAGGTCTGGCCAGCGGTGGGTCCCCCCCAACGGAGCCGGCTGGAGCTGGCTCTTGTCTGACATGGGGGCAGCTCCTGGAATCTTCTCACAGAAGCCACCCCTGTGGCCCCCCTGGTACCAAACCTTTACCACATAAACCCAATACAGCCAACAGCTCCATAAAATTAGCTTCAGTCAGTGAAAAGAGGGGTTATGGAAATGCTGTTCCCAACTTCACTAATAAGCCCAGTCCCTAGAGGAGCCCTTCTCAGAAAGAAGCGTTCAGGTAATGGCTTGTATGAATAGTGTTAAATGTAATGTAAAGAAAGGCTCATAAATATGACATTTGAAATGTCGATCACATCTGCAGCTTTGGGAAAAACACTTGTGAGGAGGAAACCCCCAGATCAAAAGCAGTGGCAGCCATCTCTAGTAAAGCTGTAATGCAAAAAGAGCTAGGCCATGATGTTTGTAAGTATAGTTTGTAGGTAAAAGAGTGAAAGGATACTGAGTTTTTATAATGTTCCCCCAACAAACTGGAACTGAAGACATTCACTAAAACTTTATAGATTTACAATCCAGAAAAGATAGCCATAACAACAAAACCAGCAAAAGATAAAATGAAGATAAGACATATAATCAGATCCGTATTTTATCATTTTGTTTGGTTGGAAACAACAAAGTCTGTTTGTTTAAAGAGATGTAAGGCACAGCCTTCGGAGTCTGACATACCAGTCATCTCTGCAGCGCTACGGATAAAATTTAACTGGTTGGAGTCAGTCCATTTCAATTTTAACATGCCACATTTCAGTTATTTGGTTTAAAAATTACTCCCATAGACTTGTGGACGTGTAATTTGGATCACATCAGCAATGTAGTATCCGTATCAATTGTAAGTATTAATAAGCAATGTTTTTATGTCTGACATGTAGGGCACAAGATACTTACCCCAGAGCCTGTGGAAATTTAATCCTTATCTTTCCTCAAATCTGGTAGCAATCTAGTTAACTAAATGAAAACTCTGAACATTCAGAAGTATAATAAAATTAA
The DNA here is from genome assembly GCA_013399475.1 of Chauna torquata. NCBI lineage: Eukaryota > Metazoa > Chordata > Aves > Anseriformes > Anhimidae > Chauna > Chauna torquata. The sequence continues at coordinate 241,659 of VXAL01013069.1, read as the reverse complement.
AACAGTGCCTGTGAATTTTGAGACACTCTTCTGTTTAGGGATTTATATTTTAGTTTTGAAGTGAAGAGGAAGGGATATTCCTCCAATATTTTAAGTGCCACAACATGTAAATATTGCTTTTTGCTGTATGGATTCTAAATGTTAGTGATTCCACCTTGTACTTTCTTTTTTTTAATGAGGTAATCCACCCTTTAAATCTATCTTGTTGTCTCCACTAGCAAAAGGAGAAAAAAAGGGGGCGATATGGCTACCATATCTGTGCCTTTGTTTATTTTTAAGATTAAAATAGCATCAATGAAGTGGTAAGTTCTCACTATAAACATTATTCCATACTATTCATCGATAGCTCTTGCTCCAAGCTGAAATTTAGCATAGGTAGTTTGGATCCAAAGGAAACTGAAGAAAATTCTGGTCATTTTGAATTAGTAGACTTTTTTTTTTTTTTTTTGCAAGAGATTTTTTTTCTTCTTTTAATTTGACATCCCTTTAAACCATTCTGAGCTTGACAGTTCCTAGTATGTGACGACTATTTTCCTGTTGATATTTTTAATTAAGAAATCAAACGAAATATTTGATAAGCAGTTTTAAAGCAGTGTAATCCAATACACGCATTAGCCAGTTACAACAGGTTACAAGATCCCATTATTCTCTGAGAGCGTGTTGAAGGTAAGATAGGTCCATTCATTTTAGTCTGAATAATACATGTTTATTAAAGTCTAAAAATGACTCAGACTTTATATATATTCACTTGATGAACTGTGATGGTCTATGAAGTAAATAATACATCATCTGACTCCTCCATTTCTGCTGAAGAATTTCGGTACTACATACTGCAACAGGGCTGAAACACTTTCATCCTAATAGTGAATAATTACACATATCAGACAATGTATACTGAAATACACTCAGTAGGATAAATTAAAGATGAGGGTTCTTCAACATCATGGGTTATAAACAAGATCTATAACCTTACTGAGTGCAGCTGTGGCTCTAGATAAGTGGTGTAGGCACACATCAGAAGGTTTGCAACGGTGTTTATATTTTGTATCTGTTGAATTTATCGGAATGGAAATCTTACAAAATAGTCTGAAGTCTCCAACTCGAGAGTGCCAATGCCTGTAGAATTTGCCCCAGGAAGCTAGAATTCTCAGAAGTATATGAATTTGTCAAAAACGCATAGGTTAGCCATTTCTTAATACATTTTAAAATGTTAACCCTTTCAGTGTTTGTTTATATTTTATCAAAGGTTGTTTACCCGAGTACTTTCAGCATTAGCTGGGGCACTCCTGCTGATATTTGTCTGTTCATGCTGCGATTATAAAATCTTTCCTTTGCCATTTGCAGATAATCAGCATTGCTGTGATATGCATGATATTCTCAACATGAGCTAACAGGAATGCTGTGAATACCACAGTAACGTTTATAACTTGTAATTCTAGAATGTAAAGCCTCTGTAATACTGGTCACTGATGATATTAAATATTGCTCTTAATCCATTAGCTGCACGGGAGGTTTGGAGATTGTGGCAGAGTGAATTGCATGCTGTTGGGTAGGGCTACAGCTGCAGAAACAGCATGCTTTTGTATTCTCAGTATTCAGTTCTGACTTCCTTGGGACTACGGTAACTTTTATCCATTCCTTATACCACCCTTGCTACTGTTGTGCTCTGCGAAATAACTCACATGTGGCGTAGAAGAGGAAAAAATCTATTGCTGCTAGTTAGTGGAAATTGGATCTTGGTTGAGGATGAAGGAGGAGATGATTCAGTAACAAAGTACTTGTGTGATTTTCCTTTTCTCATTCTTTTTAAATGAGACCACAACTCTATTTTTAACACAATTTCATGTGTGTTCAAGGAGTGTTGTAGTAGCCAAGAAAATATATTAGAGGGCAAAGAAGGAAAGATGTGCACAGAAATATTTGAAACTCATGTCCACCAGCAAAGTCAGCAAAGTAGTCTCATTTAGTATTATACTTCTTCAGATTTGTATCCCTATCCTCCATTAATTGGAATAGCACACTTCTGAGCCTGACTCTTACAAACAAGTGAATATTTAATATTTATTACTTTGAGCAGTTTTTTCTTCGTTGTCCATGTCCCACCACCAATAGTGTTATATTTATTATAGGCTACAATGAAGCAAAACTTTGCATATGTAAAGTATATAAATACATATAAAAGCATATATTCTTCATGTATGAAATAATCTATGTTTCTGGCCTCGTTATTTGCAGCTTTGAGCATGCTTGAGCCCTAGTGTTCACAAGGGCAAGTAGGGTATTATTGTTTCTACCAGTTTTTTCGTAAACAGTAGGTTCTAAAAGGTCTTCAAATGATCAGCTGTTCATCTCCATTTCTTACTATAAGCTTGGATGTCATTGTCCAGTGATAAAAACTTCCATTATTTTATATTTTCAATCCATCTTCTGTTCCTTCTTTCCAAATATGGATTAGGTTTTTTGAACATGTCTTTTCCTTTTAAGTCTTTCTATTCTGTTTTCTTGGATTTGGTTCTCACCATGTGAGAGTTCATCTCCTTTATTTGGTTCTAGTTCTTCATCTCAGTTTCACATCCCAGACCCATATTTATTTCTGCTCTTAAAACCCTTCACATTTCCCTCTTTCACTACTTATAGTACCTAATCTCTTTATCTTAAAACCACCAAAAATAAGAGGTCTGCAAGATATTTCCACTTGCAGAACTCCAGAAACATGGTCAATCAATTGACTGTTGATGATTCATATGGTCAAATACATTCTTGGAATGAATACACCAGGGCGTTTATGAAACCTGGCACCATATTGTGACTCTAGGATTTTTTTTTTGTGAATGTTTTCTTTCTCATTAAAAATAAATAAATAAATAAAATCTACGATAGACTAAAAATAGTATTTTTCTATATATTTTACAAAATAATATGTCGTTGCCTACTATTCAATAGAATATGAGGGCTGAAACTGAGACCAATTTTTTTTTTTGTAATCTTTTCTTCATGCTTATTCATATGTGCCAGTTCAGCAAATTTCTTCCTGAAAGGTATATTTCACATTAAAATAAAGAATTCCAAAAACATGTTAGATTTCAAAGTCTCCTTTACTTTTAATTCATTTAAGCTCTTTGTAGGCAAGTACTGATTATTCTCATGTATCTGTGCTTTTTATGTTTCTTGTTGGTTTTTTTATGTGGTCCAGTAGGAACCGGACTGATAATCAACATGTGCTCTCAAAGCATGCCTTGCTGTGAATTTCAAGTAAATTCACTATCGTCCATCCTGTTTATTTTATTCTGTGTAGTAGCATTATCGCGTTTTAACCATTAACAAATCTTTATGTTATGTATGACACATAAAATCTTTTCTGTATGAGCTGCCTTGTCATTTCAGGTTATTCCTAATTTTGTCTGATTTCATTCTGTCTCCTTCCAGGCAGAATTTTCTTTGACTTCTAGGTGCTGCACTCAGTTAATACAATGCATTCTTCTTCATTATGGCTTTTTTTTCAGTTGGCCTTATGTTAAGTGTATTAGGGGGACTTTGCTCGAATGTGTTACTTTTGTTTGGAATTTGCTAGACTTCCAAATCTGTTAAGATTTTTTGTGTTTTATTTTTACTGAGCAAGTTCTATGATTCTTAATCTGAAGCATACCTTAGCTTAAAAATAATAGTGTAAAACTTACGTTCTCTGGTCCTGTAGTTTAGCCCCCAAAAGAAGATTGTTTTCATGTACTAATCACCACTGACTAAACAATAGCCATGTTAATAATATTTTTCTTGCTTGGAAAATATGTTTTCTATTATCTTTGTAAGTGCTTCTTGTCTTTTCTTCTGTGCCGTTCCAAACTATGGGAAAGTCTCTCACAAGCTCTTGATTTAATTCTTCTTGCAGAGGATTTTATTCCTCATGTAAATAATTTGTGGTTGGAATAAGAGCTTGATTGATGTTTATGTTTTGGAAATTTTAACAATTAGCTGGCAATCTGGTCATTTATGTCATTGAATTCCATTTTTGGAAAGTCATGTGTACCAAAAAATCAGCTCCACATCTCTTTGTTTTTAATACTGAGTACCATGGTAGAGGGCTTTAAATCAGGGCTATGATTCCCTTGCAAGTGGATAGCACCTTAAATTGCAGACAGGAAAATTCAACACAAAATACAAGACATGAATGCAACAAAACCCTTGTTTTGCCGCATTTGGAGTCTGGTTGTGTCTTGCAGTTATTGCAGGAAAAGCAAATAAGAATGTTTTTATTTTTCGCCTTTAGTTTTCCTGAGCTTTCAAGCAGTGCTTTCTGCTGCCTCCTGTGTCCCTGGCTGAACTGGCACTGTTCCCATAGGTCTTAAAACCTCCAGGGGACGGGAGAAGTGTACACAATAATGTTTGTAGTCTCCAGGATCATATCAGCCAACTGATACTGAGAATTTTCACATTTTCAGCATCAGGGCTGAAGTCCTCTATCACGTTGATTAAACCGATGTAAATAGTTAGCTGCTCTTGCACACATCTTTATATACACACACCCATCATTTTATGCTTGAGAGGTGTGAAATTCTGCCTATAAAAATCCATTTTTAGTGATAAACAGAAGAGCTGGGGAAATCCGCTCAGCTGCCTGTCAGATGGGAAGATTCAATCCGCCCAGTCGGTGTCTGCAGATTCATGTGCTAGAAATTGTGTCTGTGGAGCAGTGGGCAGGGACTGGGAATCCCTGCTGCCTGTGCAGCTGAAACGGCCCCTGTCACTTCCACCATTGTTAGCCAGCTGCAATATTAAACATTATCTTTTAAATGTATTTTTTAAAGTTTCTGTAGACCACTGTGTATAAACAATACTGCACACATATCTATAGTGGTATAAAAACCACTGTGCAAAACCTAATGATTCAGACTTTATCATCAAAAAGACTACTTTTTCACCAAGTTATCTAATAATAAATTTAATATACAAAAATGAACATATTTAGTGAAAATTAGAAGAATTGTGTATGTACTTTTGTTGCAATTCAAACTTGGACATCAAAGAGGATGTTTGATTTCTAGCAAAACCTCTAAAAAAAAAAAAGCAAAACCTCTCTAATGTAATTAAGTTATTTTGTTTAGACAATTGAGTTCTATCATGCAGGCAACAGTAATCATAGCAGCGAACTTATCAGTATTTTTAAAAACATTCTGTATTACTTTGAAATACAGTTGATCAGTTTTTAAATTATATTTTAAACTTTTCATCTGCTGAGAATCTGTATACTGAATTTCAGGCCAAAGTGAATTTTTTTCCTGCCTTGTCTAATCTTGTGGCTTTGAAGTTGGCGTGGACGGGATCTTGCTGATTTCAGAGTTCTTAGGCTCATGCCCAGAGGTTAAAACCTTGGGAAAAAAAGGGGAGGAGGAGGCAAGAGCTGTCAAAATGTGATTGAAATATATGGGTGAGTTACAATCTTCAGCTCCCATGAGGTTGCTGGGCGTATGTATGTAGGAGCTTAACCTAAAGTTAAAGGTTCTGTTTTCCAAACTTGTGCGGCTACAGTTACCAACACAGGCTCAGATGTAGGAAAGCATAGCTCTGAACATACAGAAACACTCCTTTCTTTTTCTGTGGATAGTTTATTTGATTGCTGGATTGACATCTCAGCTTTTATCTCTGCTCGTCAGTCGCCAGCCAGACCAGAAGTGCCAAATGAAGACTGCTGCCCTCTTTCTTCTTTCTTTTCATAAACATAATTACAAAGGATGAAGCATGTCAGTCCCTCAGTCAGTCTTGCAAAGCCAGCTTTAAAAGCATGGAAACTGTCATATAGAGTTGACTTGAAACACTGTAAAATAAAATTAAAGTGAACGAGTCTCAGCTTGGCTTAGGATGAGACATTCAAGCCCTAAACGTCAATCCGGTCTGTGTGAAATTCCTGAGTGACTGCCACAGTGCCCTTCTTATTTCATGTGAAGAAAAACTTCACATGATTTTTGCCTGAGCAATAAGTAAAGGGAAAAGGTATTTCTCTGAGCCCTGTTCGACATCCAAGCATTGCTTACCATGCTCTTTCTTTTTCCCTTTGCTCCCCCCCACCCCCCTCCTCCTGCAGAATCGCATCGGGAATTCCTTCACAGGCCTGCATCTGGATACGTGCCAGAGGAGATCTGGAAGAAAGCTGGTAAGAACTGTTTAAAAACATGAGCTTAGTATTCTGGCAGCTGTATGCAGTTGTTAATGCACTGATGTAAAGAATAAAAAAGAGAAAGGACTTACTAGTAACAAGAAGAAATTGTATTTAATAATCTTAAACTGGAACTGATCAGAACATGAAATAATCTTTATAATGGAAGCATCTGCAGCTATAGTTAAGTGGCTATATCAGTGCTTCCATTATGGACCCTTATTTGCAAGGGTTATAATGGTTTCAGGCTGAAACTTGATATGCTAAGGTTTCAGTCTGTTAGCAATTTTTAAAAAAAGTTTTCGTGGATTTCTTTTTTTTAAATCCTCAAGGTTCGTACCTATTTAAGGTAAGAATTTTCAAAGGAGGGGAAAAAACTAAGTATACCTGTTAAAGAAAAACCTTCAGCTATGCAGTGTAACCATTCTTAATTTAAAAAGATTTTACGATCGTCAGCCCGTTTGGGCTTATAAACCTGCTGAGTGTTCAAATAAGGAAACAGGTTTGCGTCTCCTCAACTGCTCCCAGTGGTTGCATGGACATTCATGTCTTTCCTGAGGTCGAAAAGCACCAGGGGCAGATGTTGTGGTTGTGCAGAGTTTTCTTCAACACTTTGAAACTCTGCCTGAGCACCAGAGTCTCCTGGCGAGGATCCTGTTGCAGTGCTGGAGCTAAACCTTTGCTCTTTCACCATCGATATTGGAGCTTCCTTGTTTTCAGAGGAGCCAGGAGTTAGCTCTTGAACCAGAACTGGGTAGTGGAGCCTCTACTCTCACATGTGCTCACACACACACATACACAGATGAAGAGAGCTTTTGAACACCTGTACAACTATGTACTGCAGCTGTCTGAGCAGAAGTTAATGATTAAATGGCAAACATGCAGCAGTTTTGATGCTTTCTGATCAAATATCCTGTAACTGCTTGATGTATTTCAGACTAGATACAGAACACACGTGTACAGATGTTTTGCTGGCATATTTTCACATCAAACAAGAAGTTGTGTTATTTGTGTAATGTGGGTTTATCATTTACAGTCAACAATTAGTATTTTTGGAACCGTTGCAATTTCTATGAAAAATAACAAAATAGTTACAACTTTTTCTTTTGTCCAAGGGTCATGTAGCCTTTGTAATTCAGTGCTATTATATGCCCCAGAGTGCTTTTCATAGTTTGTTTTGCCATATTTATGTTAACATCTTAATCGAAAAATAAGAAAAAATATGCAGTCCCAGGAAACCTCATAGAGAAGCATTATTCATGGGAATTTCGGGAATTTGATTTCTGTTGCAATATCTAGGTTTTGATGTTGTTTGGCATATCAGGTCATTTATGACTCCTAGTTACAGTACAATAGAATAAAAGAACTTTCTTTGTAAGCTAGCAGTACAAGTTAGTTGAAGCTTTTGGCCTGACTTATAAAATTGGATGTTCATTCACATTGTGTTTATCCAGAAATGATAGTGTAAAGGAGCTGTGACGCATGATCTAGTGAACTATTATGTCATCAATTATTTCAGAATGAAAGTTTTTTTTCTTTGGTCCCATTTCTGGACTCTATTTTCATGCTGATGTGGCTTTCAGTCAGATTCCCTTTATTAAGCGTGTCTGTGAACTGAAGAACAAAAAAAAGTCTGACTTTCTACAGGATGCATACCTCTATCTGTTACTAACAGTAGTAAAATATCAGAAAACCTACTGCTTTTAATAAATCATTGGCCTTCATTTTCAGGAGGGTGCACTGAAGTTGGAGGTCTCCACAGTTTTGTAATTGGTTCAAGGCAGTAAAAATGCAATTCAGGTCTGTAAGAACAGGTCTCTAATGCCATTTGAGCTGCTATGTAGTTTCCTGCCTGGGCTGCAACTGCCAGTCTACAAGGCTGCAAATCTCTTACAAGTCATTTCTGCTAGCTCAGTGTGGATATCTTGGTGTCTCAAATGGCCATCAAGACTGATGTGCAGACAGCTGAATTAAGTGTAAAAAAATCTGATTGGGAAGCTGAATCCATTGAACTGAAAGAATTTGGTATAAAAACAATTAACTTCAAACTCATCTGAACCAGCAAATCATGTGAAAAAGGGACTCACTTTAAGCTTTTGGAGATTGATAGACTCCAGTGCAATTCTTTAAACATACCAAGTTAAGCATATGCTTTTGTGATTGTTGGAGCAAGCGTGTAGTATGCATCACCTTGTAAATTAAAGCCATGTGAACCCAATTCAGTTTCATACTTCAGTGGAAAGGAAAGTCATCAGTGTCGTGACTAATGTCATTGAATAATAGTTATGCAGATGAAGAGTCCAAGCCAAGTTCTGCATGCCCTCAGTAGTCAAGAGTAAGGCAGGCATGTAGAGAGGGTCAGTCAGATCAGAGGTTGGATGACTCAGTCTCTGGAAATACTTATTTCTTTTTATAAAATACTGAAGCAATTGCAGGCCATTTGTGGGTTGCTGTCTTAGCTTCTTTCAGTGTAACGAGGAGACTGTTTTCCAGCCACCCCTTGTCACATAGTGAGACCTACTGCTCATGGCAGTCCAGATGGAAGTGCTGGAGTTACCATACAGGCATGGAATGACCATACTTTCTCATACAAAGACAATAAAGCTCCTGCATGTTCTCCAGGGTAGTCCTGAGAAAGAAATTATGCATTTTGCGGTATAAAGATGGGATAACCCTTGTCACCAACTCCCAGTGACCGCCTTCTTTGCCAGGGTCAGCCTGAGAGGGAGATGATGCAAATGTCATGGTGACAGTACCTCACCCCTGCCCATCACCTTTCCTTTTCTCATCTTGTGGACTGAGCGTGCCCATGATGTGAGGGATGTGACCAGGAGCTGGCTAGTAAATCATCATGTTGGGTTACATACAGCAGTGAATGATGAGTTGAGTACCTCTCCTGAGTTAACTCCAAGGACCTCTGATCACGTTGAGTGACAAAAGTTCTACCCAACCTGTTTGGTTGGGTTACCCTGGAGCTTCTTTCATGAGTTAGCACTACTTGAAGTGAAGGGAGATTTCAGCTGCATTCCAAAAAAGACAAAGGGAATTTACACCAAGAATGCTTAACTTTAGTTGGAAAATGGAGGGTGGATATAAATGCATCTTAGATATTTGGTTTAAAAACTTATTTATTCAAGTTTTCTGATATTTGAATCTAATCACTCTTCCTTTCTCTGGAAAAGCAGCAGTATTCCGTGGTGCTTGATAGCTCACTGTTGTCAAGGCAAATAAAATCTCGTTCACTGTCACTCATAACTTTTCCTGCACAAATATTATAGTTTTTATTCTTATCTGAAACTATGAAGCCTGTATTCTATGTCTATGAAATATCCATAGGTACTGGAAACATATCTTTTAAGGAGATGCGGAGAAAATCAATGATGGGAAGTTTTGTCTATTATTAAGAAGTTGGGTGTCATGAGTCACGATATTGAAATAATGTGACCAAAAAGCACTGTGCTTTAACTCTTTGCTTTCACTTTTAGTATATCATTACACAAATTCTGCTGTTAAGGTTAATGGAAATGCTGAAGTCCAATCCATAGTTCATGCCAATTAAAAAGTATAATTCCTTTTTCTTGAGCATATGGCCTCATAAGCACTTTTAGCACCTTCACACACTCAGAAGCTTTGCAAAAAAAAAACCCACAATATAGTTAGAATATAAGCTTCAATTTCTATATTTGGAGTGAAGAGAGGTGGTGGATTATATAGGATTAAAAACTATAAAATTAGAAGTCTCTGTAAAATGTTGGGGTACTCCACTTCCAGTTTAAAATAATAGCTCAAACTGGCATTTCTAACCACTGCAAACATCTCAGCATAAGACTAAGCTTACATAACGTAATGAAAGTGCATCATGCCATACAAAGGTAATTTCTATTCCATAGTAAATATCACGAGCAATACAGATTTTCTCAAAAAAATCTACTTTTTTTAATAACTGCAGTTCATAGATGCAAAAAGTCTGTATTTAAGTTGCCTCATTTTTTTGAAAATGGTAATAAAATTGCATCTGTATGTTTGCCTGTGTATATTTCTTTTCTCACGATCAGTGAATGTTTGCAGTTGGTAATAAATATTCAAGCACCTTGCAAATGTCCTACCAATTCCCTTTGCTGATCTGTGTGTGCCTGTGGGACTAGAATAGGAATGCATAATTTAAATATAAATTGCCTGATTTGCATATACAATTAGTCTAGCTGCAGCTTTGATCGTAAGCAAAAATTATTGTCCTGTATTGCCACTTAGATAGAATTTTAATTCACCTTGAATATTCAAAGCAAATTAAGCCTTGGCTGTATGGTTGAAGGGTATGATTTTTTCCTCTCCTGAGGCTTTCCCCTAAACAACGTTTATGGTAGGGTAATATAAGGGCATATTTTCAGCTTCATAAAAATAAAGGCATAAGTTCTATCTCTTACTTCCACCCTCCCTGCACCCAAAAACTTCAGTTGAAACATCTCTCACAGACATACACACACGAGCACACACACCAAATAATGTAACTCTTCTTTCATTTTAATTATTTCAATTTTAGTCAGTACATAGCTTAATAGTAAGTCTCTGTTGCAATTGTACTTTGCTAAATAATTGAAAATGGAAACTTCATGTAGTGGCTTTTTTTTTACATAACAAATGCAGAACTATGAGACATCAAAACTCAAGACAGTTACTGACTTAGACCTAACTCTTACGTACAGATACTATGTACATATGCGTACACATGAATATGTATGGTACAGCCCAAAACTCAAACCCATAATGCAGTTGTAATACTTAAAATTTAATCTACAGTAAAACATTTTTATTAGAAATCTATGTTTTTAATTAAATAGAACATTTAATTAAGGTGGTTTTTAAGTGGATGAAACAATTAAGTGCAAACACTTGAATGAAACATGTCATAATTAGTTTTAATAGAGTGTTAATTGGTACTAGGTTTGCCAAGTTAATAATTACTGCTTATTAAATTTTCAATTAATCATTGTCATTTTGCTTTGAATAAAGATGAAAATTAGATAAACTAATTCAGGGGGAGGATGGTTTCCTTGTTAATTAGAGCAGTTAATTAAGAAAAAAAAAAGAAATTACTTGTTTTAGTTGTCAATTAAAAGACTGTTCATTAGTAAAATCTTTGCACTCTTCCTGCATCAAAACCCAAATAACTGATTTGTGACAATTCATGTTTTCTGGAATAAAAGATATGACACCAGTATGTACTGAAGAAACAGCTCATGGTGACTTAGTTATTTTACAAAAACATTAAGCTTTGAATATAATGAAGCAGTATGCCAATGCTCAGTTTTAATTGTGCACTGGAGTCTTGTTGGCTTTGGAGTCCTCAAGGGCTCTGCAGCGTCAGGAAGTTGAGTCTTCACAGTGTACAGAGGTGTACATTGGTGTACAGAGGAGATCAATAGGTCAAAAGAACATTCATAAATTTTAATTTTGGCTTGTGAAATTATATGTCTAGGAAAAGATATTAGACCAACAATTTAAAATTTTGTGATAAACTCTTGGGTATTTCATGTATTTATTCTTTACATACAGAAAAAAAAAAAAACATTAGTGACTAAATCCTATCTTAATTTCCAGAGCTTAAAGACACAATTCTGAAAAATTCTGTAATATTATGTCCTAAGTAATAATTCTTGACAAACATATTCATCAGTCTAATGTGCTGCAAAACCAATTTTCCAAGTAAAATGATCCAAAAGATTGCAAAAATAATGCACCACTGATCTGAAATGTGTGTACCTAAAGAAGTACTAACCGTGAATCAAAATAGCAAGAATCATCATGAGTGTTAGAGACTTCTGAGAGTTTTGGTGATGGGGAAGTAAAGAAGCAACTGGGTGGTCTTCAAGAGCCTTGAGGAATCAGGTTCATCTTGGTCCTTCTCACCATGAAGACACACAATACAATAGACCAGTTGCTGCATTTCGTGTGTTGTTCCTGCATAGTCCAACATCCTGTGCTGATGACGATTTCTTCCCTCCTTCGTAGAGGAAGCTGTCAATGAAGTTAAACGTCAGGCAATGGCCGAGTTGCAGAAGGCAGTGTCAGAGGCCGAGCGGAAAGCTCACGATATGATCACTTCCGAGAGAGCTAAAATGGAGCGCACTGTTGCCGAAGCGAAGCGCCAGGCTGCAGAGGATGCACTAGCTGTTATCAATCAGCAGGAGGATTCGAGCGAGGTAAGTAAGGTCTCTGCTGGACAGGCACCTCTATCCAAATGCACTCACTAGCTAGCAGCTAGAAGGTTGTTTTTGTCAGAACTTGAACCTGCTTTGCCTCCTCTGATGAAACATTAGTAATAGATGCTCTTTGGGAAGGCTGAGAATGGATGTCTTTGTCTTCCGTCTTCTCAAGTATTTTAATGTCTTCATCTGAGTTCAAAAAAATTCAAACCATTGTGATACTGGAGGAAAATAGAATCTATACAACAACCTGGAGCAGGACACAGGATGACATGAGGCTGCAAATCTTAGGTGTAATTTGCACAGGATATTCATGTGACATCAGAGTTCAGTGCCCACTGTTAACTGTTTGCAATTTGCTCTGGATGCATATTACAGGCACATGTTGAGCTCCAAATTTTCTTGGCTACATGGTAAGCTGAGCCAAAATAGCTAGTGGACTTGGGCTGCAGTATCACCTTTTAATTGATGTTCAGGGTTACATATAATGCATGTTTCTATTCTAATTTAGCATTTCACTGGCTTTATGTTAAAGATCTTCAAACTGCTGATATTGAATAGATAACAAGATTGTTTGGTGGAAAATATTTCACACAAATCTTACTTAAACAAAGAAACAGTCATCTATGAGATTGTAGAGCAAGGTGGCTAAAAGCTTTTCTGGGGAAGGTGTTAGATGTAGAAGCTATTAGCAGAAGATGATGGTTCCTGTAGGTCAGAAGTGAATGTGGGTTTACAAGTGTTTCCTTAATTTGAATGTGTTAATTTGGCTGCAGGGTGTATTTGAGAGTTGAGGAGTGGGCAAACAGTATTTGGAAGGAAGGAAGAAAAATAAACTGAAAGAGCAACAAAAAGTAAAACAAGCATAAGCATGTTAAGCCTTGATTTGCTTTCAAACCTGGGTGTGGAAGCCTTGAACTCCTGTGGTACAGGGAAGAAAGCAGCACCAAGAGCAGAAAGCTGGGAGTGAAAGAGCAGGGTGTATTTTACCAGTGCTGCAGAATTTTGCATCCATTACAGACAAATGATAATGTCCTAAGTTAAAACTGCCCTTAAAAACAGACATGACAGAAATTACGTCAGTTATTTCTATATAATCTTCATTCCTTAAGGCCACTGAAATGAAAGAACATTAGTTTCGTAACTATTGTTATGAAATTTGTATTTATTGTTCTTGTACTAAGATCTTGGCTGTAATAAAACTACTTTTAATATAGGTTCTAAATTGCATGAAGTTGGAAAAAGGATACATAGCAGTACCCATTGTGTGGGGATATGGATTAGTGTACACTACTGTCAAAGCACTTTTCCTGGACTGTATGGGCCACGTTGTAGAAGAGTCACTTAAGTTGAAAGATGCAGATTAGGTAGCTGCAACATGCTGAGAAAACTGGCAAAAATCATGAGCAGATAAGCCAGTGTCATGCTGCAGTATGCATCCATATTTTGTGGGAGCGTAAGATTTTAATTCATACCAGGCTTCTCTGGAGATGAAAGACCATTGTGGGATCACTGAATGCCCAAAGTTTCTCCTTAATGTGTAGCAGATGAATAACAAGGAGACAAAAGGAATTGATTTTCAGCATCTGAAAGTTTCTCAGGAAGAAAGAGACCAAGAAAAGTGTACGTACCTTTTAAGTACTAACTGTTCCATTGCAGATTAAATGAGACATAAATTCAATTTATTGACATTTTGTATCTGAGATATTCAACACTATGCTGTGTTCATAGAAAGGGCATTTGTCTGACTTAGCGTCATTAAAGAGCTGTCATTTTATGTGTGTATATATACAAGAGATTCCCATTATCAAAACCAAAATTCCAAAGGTAACTGCCTAAGAGGAAATTGCAGATTAAATCTGTTTAGTGAACTGATGTAGTGTGGGCAGGACAGATGAAGTCCTTATGTGCCAGTACATACAGCCCATTCTTCCACAAGTAAATGTGCATCCAGACTAGAGAGTTTTTGTGCTGTAATTCACTCCTGAGCTGTCATAGCTCTGGGAAAAGCTTTATGACAACAGACAGCTTTACTTCATCTCCAGAAGAATTGCTTACAAGGTTGTTCACATCTAGGAACCAGAACTTTAAAATAGGGCAAATAATTCTTTTAATTTCATTCTAATGAAATGTGACTCATAAGGTTACAGATGTTCTCAGAGCTGTTCATACTTGGGGAAGATACAAGCCTTCTGGACCTAGACCAAAACTGCATGCTTAGGCCATTTTTAAAATGAAATCTAGTGGCCTAGTCCTGCAGCTTTCACTCCTGTGGTCATGAATGGCACATCAGGGTGGCTGTTCTGAGATGTAAAATGCAGGTTTTAATAGACCTCAATACGTGTTTACAGGTGCCTGGTTAATTCTGAAGGCAGATGACAGTGGTACTTACTTGACAGCTAAATGTGTCCAGATTTTATTAGTCCCTCTTCAACTTCTAGTTATGCCAAACTCCAGCCAGTTAGGATAATGCTTCCCACAACTACCTGTTAACTTAGGCTGTCTTTTTTTTTTGGATATCACATGTAAAAATGGACCAGCCTTTTACTTCATTTTCTGAGGACAGGAAAACAGTTTGCCGGTGTTTGAGAAGTGTTTCTTTGAAGATGAGACACTGTGTTTATTGGGGTTGAGAAATAAAACTTCATGGTTGCTTTGGTGTTCATTATCTTTCGATCTTTCTGTGAATATCCCTCCTCATTTGTCTAGGTTGTAAGTCACCATAAACTTTTCTGTTTACAACCTTCAGCAGTATGCTGTAAATATGTACTTCCAGGGCTAGAATAGTTTCAGGTATTAGGGTGCTGTAGTAGCAGCTCCTGAAGTCATAGGAGCATAGAGGAAGGCAGAGCATCGCTCCTCGTTTCTTATCCTTCGTGAGATGTTATGCCAAGGCCTGCAAGAGAGTTTGCTGTACAACCTCCGTGCAGTTCCTGACAGTATATTTCTCCCACGGGTGTCATTTTTTCTTTTGGCTGTGGAAACTATGGATGGAGATGGGAATTTGGCACCACATTTCTAATGTTTCTGATATAAATCTCATCTGCTACAGCCACTCCCTGTCTGTTGGCAAGATTTCTCCCTTACAGCTCTTCATTTGTTATTTAGAAAAATGCAACCTGGACCTAGCTGAGGCTTCTTGGAGCTGCTCTGGTCTGAAGGCTTTGTGGCATGATTTCTGTTGCAGTCTTCTCTGGAGCCCAAAATGGTATCTAGAATTAAGACTCCAGATTTTTGTAATTATTGTCATTTTAAGATAATATGTAGTGTCCTCATCCAAGACCTTTCAGAGGTCTCACATACAGAAGTATATGTACGTGTGTGTACGTAGAAAAAGTGGCCTCCATGACTGCAAGAAAACAGTGAAGTTGACTTGTTGAGCTGACCAGACCAAAGTGACCAGATTTAACTGGCTTCAGTGTCTGTACATTTACTTTTTGAAGATTTCCACAGCTTCTCAGCATAAGCTCTTGTGACTGACTAAGGCATTTTAATTTTTTTCTGTTATCACAATGAGAGATTGGTTGAGGACCAGTGAACAGAGCACGCTGCTGTCAGAAAGCAAAAGGACAGGAGAAGGCCTACCTGTCAGCATAACTGTTTCTGAACCACAAATTATTTCTTTATCAGTTCCTTACAGTTGCTTGACAAAAGATGACCCATTTGTCAGTAGTTGACTTGGCTAAGTACGGAAACATGTGTGAGCAGCCTACTCTTTAATGACTGCCGTGCTTGCTTTGGCTGCAATGTACTGTTGTGCAAATCAATTTTAATAGTAAGGGTGAACAGCTTAGCAAAGAGACTGGCTGCCCAGATTGTAGAGGGAGGAGGGGAAATTAAAACATCTGTCTTTCTGCTCTGGTATAAAATGCCACTGAAAAATCTGACAGTCAGTGTTCTTCCTCACTTTTAGTAGGGTGGGGGCTGGGCATGGCAAAGGAGCACAAATGTTTCAGTTCTGTCTACTTAAAGCAGATGCTGACATCTGCTCAGATAAAACAAGTATGTAACTGGCCAACACTGCTTTTAAGAGATGTGTAATGTTAAGGCTTGTTTACATTGCAGCAGCTTATGTTGTATGTGAACATCACACTTACCTGACATTTTGAAGACAGCTGGGCTCAATCTCTGCTGACCAATCCATTGAGACCAGGACTGTGCCAGCAGACCTGACTCTGAGCATCAGATGCTGTGATGTAGGCAAGCTCAGTTTTTTAGGCTGGTATTGAATTTATACATGTCAACTAATGTTTATTTTTTTTTGGCTGGGCATCTCTTAGAAAGCATCACTTCATCCTCTGCAGTGACTGGTGGTACAGAGGCACCAGAGCCATGTGTTCGGCACAGGATCAGTCTAGATGTGATGTGAACACTGGCACCGCCCCAAGCTGCTTAGCTGAGCCTGTCTAGCCAGCTTGCATATCCCTTCAATATGATTCTCCACACTTCTGTTTTCAGGCTGTAGCTTCTCCGTGCTAGCTTGTCACACAATAAACAGCCACTTGGGTAAGCCTTGAGTGTTCAGTGATAGGGGTAACTTTATTAGAAACGTCTAAAGGCTTGAATGTCTTTGTAAGTGCTGCATTTAGAAGTAGCCTGGGAATTTCCAAAGAACCAATGTGTTTCCCCTTCTGATGGGTCTTTGATAGAATTTTCAAAAACTTCTATGTGNTTTTGGACTGATGTTCAGTCCTCATTTATGCCACTGTAATTTCAGTGATTTCTAGATGTTCTTTCTCTTGTGGTTAGCAGTGATTGAGTGCTGAAGTGCCGAATGCCATGGGCCATGCAGAATCTGGCAGAATCCATGTTCTTCATACCCAGCCATGCTTCCTGTCTTGGTAAACTGTGGAAATCCAGAATTTGTTGAAGATGACATAGCAGTGTTTGATGTGGTGTTATGGCATTTCAGAGTTCATCATCTCTTTGACGTGTCAAGGTCCATTTTTTTTCCTTCTTTAGGCCAGCTCTACACTGAGTCTCAGCTGGAAGTGTCAGAGGAAAGCAAATACTCAATTGTGGTGAAATATTTCCGAGATGAAAGTGATGGGATGGGCAAAATTGTTGACAAATATGCGTCCTGGTACTGGAGACCACAGAAATGGAGACTATTTGTTTCAAGAATTTTCATGATGGCAAACAGAAGTTTCTAAGCTCTGTTGTTTGAAGATGGAAGCTTAAGTGGTTCAGAATTTAGAGTCTGATCTAAGATAAGGCTTTGACCTAAGACTGATGCTCCTTGTCAGTTGAAAAAAAGAGGATGAAATATGATCAGTGATGTGGATTCGGAGTGAGATTCCCATCTGGTGTAATTTAGCCCAATTTCATTGAATTAATCCATTTTCAGGGTAGTGAAGTTAAATTGAATTTTGTAGTCTAAGAATCTGGCCTTTCGTATAACCTCACTGTTTCGCAGGAAAATCAGTGCAGAGTTGAACTGTAATCCAGTCCTCCTCATAGTTTCAGTTACATCTGGAACTCTGTAATACACAAGCTGAAAGTGGAGTAGGTCTCTCCCTAAACACAGAGAAAACAGACCAGGAGAGGCTTTGAGAGATCCACTACTGTTTCCCAATGCGTGTTCAGCTCTACCTGTGTTGTTCCTGTAATATACCTGCTTTGCCTATGTTTTAGTGATGAAGATTCTCCAGTGCCTCTACACAATTTGTTCCTATCCTTAAAAATTTTTCATAACATCGCTTTCCAATTTTTCCTACATCTGTTTTATCTCATTATTTTTCCTGTTTATTCATGTAGACATGGTCTTTGCCTGTCTCACTGCAAAAGCCTCTGAGATGTTTGGATGCTACTGTCACCTCTCAGGCTACTGTCTCTCCTTAGGTTTAACAGTCTCAGTTCATTCAGTCTCTTCTCATGGTTTGTGTTTGTCTGATCCCTGATTATTCTGGCTGCCTTTCTTTGTGTCTTATTTGCCTTATTTTATTTGCTGTGTTTGAAGTGCATCATCCCAGCTTGAACAGTACTCCAGACAGGGCCTTGCCAGTGCTGGGAGGTAGAGAGTCTTAAGTCAGATGTCAAGCAGTCCATAGTCCTCTTCATACACCCTTGTATGATGATTACCACCTTGTCACCAATATGACCTTGTGGTCCCCTGTTATCTAAGATGCTGTCTATGCAGTTCAGCCTCTATGCTCCATTTGGCTGGTACAGAAGTACCTGCTTAGGCCTTATACTGAGCTCTCGAGCTTCCCAGGACGGAAGATGCCTTGAGCATGGTCGATCCCATAGTGAGCTCTGCTCTGTCGATAATGTCTGGATCAACTGGGAACATGTGAGCAGGGATTTATGAAGCATAGCCCAGGCCATTAGCCAGCATCTTGAACTTGGTTTTTCTTTGGTAGAATGTGGACTCTGAAGCTATCCTCCAGCAACATGAATAGAAAGCATCTGTTGCCAAAGATTATGGTTCGAGCCTTAACGCTACTGCTGTTTTTCACTGCTTATAGAGGGAAAGGAGCAGGCAGTGGTCACAGTGGTGAGGACTGTGTGGGACAGGGAGTTCTGTGTGTCAAATCCAGCTACTATCGTACAAGGTCTCCATGGCACATGTGCTTGTTTATGCTAATTTACACCGTAGTAATTCTTAACTGCAATAATTTGTTGCACAAACGTGAGCTGTAAAATTTATTTCGAAATTCTTGCATTTTATGTGGTTTTATTCCCACAATTACATTAAAGCTGTAATGACCTGTTAAATTATAAATAATACGTTCAGTGGACAAAAGCACATACGAGACAATGTAGGACACATTATGTAATCATGTAAGGTCAGCCTAGAGCTTTGTCACTTCATTAAAATCTTGCACTTATCTATCACATTTCATGTTCTATACAGACTGCTAGTTAACTGATAACTATTAAAATAAGACATTAATACAGGTGTTGTGGTGAGAAACCAAAATATCATATGGTGGCTCTGGTCAGGTCTGGGAGACAGTTCTGTCTGTAAAGATGTGCCTTCCCCAGTAAAGGAAGCAAAATGAAGATGCTTCAGAAATTGGCCTGTATTAACTAAATAGATAATTTGAATAGAAAAAGTTTGTCATCCCAATAATAAACTAGAGCATGCACTTCAGTGCTGCAATTGGATCTCCACAAGGGAGGGTTTCCTGCACCTGGGCAGCTGCTGGTTGACTTCAGTATTATTCCATGTGAGGAAAAGTGCCTTTTCAGAAAAGTCTGCATGGGGAGGTTTTGTACATGTGTATTTGTTTTCAGATTAGGGGGTTAAGGGATACGGGCCAAGCCCAGGGATGGCAATTTAGCTGGAAATGAACAGCTAGAAGGTCAGCAAGCATGGTGTAGGGAGAAACCCTGTGCAAACACAGCTGGAGCTGAATCATGCCATGTTTACTGGATCACAGTGCAAACATCAAGTTGGCAAAACAGAACTTTCAGAATTTTGATGCAACCTTTGAGAAATATTGGGATAGCAAAAGGAGAATCCAGGTATATCTACAATTTTGTTGCCTTTCTGGTCAGTAGGAGACATTGTATCTCTTTGAAAAGCTAATATTATCTTGCCAGGTCAGTTTGGTACATGTGTAAATATGTCTGTGTGCGCGCATGTTCATGTACAGTGTTCTAAATTACCTACAGTTATTTTTTGTGGTGGGGATAAAAGGTCTTTTAAAGAAAAGGTGTTCAAGAATAGTGCAGCTACCCGTTTCCAGAGGTGGTAGTGTGGTTTTACCTCTACAGCACTGGACAGAGTTTAAGCAAAATGAACCTGGAACAATGAATACTGAATCAAAACCAGGTGATGCCAGACAAGGAGTCTGA